>CM060688.1:82449843-82777221 GCA_030686995.1 Artemisia argyi
TTCCTATTTCTTGTTTTGTAGGAAAAGGGAGGGGAGTTTGATTTCCACAAAACAATGGAAAATTTAGAAAACGCGTTTAGTCTGAGAAACATATGTTTCTGTTTTTCATTTTCCAAAACTAGAAAACATGTTTAAGTAGTGTTGTTTTATATCTCATTTCACTATTCACCTTAGTAATATTATAAAAACATCATCAAAACACAAAAACAAATATTACAAACTAACCAACTAAAATAAAATAACTAAAAAAATCTAACACGAGAAAATAAAGAAATTAAAAAATTAAAATATAATATCAAATAACGTTTTCGTCCGATATTTTACGTTTTTGTCCGTTTTTGTTTGTTTTTTTACGTTTTCGTCAGATTTTTTACGTTTTCATCCGTTTTTTTTTACATTTTTCGTCAGCTTTTTTACGTTTTCGTCCATTTTTATACATTTTCGTCTGATTTTTTGGGGTTTCGTTTGTTTTTTACGTTTTCGTCCATTTTTTAACTTTTTCGTCAGGTTTTTTAAGTTTTCGTCCGATTTTTTACGTTTTCGTCCATTTTTTTACGTTTTCGTCAGATTTTTTACGTTTTCGTCCGATTTTTTACGTTTTCGTCCGTTTTTTTTACGTTTTTGATAGATTTTTTACGTTTTCATCTGTTTTTCTACGTTTTCATCCGATTTTTTATGTTTTCGTCCGTTTCTTTACGTTTTCGTCAGTTTTTTTACGTTTTCGTCCGATTTTTTATGTTTTCATCCGTTTCTTTACGTTTTCGTTAGTTTTTTTTACGTTTTCATCTGATTTTTTATGTTTTCGTCCGTTTCTTTACGTTTTCGTCAGTTTTTTTACGTTTTCATCCGAATTTTTATGTTTTCATTCGTTTCTTTACGTTTTCGTCAGTTTTTTTACGTTTTCGTCCCATTTTAAGTTTTCGTCCTTTTTTTACGTTTTCGATAGATTCTTTACGTTTTCATCCAATTTTTTTATGTTTTCTTCCGTTTTTATACGTTTTCGTCCATTTTCTTACTTTTTTGTCTGTCTTTTTAATTTTTTGTTTGATTTTGGATGTTTCCATCTGTTTTTTTATAACGTAAAAAGTCTGGCGAAAAGTAAAAAATCTGACGAAAACGTAAAAAATCGAACAAAAACGTAAAAATCTGACGAAAACACAAAAAAAACCAACGAAAACGTAAAAAATCGGACAAAAACTTAAAAAATCTGACGAAAACGTAAAAAAAAATGGATGAAAACGAAAAATATCAGACGAAAACTTAAAAAACCTGACGGAAACGTAAAAACACGGACGAAAACGTAAAAAAACTGACGAAAACGTAAAAAATCTGACAAAAACGTAAAAAATGGACGAAAACATAAAAAATCAGACGAAAACGTAAAGAATAGGACGAAAGTGTAAAAAATCTGACGAAAACGTAAAAAATCTGACGAAAACGTTAAAAAACAGACGAAAACGTAAAAAATCTGACAAAAACGTAAAAAAAACGGTCGAAAACGTAAAAAATCGGACGAAAACTTAAAAAATCTGACAAAAACGTAAAAAAAAGGATGAAAACAAAAAATATCAGACGAAAACTTAAAAAACCTGACAAAAACGTAAAAACACGGACGAAAACGTAAAAAATCTGACGAAAACGTAGAAAAACGGACGAAAAAGTAAAAAAATCAGACGAAAACGTAAAGAAACGGACGAAAACGTAAAAAATCTGACGAAAACGTAAAAAAACAGACGAAAACGTAAAAAATCTGACGAAAACGTAAAAAAAAACGGACGAAAACATAAAAAACCTGACGAAAACGTAAAAAAAACGGACGAAGACGTAAAAAACGGATGAAAACGTAAAAAATCGGACGAAAACGTAAAAAAACGGACAAAAACGTAAAAAACCTGACGAAAACGTAAAAAAACGGACGAAGACGTAAAAAACGGACGAAAATGTAAAAAATCGGACGAAAACGTTAAAAAATGGACGTAAACGTAAAAAATCAATCGAAAACGTAAAACAATTGACGAGAACGGATTTAGGGTATTTTAATGGAAAATAGGGGAAAACAAAAAAAAAAAAGTGTTTTGTAGTTTTGTGTATTAAAGTTGGAAATAGGAATTTTGTGTTTTGTAGAGAATTTTATTAGAAAACACTAACTTGAACACGATCTCTGTTTTCCTTGTTTTCCACAAAACAATTTTGTGGAAAACAAGGGTGTTTTCCCTCAACTAAACGCACCCTTAATACCTGCATGTAAAGGATGATAGAGTTGGTCGGTCCACCCTTGTCTGAATCATAGACAAAACTCTACTAACTACTGATGTGTGCTTTTTCACACATCCTTTTTAGCCTTTAAATCAGACCAAATACACCAAATACTAACCACATATGCCAAGAGAATGTGTGTTTTTGTATTTGTGTATGTGCAAGTACGGATATGCAAAAATTGAACAAAAATAAAGCCGAAACCGACAAAAACGAGCACGAGAATGAAAAAAAGGTCAAAAGCCAGAGCCGGGGAAGCAAAATGACAAAAGAAAGCTCAAATATCATTAGAAGTCTCAGAGATTCACAAAATTTCATAAATAGTCCTTGGACAAAGTTTGGAAGAAATGTCACATTCAGTCCCTAAACTTTCAGGAATTTACAAAAATGGTCCTTGGAGTAATATTTCAAGTAAAGTCAAATAGTGGTCCTCCAAGAATTCAGAAAAGTCAACATTAGCCCTTGGAACACAAGTTTGGAAAATTACAGAACTGGTCCCTGGAGTTTCAGAAATTACACTTTGGTCCTTTTCTAAATTTAATGCTACTACTTCCTAAACATAACAACCGGATCCACAAATATCATTAACCCAATACCATTTTACTAATCCAAAAGCCCAAACAATTCAAGCCCATCATCCCTTAATCCATAGCCCGGTCAAACCTATACCCACCTAGTCAACCCAAATTAATAAAAACAACCCCAAAAAATAACTCCCGCCCCCAAACTTGATTTTTACCCTGAAATTACTATTTCCCCCTATGAACCCTTATCACCCTCTTTCAAAATTACCCCATTAAACAATTATTACCCAAATGATTGGGGCTTCTAGAACGAGTCAGGAATGTCAGGGAATGTCAGACACATGGACCAATGATCAATCGCATGAAGGATCAATCATATCAAAAATCAATCTAACTGTGGTAAATTGAAGATTGGAGGCTAAGGGTTATCAAACCGCTGAAGGGACTCAAACAAACACAAAGGCACACGGATAAGTGAGCTGGCAACTTAGAAGCTTCACCAATCTCTCCGCTCAGCTCCTATTTAAATCACACTCCTCACATCATGTACGGTTGTTAGATTTTAGGATTAGATAGGAGTAGGATTAGGTTTAAATGTAGTTTTATTATTAGTTTATTGTAATTTCTAATTTTCAAATTGTACTCAATGTTTTCATATTTCAATATAATGCAAATTTTTCAATTTACTTTCTAGTTTTCTGTTGCTTTGAATCTGATGTCAGTTTACTTTTAATGCTTTTATAAGCTTATTTTAGTTTAATCAATCAGCCTGTAGTGAGTTTGTTGATCTGTTTTTGCTTAATATTGTTCAAAGGAGAGTTGGTCAATGAAAGTCAAAGGGACTTAGGATGATGATTTTGGGGTCACCAGTGTTTGATGATAATAGCAGTGAGGTGATAAGTTTTAATAAGCTTCCATAACATTTGGATAAGTTCAATAAGCTCTCTCATAGCTTAGTTGAGCTTATCTCTTTTATTCCTAGCCTGTCCAATAAAACAGTAAGTTTCAAGTTTACATATCTGCTACTTTCTTTCTGTAGATTATAGTGAATTGGTGTTAGTAACTGCTCATTTCAGTTATATAAGTACTTTACTTTAGTTTTTAGGTGCTCTAGTTCAACTTTGTTCCCTTCTGCCTTATTTCAGCTTATACTGCATTTTCCTTGTTTGTATTGTTTTTTTTTTTTTGTTAGATTTGTGCACAACTAGCTTCAATTGCATCTACTTATTCTGTTTCTAGTATAATTTGTAGAAGTTGTTAGTTAATATTAGAAGTTGTAGTGAAATCTTATGTTTAAGGGTTGTTTGGATCAGTGGCTATCTGTGTGGTGTGGTTGTTCTTGTTTCTGTTTATCTGCTCAATTAGGCTATACCAGGGTAGTGTAAGTTAGATCAAGCATAAAAACCATAAGATCCCATTGCAATAGTCAAAAAAATATTCTCATATCTTATGTCTACATCAATTAAGTAAAATTTAGATTGTATATTCATTCATATAATTATACAAGTAGGTTACTTATCTTAATTCACTGTCATAGTAGCTTACCATATCATATAGCATAGGATAAGATCATTAGAGTTTCATTAAAGTCAAAAGGTGTTATGACACATGTGAGGACATATGTTTTTTACCTCGCACGTTGTTGGTTTTTTTTTTTTTTTTTTTTTTTTTTTTTTTTTTTTTTTTTAATCCTTTCAATATTAATATATATAACTTTTAATTTATATTTTAATATTTAATATATATCTTTTAATATTATTTTATCTCTTCTATCTTAAATGCAAATCTAAATTATTATCATAAATCCATCGACAAACCAAAAAGACCCTTTAAACTCTGACTTAAAGGTTTTTTAGTAACCTTTTTGTTATCTTATAAGTTTATAAGTAAAATAATTTTCAGTTTATTTGTAGTAGAGATAGACAATTTTGTTGGACAATTAAGACAAAGAACTTAAAGTTCGATCACTGAACGAGTACTTGTTTATTTACCACAAACCTCAAGTATTACAAAGGATATATGTATCGAGAGTCGAGACCTTTACCTCCCACTAGAGCTGGCAAATTCGTGTCTTAACAGGTTTTAACAGGTTCGAAGCGTGCGAATAACATAAGTTTTAAACATTGAAAACGACTCGTTTAACACTTGGTTTTGGTGATTTGAGTATAACAGTTATACGTTTTATGTATCAAAAAAGTTAAATATTGAACCCTAGAATACTAAAAACAATTATTTTAAAAAATAAAAAAATTACATAGTACATTTTTCTCTTAACAGGTCCCTAACAGGTACCCAATTTGCCAAGCTCTACCCTCCCACCTCTATTTATAAAAGTGGAGGGGCAAACCTTAACCGACTAAGGGGGTGTGTGTGTGTTTTTTTTTAAGTCTTTACTAGCCCTCTTAACTCCCTCTTACTCTTACCAATAAGAGGTGGGCAGACGTTTTATTTGTTTGTTTTTTTCATTTGAATCAGACCCAGTTAGACATATAACATCTTACTCAGTAAGAGGTGGGGGACTTGTCTTATTGCCTCTTACTCGATAAGAGAGATTGAAGACTCGTGTTAATATAATGAGTATTTGATGTTTATTAATTATGTTATATTTATGATAAAAAGTCTTATTTTTATATTTACACAAGTTACTTAAAATAAATTGCAGAAATGAGCACTTAAAATCATTCGAACAATTATACAAAACCAAACAACATTATTTCGTTTAAATTTATACATTCTAGCCATCTCTTACTAGTAAGATATGGCAGTCCTAAAACATCTAAATGAAATAAACACTTCCTAAGATTTAGCTTTGGTTTCCAGCGGACTCAAACAAACATCCCTAATAAGCTAATAACTTGTCTTGCAAGACAAACTAATCACGAAAACTAATATAGACTAACAAATTCTTTAACGTAGAGTTAAAAAAGTTTTGAACTAGATTGACTTTTAGGTCTATCGCTGCTGACACTTACAATGTTTTTCTTGGTAGAGTTGATCCCAAGGCCAAATTCATTCCAATAACAAGGTGTTGATCGACGGACTTCACAAAGGGGTGAAATACTTTTATGGTGCCGTATTAAACTAGCTTTTTTACTATTATATGTGGTGTCTGTCTACCACAGCATATCACATGATATAAGTAAAATATATCAATATTTGAAATTAACTAATAAAATAAAATGGTGTATGTTGCCATTACCGACAAACAGATATCATACAATGCCGAACCACCCTACGAATGACTTTCATGTACGTGCTCCCAAGGAACAAAGAATACAGAATTAATAAGCATACAAAACATGGGAATAGATTAACTATGAAAAAAAATAAAATAAGAAAAATGAGAAATATTTTTAACCACACATTTCAAATGAAGAAGGAGAATTTCTTAAGAGATGCATGTCTTTTTGCAGATGCATCAAAAATATAAGTCGTAGTTATTTTTCATCATTCTCATTTTACTTTTATTTATTATTTGATTCTTACGCTACAAAACATAACTAATTAACTATGTGGTTGTGTAAATCGATCATAAGTTCACAGACTTTGATAAATGCTTGAGATTTAAGATCATCTCTACCTGAAGACTGTCACGAATTAAATTATAATCAATTTGCTTTGGATGGGTAACCAACCAATGTCAATAATCGACGAATAACATATGTCTTAATTAATACTCCATATGTTTCTTAATTTGGGACATGTTGCATAACTCTATTGATTGTTAAATCAATTTTTCATGCTTTGCCCATGTTGTACTAAAACCAACCAATACTAGACTATGTTTTATCAGCCAATGCTAAAACTATATTGTGCTTTGGTTTTATCTTATCTACTCAAATTCACGTGTCATCATTTCAGAGGTAAAAACCATGCAACTTACCCCCCCCCCCCCCCCCCCCCCCCCCCACACACACAAAAGGATCGGTCAACTCTTGGTCAAACATCCCAACAGATTTTTCCGCCCATTTTTCATTTAAATAGTGTTATCATTTAACATTTCATTTTAGCTTTGGACTTGTAATCTTCTTCCTAATTCTCTCTCAATCACTGTAAATAAAAAATCATTTAACTACTTGATTTCGAGTCATGCTCTTAGTTCTTTGATTCCTGATTATTGTTGTGATTGTTATAATTGTGTTTTGTTATCCAGTGTGTTACATACTTACATTTGGTATCAAAGCTTCTTCCTTCCAAGCTCTTATCACCATTGATTATGTTAGAAGTCTGTTACAGTCAGTTAGTTTGTTACAGTTCTGTTAGAGTGTTCCCGGTAATAACAAGTACGTTCATTCTTTGATTCAAATCCGTTTCCAAATCACAAATACGTATTGAGTCTGTTGTAATCAAGTCTTGTAGTCAATTTTATGGCGGGAAAAGTAAAATAACAAAGATACTATGACGTGGAACACATGTAAGGACTAGCTAACGGGTTTTAGTAACGAGCGTTAGCAAAAATAGGGAATTTGCAAATATAGTAGCGGCTCAAAGGCATTTCTCGTAAAAAAAAAAAAAAACTCAAACGTTAGATACACAACTTGCAATTTTTCAAAAATAGGAACATTTTTTGCAAAAATGACAAACTTTAGGAACATTTTTTGTAGTTTACTCTATATATAATATATATACATATATTAGGCATTTAAGTAATAACGATACTTATATAAACATAAAACTAAAAACCAAATGTTACCATTGGGCAACACGTGAAAGCCTAATCCTTCATCTAACAAATATAATATAATTCAGAGCAAATATCATACGTAAATTAGCTCCATCACAACGCGCAATAGCTTAATTCCTCGTTATAAACTACAGTACTCGGGAAAGGATAGTAAACATACATTAACAAATGGTAAATCAACAACAATCTATATCCAATATATATCACGTTCACGTTAAATTTAACATCATTATTTCTTTTGTGTGCATAATTAAACACCAGAAAATTCAAAAAAAAAATATTCATCGTAAATTACAAAATTAGATAATACTGTAACAAAAAATCTACATGTTTAGCTTCATAAACACTTCATCAAACATGTGGTTTATATAAATACCCCACATATTGGTTTTAGTTAAGTTAATATCTACCACAAAGCAATTGTTCATGCTCATTATTCAAAGCAAGTGACATAATTTCAAACAAACAACTGCACAAAATCGAATAATAGATTTGTCTACATCCAAAATGATCTTACTGCATATGTTAGTTCACCTGATTTCGAACTTTCGTATGCATATTTCGTGAGATAGTAAACAGATTTGGTATCATCTTCAATCTTGTTATATGGTAACCTAAAAGAAGCATGTATTCTTTTAGGCATTTCATCAAATACTGAATATTCATAGAAAATAACGTCCTTAGTGAACATAATATTTAATTAAATACTTTAATATAATGGAAATTAAGAATATAAATCCCAACATTAAAATGAAATTATACTCTTAAATTTCAAATTAGAAGCTTAAAAACAACGATATGTTACTTGAATACACAAATTGATATTTATGAAATATATAATTTTGATAAGTACAGTGGTATGTACTTTTGAGTACTGAATGGGATTCTATTGGAATTGCAGCTAGATCAAAACCATAAAGTAGGTTTCCTTTTGTGTAGGGTAAAGTGAGTTGGTGGTCAATATATGAAGATAGGAATAGTGAGGAGTGAAAGATGAACCTACTTGGTCCTATCTATATATTGCTAAGGAGGAAATGGATGGTACTCACTGTAGGGTGTGTGTTCCCATTTGTGTGATGCCATTGTAGTAAATGGAAATGTAGCATAAATGGTATAGCTCCTACTGTGGAGATGTTATGGGTTCCTAGTGAAGCCATTAACCCTTTCTTCTATTCTTACTGTGGATGTTGGATGAGTGAGTATAGGAGAAGGGTAAGATGAAAATGTAGCTAGATGGTCAAGGTGCAAAAATGGTGAATCAAAAAGTGTCTGTGTGAATGAAGACAAGGAATGGAAGATCAAAAAGTGAAGAATATCTGATTGTATTGTTAGATATGTACTGTACTCTAAACATATCTGATATGTGATGTATTTTGATGTATTTGTTATCTGTTTGTGGGATTGTCCAAAACAGATGTCATCATCTCTTGTATTTGTACAATATTTGAAGTGATTAATATCATTTTCACCATTGCACCTAAAAAAAAGTACAGTGGTATGTTTATATAGAAGTATTAGGAACTTAGGAAGTCATTTTATGAGTACAGGTTTAAAACAAAATTGTGGAATTTCAACTTTTTTAAAAGAAAAAATATTCGGTATAAAAACGGGAAATACCGTTTAACACCGGTGCTGTAAATAGTAATTCGGTATGGTATCCGTTATCAACTTTTCGTCGGGTATTTTTGTCGGTATAGTGAAAATCGGTATAACTCGGTATGGGTATAATGCCGTTCTTATCCCTGTTGATAAGCAACAACAAAAAGGTTTGAAACTTTGCACCATAGTCATCTAAATATTGATATTCGTAAATTTTTATGAATAACTAGTTTTTACAGTATTATTTTTGTTGGCATGCGTAACATGTTTGCGATAAAAAAACCCGACCCAAAAAGTCAGCTAATACTCGAGTGGGCCAAGTGTGCTTGTCGCACAAATATTTTGAAAACTAAAAGTAGCCCAAATGTAAGGAACTTGTGCAAGTACATTGGCCTATCGGGCATTACTTTCTATATTTAGGGCGATTGTGATATCCGAAAAGAAATGGATGCCCGTGTTTTGTAAGTTGTCTAGATGCCACAATTTAACGTGGCTTTAGTAGAAGTCACAACCAACAAGACATTCCATATCTTGGAAATAAATGAAGGGGCAATGTTGGTTTGAGGTCACAGCATGATGAGATGTATATGATCACCTACGGAATTTCAACTAGTAACTTTGTGGTTAGGATTTGTTTTGAGTTCTTATTTTCTTAATTTATTGCTTTTGGAGTTGGGCCATCAAAATCCAGACCACACCTCTGTCGTGCGAGTGGCTTTTAAGCTCCACAACATTGAAAACATAGGGTAGTTGAAACTTGATGTTTAAGTAACACAAGCTAAATTTAATCGATGTTGACGCAGAAGAAATTATAACCACGTACGGTGAACTCATTACGGGCCATTTTGAGATCAAAAGTTGATAGGAAGGTTGGTGACCAACTATCACGGATATTTTACTAGCTACAGAAATTGAGCAAGTAGATAATCACTGGATAATTAAACCACGTAAATATGATCAACTGGGATAACCCACGTAAAAGTGCGTTTGATGCCTTTTCAAGACTTGATATAAGATATGTGCAAAACTGCAAATATAAACGCTTTAGTGACACGTACATGCATAGACGGAACTATGTAGGGGTAGGGGAGGGCGCCGGCCCCCCATAATTTGCGGCACCTAGTGTAAATATTATAGGTTTTAAGGGTAATCTAGTTGAGGTTACAAACAAATCTTCGATTTGGCCCTCCCAAAATAAATTCGACCCCTCAAAAAAAATGTTCAAGTTCCGTCTATGCGTACATGTTCATGCCAATTGTCAGATGGCCCAAATGCGCGCAATACTTTATGATGATGCATTGTTTTCACGAGTTGATTCCAAATTTCAAATACCCTAAATGTAATAAGTAAAGGATAATGCATTGTTTTCACATGCACATACTACATTTAGATGCATATGATGTACGTTTTGTAATTTGCTATTCTTCTAATTTCCTTTTTACTTATCCTTATGACTTAATGAACAATATATGTGCGTGTCAATATTATTGAACTATATGCAGAGAGTAAATAATAAAGCATTTGCCTTTGTTAATTATGTGTATGCATGACACAAATGCTTGGAACATTAGGAGGTGTCGCTAATAAGAAATTAGAAACTTAGTTGGCAAAATCAAGTTAAGCCTCTTCTTAAACATACATATCGATCAAAACATAAAGAAATGGATTTGAAGGTTACAGCAGCTAAACCACATTACACGCACAAGGGGTCACAACTCACAACTCACGAGTGATCACGATCATTGGATAAAATGTTCATCACATATAAACTCATATTTTTATTTAAGCATATGTAAGATATTCATCACATATAAACTCACATTTTATAATAACATTTGTCATTCACAAATATACTGTGTTCATTTTTTATTGTCTCCCCCCCCCCCCCCCCCCCCCCCCCCCCCCAAAAAAAAAAAAAAAAAAAAAAAAAAAAACCATTAGCCTTAATAAGTTAATAGTACAAAGTAACTCCCGAGCTTTATATTTTAACATCTTCAAATTTTTGAAACACCCCTTAAGTTTAATAGTTATAGAAAATAGCTTATAAACTCATTCAAATTTATATTTTAACACTCATGATAATAAAATGCAATTCTTTAAGTATTAATAATACAAAATAAGGTCAAAACTTTAAATCTAGTAATTTTTATAACTCCATCTTGACAATATAACAAATTAGCCCTAAACACATTAAAATCTATATTTTTACATCATTTTTCTTACCATTATTAACTTTTTTTATTCGCAAAACATATTGTCGTTAAAATAAATGTTTTTGCACCCGCTACAACGTGCAGACAAACTATCTCGTTTATATTTAGGCGTATGTAAATTTTAATCACATAAAAACATATATTTATATTAAAGGTATATGTGGATTCTTTTCTTAAGTGTAAGTTTTTTGTAATATTTCGTAAAATTCCCTCAAATTTTACACGAGCCCTGGTTCGTTCAAAAATTTTGTGCTAGTTGTTTAATTAGTTCATTTAAAATTATATACCTATTTTCGAGTCTAATCATGTTCTAAATTAGTATCATATTTAAAATATGAATCAAAGTTTAAATTTACGGGAAAATTACAAAAATATCACCTTTCACCACTTTCTTCAGTATAAAGTCATGTTTTTCAATTGAGAAATGATATATCCTCTTAGTACATGTTTCTACTCATATTTCTACTCATAGGATCCTGACAAGTGTCAGAATAGACGGTTTAGATGCAGAAAGATGATGAATGGAGAAAAAATATATTATATTATTGTATGTGTAGGAGGATATATAGATATATAATGTAGGAGGCTATAGCAAAACTCTTTATAATTAGATCCAAATGGTCATCACTCGGTCACACCGCCTAGAGTGCTACAGGTGCGCACACTTAAAAAGCCTAATAACAAAAAGTAGTCACTAAAAGTTGTCACTGGAATTAAGGGAGGATTGAGAATAAAGCCTAGCCTATGTGACACAAAAATCAATGTTGCCACTCTTGTCGTACTTGAGAGGTGCGACACGTCATTTTTTATATTTCCTCAAAATATGACTTTAGTTTAAATAAAATGCAAAATTATGACTATTTTTTTGGTTTAAATGAACTTCCCAATGCAATTTATCTGTCTTACTGTTAAATGTTAGACGTGTTCGATGTTAGATGGTATAGCCGTAGATTCTAGCAACCTAAAAGTTAGGTTTTTGTGCTCCCCCTTTTGAGAGGGGGAGCGTTTTTTGATAGGGCCCAGACGACATCCTAGCCGTAGGGGAGATCGGAGCAACAGGTAACACCTAGACGATATTTTTCTTCGTGGGTTGCAGTAAGTAGATGGAGATGTCGTTTTCCCTCATGTCCCTGAATATGGGTAATATGTTCTAATACAATGTTGCTCCGATCTGACCTAGCTGGCGAGTGAACCCAATTTACGACAGAGACAACAAGTGAGTGTACCTTTGTTCGCTTCTTCTCCACCAAGCATGGAAGTTTAAGGATAATTGTAGGTCGGTGACTACCTAAGGAAATTCCGATTTGGAAAAAAAAAAAAAAAAAAAAAAAAAAAAAAAAAAAAAAAAAAGAGCGAACTTATATAAATAATGGGATCAAGCAAATTTAATGAATAGATTGAGAGTAATAAGCCTGACATCAAAGGGAGATTATGCCTATTTTTGTTCACTTCACTTAAGCCCCAAGCTAAACCTCTACTTATTCTTCCACTCGATGTGCTTACTGCTCACAAAAGAACTAGTATAAATTATTGTTAATTGCTTCGATTTGGTTTGTGTTTTTTTGGGATTCTATAGCTAATGTTTATTCTTCTAGAATTCTTTTGAATATATTTTATAATCCATAATTTTGCAAACTGCAATTTATGTCAATGTTTTACTTTCTTTTCTTGTATTGGGTTAATATACAATCAGGCCCATATATAGGCCACACTCCCACAGTAAAAAGCTTAACGGGCTTCACACTTCTAAATAAGCTACACAAACTAGGGTTTCTCAGCATTTTAAATACACGCTTGCCGTCTCATATCAGTTTATCTCAACTTAGTTTTCCTAAAGCTGTGTTTTTTTCTCTTTTAATCTTAGTTTGGTTTTTATAAGAATTCATTTGCTTTATGTGTTTATATAAATATTTTTTTATGATATGGTTGTTGGAGATATGATGAGCAACAATTTGGTCCGTGTTTCAGATTAATCGTGACCGATAAACCTTAACCAACCTCTGATCTCCTTCATACATCTTTTTCTTAGTTTTCTAAAATATATTTTTAAGCTAATTGTTTATTTTTGGCTATTAAAAGCTCTATGATCGAATGCCGTTTAAGGCAATATACGCTATTCCGATTATCACATGACCGGAAAAATACATTTTATGAGAGCTTTGTCAATGGCTTTTTTTTTTTTTTTTTTTTTTTTTTTTTTTTTTTTTTGTTGGTGGTTTTGTGTTTATGTTTAGAGATGTTTTTTTCTGTAGATTTATTCTGCAATGATGAAATATGAATAATTCACATGTCAGACTTCAGAGATTTTGGTTTCAAAATCAATGAGAATGAAATTCATATTATCTGAGTTGATTTTTTAGTTTTTTTTTTTTTTCCTTCTACAGTTAAGGTAGGCATGAGTTTCATTTTCATATGACACCATTTAAAAGGTTTATAATTGTCTCACGTCAAAATCTTTGGGGTACGTAGTTAACGACTTAAGGGTTTTTTAGTAACTCGAGTCGAACTGAGCTTCTTTGAGCCGAACTTTATCGACCTTCAGCTCAATTAATAAATTGCTTTTAATAAAAAACTTATAAACATAATATATTTAAGTATATAAATTAGATTTTACGTTCAAGGATTTTTTATTTTATTTTATTTATTTTTTATTTTTTTATTTATTTTTCTTTCATTTTAGGACTTTTTTCTAAAGTTATTCATATAAAATGAATTGGGACACTCCATCTCAGCATTAAATACTTGTACAGTATTAAATATTCTGCTTTAACTGTTTGTATTTTGAGCGTGCAAATAAATTTTGTGAGTGTGCAAATCATTAGCCATTTGTTAAAGCCCATGCCTATTTGGCCATTGTCACCTGTGCTGCTTTGACCATAGTCACATGAAACGTTGATTGTTTCGATACGCGATCATTAAGATCGTGGTTCGCTAGATGCCTAAAATTAGATTCGATGGGTGGTAGTTTCATTCGGCTAGGTGTTCCCTTGTTCTCTGTTCAGATGCCGTAGATGCCGTGTTCAGCTTGTTCCAGGGTCTTTACGAGTGATATTTATGAGGACCATGCTGTATCGTGTGCTGGTATTATTGGTATTAAACATCGGCATAACATGGTGCGCGATACTCTTGTTGACATATATTCACGTTCGGGGGTTTCGGCTCGTAAAGAAGTGGATATTGGGCTTATTGGAGAAAGGGACAACCCCTTACATTCGGCTGATATGTTACTCTATTCTTGGGACGGAGGTCTTGATGTTTGTGTTGATCTCACAGGGTCGCCGTCATTGACGCAAACTGGTATGGTTGATTTTGTGCCACGTCGTGCGGTGATTGAGGCGGCACAACGTAAACGTGTTAAGTATGAAGCTAAGTGTGCAAATATTGGATATGGGTTTCTCCCCTTCTCTTTCTCTTCTTTTGGGGAACTTGAGAAAGATGCGGTGGCCTTACTAAAGCGAATCCGAAAATTCTCTATGACTCAAGACATTGGAACACGGGCTGCTGTTCATATTTTTAGTAGGATTGACTTTGCTATAGCTAAAGGAGTGGGGGCTCAGATCGTGTCTCGGGTCCCTACTAATTTCTTGTAAATCTCATAAGTTTCTAATAAAAGTGATGTTTATAATAAAAATAAAATGGAATAAAATAATAATAATAATAATAATAATAATAATAATAATAATAATAATAATAATAATAATAATATCGTAACATCCAAAGCTAAAAAAGTTAATTTAATACTTGTGATATTTTATAAGTCATGTCAGTTCCTTACTAAAGTTTCTGTATAAAATAACAATTTCACGATTGGAAAGGTCTCGAATTTGGATCGTTAATTTTTCCATTCGTATCTGAATTGGGAACGCGCGAACTAGATCGCAATTCGTGACATTTCTAAGGAATTATGTTACTATGGGTTTGACCCGTTGCTCGTGTCTGCCCGGCTCGCCCGTTTTGCCACCTCTAATCAAAATGTTTAACGAGTTACAAATGCTTATGTGTAAATACAATATAAATAAATATTTTTCTATGACTGTACCAAGTTTTTCGAGTTGAGCTCGAGCCAGATTATAATCTTAATTAACTCAATTTTAGTCGGAAAATATAAAACCATCACTACAAACAGATCGAACTTTTTATTTTGATCTTGAACCATATTTAAACTTTTTTTAGCCGAGCTCAAGCTTTTCCAATGAAAGCTCACTGTGCATAATGATCAATGATACATCCACATAAAAGTATCTATAAAAACAATCCACTCACTTATGTGTGAGTGGGTGATTGGCTTTTATGAGATGTGGATCCAAAAAAAATCAATCATCCGTTGACACCTTAACAACTAGATTGTTTTTGTGAATACTTTTATGTGAGTGTAGCAAATTTTGTGTATAATATAGTTTAGTGATCTTTGCCAAAATTCGAATAGATTAGACTTGCTTACACCTAGTATAGACCTATCACCATTGCACAACACATAAACTTATTGAATTTTGCTACAACCACAAAAGTTTTACACAAAAAAATTCACAAAATGATGTGGCATGCCTCTTGGCCACTCATGTGAGAGCATTAGTTGGCCAAGTGAGAGCATTGAATGACCAAGAGGCTTGCACATTATTTTGTGAATATTTTTGTGTAAAAATAGTGAAGGGTAGCATAACCCAAATGTTAGGTCACCATTTTGTAAACACAAGCATAATAATGATAGAAATGAGATGAGAGAAGAGATTGGGTGATTATAAGATAAAGAGAAATATAAGTGCAATAGTTTCCTTAAGAAATCAAATAACCAACCAACTATTACATGATACTAAGGCTTCTATTTATAGGGAAGGAGCTAGGGCAACACTCCCTCTCCTTCCACTATCCAAATCGTGTGGGCTTTAAAGCCCATGGACCTTTTGTCTAAAGCCTAGTAAACTTGTAACTTAAACAATATTGTAAGTAAATAATAACTTAAGCAACCTATAATTTACAAATGACCGAGACTTCATAAAATAGTGAAAACTATGATCCCAACAATCTCCCCCTAAAGGTCGGTCATCATGGTTGCTTGACGTCTTCATCTTTGTCGTTTGACTTGTGACATGTAAATCTCTAGACGTCTTCAAAAATGATTTGAATGATAATGAATGTACTCTGCTCTTTGTCTTTGTTCTTTGGTGATGATGTAGTGATTGTGTTATGAATTAATCTGCCGTTTGTCACTCCTGCGTCTGTGGTGGTCGTCCGCCATTCCAACATGCTCATACATCTTTGAATTCTGACTTATACATGCACGTTGTCCCTTTCTTACACTTAAGATCTTTAGTCTTTAAACTTTGTAGATTCTTCTTTTTGGCGTAGAATCTTTCTTTGAACTTTGTGTTGCTAAGATCTTTGGGGGAGCTATCATTTGCTTCAAGATGTATGTATGAGCATGTTGGAATCTACCATCATGGAAGTGAGGTACCTGCGAGTAAACAGTTAGCAATAAAACATCCGGTACTTACAGATAAGGAATTAGAGCTCATCAACAGCATATTGTGAAGACTCCTTCTAATCCTTATCCAGGCCGTTCCCATATCAGATACTCCCGAAGGAGCTTACGAGACCTACTAAGTAGCTCAATGACTGGGTGAGTCGCTGGGGATCACTCCACGACTGTAGACCATAATGGAACCACCGCAAACACTAAGCGTAACCCTTGTGAGGTTACCGAAGTGACCTGCTGTCAGGGCTGTATGATGTAGACCCTGGCAGGATTTCCGTTCAATCATTGAGAAATACTTACATAATCCTCTCATAAACGTTCTCGGCAGATTGCTAAGATCTGCGAAGGACTCGATAATTTACAACTGATATCCATTGATGTAGAACACCAGTTGTAGAAAAAAACTAAGTGTTCCTAAGAGATCTTTGATGTATCTCGAGGTTCTAGACTCTATAAGTGCACACTTAGGTTTCTTATGCGGAGACTAGGGAGGGGTCTCCTTCTTTAATATCAACCATCTCTATGAGATAGGTCGATAGGTTACGTGGGTTCCCCGTGAGAATGAAACAAGTCCTTTTAAGAGAACTTGAGTGGTTAAGAAGGTTTAGTGCATTGCGTCACTGGGTCCATGACGACTTTGTCTTCAATACTGGTGTTGTCTTTTGCAACAACCAGTAGCATATGTATTGAACCCGGTGTCTGCCCTAAGGTTGAACATATGGAGGGCTATTTCTTTTCACCCTTTTCTTTACTTTTCTTTTTAATTCTTCAACTCCTTCTTTCCCTTTCATTCATTTCTCATTTTATCGTATCATACCTAAGGACTTCTAATTCTAACTATTGGAGATGTCCTTGGGTAGATCCCTCCGGCTCTGGCGGATCATAGGACGGATATTCCTATCTTAATCACCTTATAACTCCGACAGTAGCCAAGAAACCTTTTGATTGAAAATCTCTCAAAGTGTTTATGTTAATCAAATATTTTGTTTAACACTTTGAGAGTTTTGTGTACACTTTTGAAGGGCTCCCCCTGCACATTTGCTCATAAGTATTTAATAAATTTGCACATGTGGGAGGAGCAAGCACTTTTGAATTGATCCACTTTCCGTGAACAAGACCGATTCGAGACACGCTTACATCACTAGTTAAACTAGCTTGAAGTTATTACCCCGGCCTGATCAAGTTCACAGAAAGTTTCTCGAGACGGTACATTTCTACTAGGACATATCCTTTTCGAGACACGCTTACGTGGCTAGTTAAAGAGATACATTGTCAGCTTTTAGGTGACAACTAGCTCTAATAACTAACTTGATGTTATTACCCGTCGAGGATAAGTCCTTTCGATATTACTGACTTTTGTTGTCTCGTCAATTCCTGGGTTAATACTGAGTCTAGCTCACACATGATACACCTTTTGAGCTTTTATTTCGTATATTTTAATCACTTTTGCATTTTCTCCCCCTCAAAAATAGCATATAAAATGATGTTTTTGACAAACTTTTAGATTAAAATATGCCTTTTGAGTCTTACGGGGAGATTCACCAAGAACTTTTGATTTAGAGCAAAGTATTTTGTTTTTTGACAAGTGCTCCCCCTCAACAAGTGATTAGGTCTTATTGAGGTGAAATACTTGTCCTTTTGAGCCGAATTATGAAAAATCATAAATGTTTGATTAATTCTACTCAAAAGTAAGAAGCCTTCGCTCCTTAAATTAGGATTGAGGCACTGAAGCGTACCTCAGGGTCCTTTCTTGACAAGTTCGGGTTGTGCACTGTAATGCGTGCACAAGCCATTGTGAAATTCAATCAAATGAAACATATGATATTAACAAGAATAACCAAATGTACCAAGTTAATCTTCGTCAGGAAGTGGAGCATCAAAGTCAGTGAACTTGGGTTCTGGTCTTTCGAAGTTTCTGACAGGAAACGATGGTCTGGCACCGATATAGCTTTCCAGTCGTCTGATCTGTTCCCGTCGAAATAACCTTTCTTCAATCTTTAAGACAAAGTTACGAACTTGTCTTCTTATGCTGGATTTCCATCTAGGTTGTTCCCCCTTAGCTATCTTTCGGCGATCATCATTCAACCTTTTGACAAGCCCATCACGAACAGATTTGAGTGTAACATCACAGAATTTGTGTACCTCATCGAACCTTATGAAACTTTGTAGCTTTTTGCTGTTGATGTAGGTGAAACCAAAAGGATCTTGGTTGAGAGTAAACTGTGACGTTTGATAGATTCCATCAAAGTAGAATTGTGGCTTTGTCAAATTGATCTTCTGTTGGTAACTTTCCACTCCAAGCTGAAGATCTTCCACTCTTTCTTGAACAATCAATCGTCGGATGTAAAGAAGTAGTGATGCCATGAAGTTGTACTGTATATCTCTATCGAATCCACGCATTCTTTTTTGAACCTTTTCGAGATACATGTCTTCGATGTCATTGAGATTAAGGTCGGGAAAGTCTGCTTCAGAGAACTTGTACTGCTTTTCATCTTGTCGTTTAACAACAATTTCACGCATGAATATGTAGTTAAACCGTTTCGACTGTTGAATCTCCAAGATAGCGATGATCTTAGATTTCTGCTTCACATTTTCCAATGATGTCTCTCCTAATCTGCTGGTATAACCGAGATGACGACGTTCTGGCCAGTGTTGAATTCCATGTAGTGCATCTCTGTCGTAAGCTACGATGGAGTTGCTGAAAATACGAGTGGTTTCTTCAATGGCAGGAATTTCGTATCTTGCGGCAGGTACTGAGATTGTGATTGAGGAAGCATATTTCTTCTTGGATGTCTCCTGAGTGAGCTGGATGTTACGAAGATCTTTGTTGAAGAAGAAGCTGTAAGGTATCTTAGGTTTGTCTGGAAATCCTTTCAAAGGTAATGGTTTGGTCCAGTCAGTGAAGTAAGGTTTTTCATGATTCTTGGAACTGAGATCGATATTCACTTCTGGATTTAGCCAGTCAAAGTCGGCAGACATTGCACTAGCTATATTCTGCATATGATACTCATATTCAACTTTGTTTCCAGATCTTTTCTTGAGGAATTCTTGTGCGTCCCTATTGATTCTTCTGAGCTCCGTCTTAGTGAGTTTGTTGATCTGAAGATCCTTCATAATGACTTGGGTAAACTGTAGAGTATTACCAGGAAGGGGTTCTTCTTCTTCGAGAGGAGGTTGAGCTTGAACCATTTCTGTCAGCCAATCATTCTGAGGCGTGTCATCATTGTCGAGCCATGAATGACGTCTTTTCTTCTTTGATTTCTTTGACTTAGATGTAGCATCTTTGTCTTTAGCCTTGGATGGTGACGATGGTCCAGCATGAGAATCAGGAATAGGTGGAGCACGATAATCGGTGTCAGGTTGACCCTGGTAGTCATCTGTAGGTTCCATGAATGTTTCCTCTTCGTCAGTTTGACCTTGACCCGTAGCTGAGTTGTGTTGTTGATTTCCAGGAGTGGTGGAGTCCTTTTGTGGTTGTAGAGAGGATGAAGGACCTGTTCCAGACTTAGGTTTCTTGCCTTTAGAGTTTGGGTCAGGATCGTCATCTTTTCTTGTCCTTTTCCGGGCTCCAGCTGCCTCTTTGCATGACTCTTTAGTAATGTAAGCTACCATAGCCTCATAAAGTGCTTTTTCTTCAGCGGTCTGTGTGGTTTTGGAGGCAATATTGTCGAAGAGTTTGGCAAGCATTTCATTGAAGGATAATTCAGGGACGGTAGTAGCAACAGAAGAAGCTTTAGCTGTGTGAAGCGTGAATGGTGTAGTTGACAGCATTTTTCTTGTGACACTTCTGATTCTGTGATCCAAGTTATCATTGATTGGTTCAAGAAGTTTTGCTACTTCAGGAGTGATCATCTCAACAAGATTATCAGTGAGAAAATCATGTGTTGCCGTCCTGATAAATCCTGTGTAGTCAGAGTGCAAGAACTTATCGATCAGCTGCTTTGACTCCTGAAAATCATTAACTTGTTTGGTGAGACTTGTAACCATGTCGGTGAGTTTGTTGACTTGTTCCTGAAGATCAACTGGGGGTTTCGGTTCATTGATTGAATGCTGTTTAGATGCGGTTTCAGAAGGTGTGGGAGATGAATGCTCAGGTGATGATTCGGATGATGACTCGTTGTGAGAGTCTGAAGAAGAAGCAGGAGGAGTCGGATCCTTTGGTGGAGAGTCTTGAGGAGGTGGAGGTTGTGCTGAGGAAGTCTGCTGAGAAGATGACTTAAGAAATATGTTGGTGTCGAACGCGTTCTTCTCTTCGTTTTCCTTTCTACGACGTTCCTCTGCTTCTCGTGCAAGAAACTCTGGAGTAATGAGGTATTCATGTTCCTGATCCGTAGCTATGTTCTCTTGTCCACCAACATTCTCCTCTATATTTGCAGTCTCTGTCATATTGACATCTCCTGTTTTGTCTGTATCTTTAACGGTGTCATCAGGCTGTGGAGCTGATTCTAACGTAGTGGATACAACGGGAGGAACCATGCTGCTAGTAGCTCCTTCATGTTCTGACTGATCGATAGGTGGTGGTGTTGGAGGTTGAGACATAAGTCGGCTTTCGAGACTAGCTTTCCTTTGTTCTTTACGAAGTCGCTTTTCTTCAGCTCGTGTGTCGACAACAATACTTTTAAGTTTGCGTTTATCGACCAATGGTTCAACGATTGGTTCGTCTTCATCATCATTAGGCTCATTAATAGTGACTCCTTTTCTTTTCCTTGTCTCTTCTTCATAAGTTTCAAGACTTTGTTGTATGGCAATCTCAGTTAGGGGTGTCCATGGTACAGGAACCGTCCCGAACCGGAACCGTCCCGAAAGAACCGAGAACCGAAAATATGGAAAAAGTGGAACCAAGAACCGTCCCAAGTTCTTCGGTACGGTTCCGGTACGGTACTCGGTTCCGGTACGGGAATTTCGGTACTTTCCCACAAGAACCTAAGTGTTTAAATAATTTATTTTTTTCATCGTTAATAATTCATAAAGACATGCTAATAATGCTATAAAAATACAAATACACACAAAAATACAAATACTCGTTTACTACATATTCGAGATAAACTTACGATAGTGATTTCGAGATAAACTTACTTTCATGTTGATGAATGATGATGATGATGATGATCTTTGAATTGATTAAAAGTTAGGGTTTTATTTTTATTATGTGTTTTTAATTTTAGATTTTTTATGTTACAGCTTAATAATGATTAGTTTTTTTTTTTTTTTTTTTTTTTTTTTTTTTTTTTTTTTTTTAAGGCTATACACATTACACAATGTCCCAAATAAACCCTATAAAATTTCATATTTTCAAAGTGTTCGGTTCTTTCGGGAAAGAACCGGAACCGGACGGTTCCGACCCGAACCGTCCCAAGAACCGAAATTTTGGAATTTTAGGAACCAAGAACCGTACCATGGTTCTAATATACGGTCCGGTTCCGGTACAGTACCGGTACAGTTCCTCAGTTCTTTTGGTTCCTCGGTTCTTTTGGACACCCCTAATCTCAGTTGCAGGGAATCTTTCTTCAGGTGCTCTTACCCTCAGTTCATAATCTGGTTCTTCTTCTTCTGATTCTGTGTCGAACTCGGATTCGGTGTCGAACTCGGATTCGGTGTCAGAAGGTGGAGGTGTTGGTTCATCATGAAGAATGTATTCAGGAGTTACCTTCTTCTTTGGCTTGGTAGCAGGTTTGGGTTTGGATGTAGGTATAGGTTTGGTGGAAGTCTTTGGTTTAGTCTTGGGAGCAGCCTTAGACTTAGTATGAAGTGAGCCAGTGGTGCTTGTAGTGCTCCCAGACTTCACACCACCTTTGCTTCGAGTCTGTATTGTGGCTTCTTCCTGTACCCCTTTGTAAGCATTATCATACAACTTGTAGTTCAGACTTTTCTTGATTTTGTCATCAAGAAGGTATTCGGGAAGCCTCATTCCTTTGATCTTGGTTGAGGAAGTGGTCGTCTTGATGAATGAGGTGGTGAAGTCGTCCTCGAAGAGGTGCTTCGGCTCATTAGGATCAGCCATCCTCTTGATGAATTCTGGAGAATCTTTGCAGAGATGTTCTATGAGAATCTTGGTGAATCTTGTGAATGGTATCATAGTCTTCACACGTTCGGTTTGAATGCTGTGAACGATATCATTCATGATAGGAACTGCAAAGTCAATAGGTGTCAGAGTCACCATTCCCCAGAACGTTTGCAAATGTTCGAGCCTAGGATGTTCATGACCACTTTTTCTTCCTGATATTGATCTTACAACCAACAGACAGAATGTTCTCCAAGGCTGAGGGATATTCTTGGCATTAAATCGGGAGAGCTTGACTAGCGGTACGTCATCATCAACCTCATATCCTAACTCAATGAAGAAGTCAAGAAGATCCAGTTCAGGTAGTATGGGAGCAAATTCGTTGTCAGTTTGAGGCAGGAGAAGGGCTGTACGAAGAACGTCATGATCAACAGTGTAGTCTTGGCGATCCAATGTAACAGTGAAAGACTCATCATCCAAGTTAGCCTTAGCAGTAAGCCAGAACTGATGAAGGTAGAACAGAGGAACTGAAGTAGAACAGATGAGCAGATGTTTGCAAGGATGTGCAAGTAGAATATCTTTCACAATCATGCACGAGTTCTCTTTAATATTCAATTTGTCGAAATCAACTCGGGGATTGTTATTGCCAATCGTGACATCGTAGTTTTCGGGAGTGATGTCCTCCATGGTGAGTAGTGGAAGACTTTGTTCAGTGACGTTCTCATTGTGTTCAGCCATGTTAATCTGAAAAGCATCACCATAAACCAAACATCCAAATTCGTTACGTGTTAGCACAGTTTTGAGTTTGGTTATTGATATCTACTTAAGACAATTAAGCACGAATGTTTCATAATGTAACATGCATACATGAGAAATCATTGATCATTTAGAATCACGAAATCAATTATACAACGCAATGTCTTACATATAAGCACAATTGATATACACAATTCATAGTTACTTCACATTACACAACAACAATGAATCACAACAAAGTGACATGTATACAAAATGACAAGGCCTAACTGAGATTTCGAGAAAATATAAAACCCTTTTATCGCAAATTTGTGTTGAGAAAAGATTTCAAAAAAATGTTACAAAGAATTTTATCGAGAAACTTAATTATCGAGAAAATCCTTATCAGTAAATTTATCGAGATCTTTCCTTTATCCAAGAATTGCGAAAGTTTTCAAATTTTCGAAAAACATCAATTTACGATACATCTTTTCGCGAACTTAGTGATTTCGAAATGTAATGTTCAAAGAGTAATTTCGAAAAAAATAATAATTTCGAAAAAACTGAGGTTGAACAACATTGTCGAAAACATGAGTTTCTCGATAAGTTTTTCATAGATTGCGAAAAATCTTGAGTTTCTCGAAAAGATTCTTATACAAGAATCAGTCGATTTTGAAGTTAAACGTACGTTTCTTTTGCGAATAACTTATCCAATGATTCAGGCCTGTCACAAAGATTGATAAACACCACTTAGATATAATCAATAGGCACGTAATCTAAGATTTCGATAATTGTCAAGATCAAGTTCTCGATAATGAATCAACTTTGAGTCTAATGAGTATCATTGTATCAAGCATGTCACAAATACATGTAGTAAGCACATAATGACACATAATGACTGTATTCAACACATTGGGACTCAGATAGATAGAGATTATCAAAGAACGAGGCGTACAAGCTTATCGAGAACCAAGTATCAATGGTGTAGATCAACAAAGATATATCTAACATGCATACAAGTGATCACAGAAGCATATCCCACCAATGAAACACAACAAACGAACACGGTATCAAGCTATCACAAATCGACCCAAAACCTAGATTTCTAAATAGAAGTAATCATGAAGGAATGCATGTAAAAGAGATGAGGATATGTTAGAAATAAGCCTTATAACAAAACCCTATCAAGAATTACACACCTAAACATGATTATAGCAATTTTCGAAATCTCAAACCCTAGTTCTCGAAATCAAAAAAATCATGAGATCGAGCCGTTGGATTATCAATTAAACAAGATCCTATGTTTGTAATACCCTAGTGATTACTTTGGAACTTACAAATTGATGATCACAAGCTTGGATGTCTCGTTTGAATTAGGGCCGTAGGTTTCAAAAGAGGTTTTAGGGGTTTTTTGTATAAAGTGAGGTTTGTGAAAAACGGTTTGTATGTTTTGTTATTTTTTGAAAGTTTGAGTTTAGTCACTTTTGGTCCTTAAACTTATGGATATACTTACTTGAGTCCTAAAGTGAAATAGCAAACATGTGTAACATCAAGATATACTTCCGTTAATCTAACTTATGAAGTTCTTACTACGGGATGAGACAAAGGGAAGTTAAAAGAACGTCCACACACTCCGAAGTATCGTAAAATACGAAAAACATGCAAGTATACCAATTAAAATTGGTAAAAAATTTAAGCGTGACTCCCCCTCAACACTTGTAAAATTTTAACAAAGTGTTGAAGTGAAGCGATATACTTGCATTTTTTTTTATTGGTTTTATATTTTTGTATTTTGTTTTTGAAAAAATATTTACAAAGATAGTTTTGATGTTTGATGATCAATTGTGTTTTAAAAACTTTTTCAGATCCTCTGAAGTCAAACATCTCATACCAATTTGGTGAACTAGACTAGCAAACCTTGATGGTGCTAAAGATTTGGTAAGTAAGTCCGCCAATTGGTACTCAGTCCCAACAAAATAAAGTTCAACGGTACCCTTTTCCACATGCTCTTTGATGAAGTGATATCGGAGATCGATGTGTTTGGATTTGCAATGATGGACTGTGTTGCAGGGGATAGCAATCGCACTCTTAGAATCACAGTAGATAGGAATCTTGTTGAATAGGTAGCCATAATCCTTAAGTTGTGATCTCATCCAAATGACTTGAGCACAACAAGCAGACATGGCTACGTATTCAGATTCTGTTGATGACAATGATGTGCAGTCCTGCTTCTTTGATTGCCATGACACAAGTTTGTCTCCTAGAAATTGTAATCCACCAGATGTGCTTTTGCGTGTGTCTAAACATCCTGCATGGTCAGCATCTGAAAAAGCAATTATTTCAAAACCAGAATCCTTCGGATACCAGATTCCCAAGTTAATGGTTCCCTTTATGTATCGAAGGATTCTTTTGACCTCGCTGAGGTGTTTTTCAGTTGGTTTGGACTGATAACGAGAGCACATGTAGACAGCAAATACTATATCAGGTCTACTAGCTGTGAGATACATGAGGGACCCAATCATACTTCGGTATTTGGTAGGGTCAACAGGAGTCCCATGTAAGTCAGCATCTAGTTTTGTGGTATAGCCCATTGGTGTATTGTAAGTATCACTGGTCATCATTCCATGTTTCTTTAAAATTTCAAGAGCATATTTGGACTGATTTATAAAAATTCCACGGGGTGATTGATGAACTTGTAGTCCTAGAAAGAACGAAAGTTCACCCATCATGGACATTTCAAAATTATCTTTCATTAATTTTGCAAAATCATTAGAGTAACTTCTTTTTGTTGAGGCAAAAATGATGTCATCGACATATATTTGAACAACAAGTAAGTCCTCCCCGTAGGTTTTTGTAAATAGTGTTGGATCCACCGATCCTTTAGAAAATTTATTGGTCAGCAAGAAAGTGGACAGTTTGTCATACCACGCCCGTGGGGCTTGCTTAAGTCCGTAGAGTGCCTTTTTGAGTTGGTAAACGTGATTAGGACGCTCAGGATCAACGAAGCCTTCAGGTTGACTAACATAAACTTCTTCACGGAGTTCTCCATTAAGAAATGCTGTTTTCACATCCATTTGGTAAACAACCATGTTCCTGTGTGCAGCATAGGCTAAGAAGATCCGAACAGCTTCATGTCTAGCCACTGGAGCAAAGGATTCAGCAAAATCAAGTCCTTCTAGTTGAGAGTATCCTTTCGCTACCAGGCGTGATTTGTTACGTATGACAGTTCCTTCAGCATCAAGCTTATTCTTCCAAATCCATTTTAACCCGATGACAAAGACTCCGTCAGGTCTTTCAACTAATTCCCAGACTTCTAATCTTATGAATTGCTGAAATTCCTCTTGCATAGATTCAATCCAGTTGTCATAAGTCATTGCATCTTTAATGTTCTTAGGTTCTTCGTGACAAACTGTGAGTGCATAGATACAAGTTTCTCCATCCGTGTGAAGTCGTTGTCTTGTCATAACAGGTGCATCTGGATGGCCAATAATATGAACTAGTGGATGGTCTCGAGTCCATTTGTGTGTGGAAGGGTGTAGTTGATAGGTATCTCGCATGTTAGCAGGATCCAAATTGTGTGTTGACGACTCAGCTATATCAAGAACAATAGGAGCCGGTGCAAACGGATTAAAGAACGCATCAGGATCATGCTCTGCTGGTTGGGGAACTGATTGTGGTGTTGGATCTTCAGCTGGATGGCGGGAGTTAGAACCAGTTTGTTCGGCTGTAGATGGTGATACAATTGGAGGACCGTCTCTCTCAACACTTGTAGTAGTTAGTTGAGGTGAGTCTGGTACTGGAATGTTATCAAGTTGAGCAGCGGAATTAGGTGAGACCTCAATGGGACGGTATTCAATTGTGTCATCAAATAGTAGAGCAAACAAGGTTTCTAATTCTTTGCGGTTGAGTGGCAAGGATTCAGCCGAAGATGCCAGAGAGTTAAGACGGTTGAATTTGGGTCCTAAGCTGTGTTGCTCAGAAGCCATCTGTGTGAGTTCATCAAAATTAGCGTGAATGGTTTATTGAATTTCTCTTGTTCGACGATTCCAAATCCGAAAACCTTTAGAATTTTCACAGTATCCAACGAACACTCCGATGTCAGCCTTTGCTTTAAGTTTACCTAAATCATCACGATCATTCTTCGGATAACAAAGTGTTCCAAATACATGAAAGTAATCGATGTTCGGTTTCCTTTTGTGAACAATTTGATAAGGTGTTTTGTGATTATGCAACGGTTTTGGGTATAACATGCAGTTGAAACAGCTTCCGCCCACAAGTAATCTGGTAATTGAGCATTAATCAACATAGTTCTAGCAGCTTCCACTAACGTCCTATTGCGTCTTTCAACAACTCCATTCTATTCTGGGCTTCTAGGAATAGATGTTTGATGTTCAATTCCCACTTTCTCATAATAAGACCGAAGTGTCTGATTTTTGAATTCAGTTCCATTGTCAGTTCTGACTATTCGTACTGTGTTGCGTAACTGAACTTGAATTTTAGTGAGAAAGGTGATGATCATTGAGGGAGCCTGATCTTTACTTCGTAGAAAATAAACCCAAGTCCATCTTGAATAATCATCCACAATTACGAGAATGTAGCGTTTACCGTTGATACTTTGAACACGCATCGGTCCACACAAATCCATGTGAAGCAGTTGCAGAACATGATTCGTACTATGCTCATGTTTATTAGGAAAATGAGCACGAGTACTTTTTCCTTGTTCACAGGCTGGACATAAGTGATCTTTGGTAAAGCGGAATCTTGGAAATCCGTCAACAAGTTTATAACAAGCAAGGTCAGTCATGGTTTTGAAATTCAAGTGCGAAAGACGTTTGTGCCATAACCAAGATTTAGTCGATTCCGCTTTGGAGAGAAGACATATCGGAGATGTTGCAATCATATCTGACATTGATATAGTATAAAGGTTAGAACCACGTGAGCCAGACATTAGATCGTTTCCTTGTAAGTCACGAACAAAGCACGTTTTCTCACGAAATGCTACTTCTAGATCTCCATCACAGAATTGACCAACAGAGAAAAGGTTGTGTCCAAGGCCTTCCACATAATAAACACGACTTATTTCAATGTTCCCACTGATATAGTCACCATATCCCATGATTAGAGCATAATGATCATTCCCGAATCTGACAGTACCAATAAACTTTGAGACAAAGTTGTGTAACAGTTTGAGATTGCTTGTCATATGTCGGGTGCATCCGCTATCAACAATCCAGAGAATGATCTGTACCACCTGTATCATAAGAAGAAGACACGGATGGAACAGAAGTAAGGGTGGAACCCAAAGACAATGCGGGTTCCTGTTGGTTAGTAACACATGTATTCAACAATTTAGGAATCCATTTAAAGTCTGGTTTGTATTGTAACCAACGTTGCCAGTTCCAACTAGTTTTTGCTTTCTTAATGTTAAATGCACTAGTAGTTGGCTCATTCCTAGATTTGTTCTCGGCACCTATGGGGGTAACTGTGATTTCATTAGAAACCGTAGAAGACGGCTTTCCTAAGTTAGACTTAGAGGCAGTAGTGGGCCTAAAAGGAATGCGTGTCCTACGTTTCTTATGACGATTGAGAAGAGAATTAGCTAAACATTTTGTATGATCACCAGATGATACGTTTTTGCGACAAAACACACAAGATGCATTAATATTCAAAACATTTAAAGTTTCATCATTCGTTACATTTAGATTTTGATTACAATTTGCCAAATTAGAATCTAAATTGGATGCAACATGAGTGTTATTCAAATTCCTAAGTTGATCTTCTACTTCTTGAGCTTCTAGTTGTCCTCTCTTACGTTGCAAGATCCTATTCTTCTTTTTACTTTTTTCGCTTGGGTCTGCTAACGCTATTAGTGGAGACTAGTCCTGTAGAAGTGGAGTTATCAACATTAGTGTTTTGAATGACATTATCTTTAGCAGTTTTGTTTAATTGATACATTCCTGGTGCTATCACCGTGGTGTCAACCATTTTTCCTTTTTGAAGTAGCTTAACTTTCTCTTTCAAATCAATGATGATGTGATTTTTGTCCTGAATTTCAGACTCAAGTAAACCATTGCAATATTTGATGTCATCGCGGTTTTGTTGCCATTCGGCGTTTTCAATTTTTAAATCCGCAATTTCTTTCTCGTATCGGAGACACATACTTTTAAAAGACTCGTTGTTTTTGCAAATCTGACAAGAGTTTGAAACATTTTGATTTTGAAACTTCAATTCCTTTTCAAGACTTTTAGCTTGACACCATTCAAGCCTTTGTTTGAGTTGACAAATTTCTTTTGAAAATTGTTTTGTCACATCATCATTTTTAATTCTCAGCTTATCATTCTCATGTTCCAGTGTCTCAATTTCCACATTCAACAAGTTATTATCAACACAATGATCATGCTTAAGCATAGAAGTACCAGAATTATAGAGATCATTCATGATAACAGACAAAATATCAGCATTGAGAACTTGTTCCAAGAGTCGATCAGCATCATTTTTTAAAACTCTATTTCTTTGCTTTTGAACCAAAATGTCATTTTCAGTTGCATTGAAAACGTTTATCATATTTTTGACCTCCTTTTGAAGCTCCTGATCCCAACGTGTAGCACATAGACGGAGGTGTTGAACAATTGGCTTCATTTGTTTTTGAAAAATATCTCTCTTTTCTCGCTCGTAAGCGGATTGAAAAGTTTCAATTTTTATTTCAGAATTACGTTCAATTGTTTCCTCCAAAATTTCGATGTCTTCCATAAAGGTTTTGAAATAATTTAAGACACGACAAGTTTTCGGTAAAGGTGTAAGTTCACCGGTTGATGGTAAAGGACCGTTTATTTGTGCTACAGTTTGGACAGGGGCCGCATTATGAGATGAAACATATGACTCTTCAATAAACCATGATTTCTCAGGTAAGTCCTTTTGAGTAACAAAAGATTTAGAAAGAGGTGGAGCTTTTGAGTAGTCATATGGTGTCCAATATTGAACATAACTCATTTTTGATCGACTCTCGTCTTCAAGTTCTTCTTCTTCTTCCTCAGTATCAAAAACAACAGCACACACAATTGTATTATCAAACATATGATCAATACTGTAAATCTTGGGATTTTCTTTAAATGCTGTGTGAAGAAACATTGATTTGAAATCGCAAAGTGCAAATCCTTTATCGGGTCTCGGTTTTAAAGCAAATTTCTGAATTGTTGTGACAGAGTTCCCGTGTTTGTAAACAATGTGACGAAATTCTTTGAGTTGTTTTTCAAGATCAACAATATCACCAAGTAAGTCATCTATATACTTCCTTTTTCTTGTTTTATGTTCACAAAACTCCTTTTTGCAATTTGACAATTCAGTTTCTGTTTTAGAGAGAACTGTTTGAAGACGTTCAGCTTTCATTTTCAATTCACACTTTTCACTTTCGAGTTTTGAAATCAACTTTCCGTTTGACTCAATTAAATCTTGCATTTTACGTTGAAGATCTTGTTCTTTGTTATAAGAATCTTGAAAAGCTTTTTCAAAACTTTTTGCATTTTTAATCTTGTCTTTCTTATTTGAAAGCTGAATTTTATAACACTCAATATCTCTTGCAAGTGACGCATTTTGTTCTTTCAAAACTTTATTTGTCTCGTTGCATTTAATGATTTGCAATTGTTGAGCATCCAGTTGTTTAGATAACAATATTAGGTCAGGGTCTGGATCAAATGATGGTTCATGTTGTTCTAAATGATCATGTTTATCATTCTCAATAGGATCATCAAATGAAACAACTGTGTCATCATCAAATATGACAACTGTGCTTATTTGTTCATCTGTTTGAGACGATGAAGATGATTTACATGGAACAACTTGCACCATATCTGATTCATAAGCAGAAGGTGAGACTATTTCATTAATAAAGCATGCATTGAGGTCATGTACCTGAGACAAGCCGTCAGTGTCATACACTGGACCTGAATCATTGAGCTTAAGTTCCTGCATGTTGGCCATAAGCATCACAGCAGCATTGGCTTCCAGATCTTCCATGTCATCATCGTTGTTCACATTTGCCATGAAGTTGTTATCCTGTTCAGGGAAATGTCCATCTTTTTCATCTTGAAGAGCCATGAGTAATGCCTGCTTGTGAAACTTACTACCCCGAGTTCTCGGTTTGGGACATGCTGTAGCTATATGACCTTGTTCATTGCAATTGTAGCACCAAACTGCATTCCCTGAGTTGGAGTTCCTTGTTGCAACTAAGTCAGACCTTTGTTGAGAAGATCCTGAGTTGTTCCTGAACCCCGCATTGTTACTAAACCTCTGATCATTCCCATAATTTCCTGAAGAGCTTCCTGAACCAGATCGACCATAGTTACGATTCTGAATTTCTACTCTTCCATCATTGACAACAGCTTGATTCCTTGTGTTTGAAGATGAGCGTTGACGGTTGTTTGTCTTGTTGGAGAATTTGCTAAAAGCACGAGCAATAAGAGCAAGTCCCTGATTCAACGTGTTAAAGTCATCATCGTCATCGTCATTGAGTTTGAGTAGTACACTGCATCATTGTTGTTTAATGGAACCAGTTGAGTAGAGGCATTCTGTGGAGATGAATCATAAGGGACCATTTGGTTCGAGGTAGAAGATTGTGGATAACTGAAGTAGTTCTGCTCTTGAACATATGCATGATTTGACATTGGTGGTGGAGCATAGGGAGACTAAGCTACGAGAGCCAAAGAATTTGGTGTAGAAGTTGGTGTGTATCCTCCTCGTAGAGCTCGATCTTTTTCAACTTCAGGTTCATGGTGTTTCAGAAAATCATACAACAAACCATATGGAGCATCATGAAGATTCTTTGTTTGACGAACAAATGTCACATATTTATGCCAATCAGGGCCAAGACTACCAACAAATTTGGAGTTCACAGTGATCCTTGGTACTGTGATTTTGTGACGTTCCAGATCATTCACCACATTTGTGAAACGATGATAGTACGATTCAAGGGACTCTCCTGGTTCAATTGTGATGTCGGTGTATTCCATGTAGAGTTTGGATTCCATATCATCTGTGTTCAATTGAGTGCCTTCCATAAGGAGATGAACATGTTCCCACATAGATTTGGCTGTTTTCTGAGCATCGACACTTCGATAAATTGGATTAGGTATTCCTTGAAGTATATAAGCCATTGCATACTCATCAGCTTCACGATGTAATTTCTGTTCTTCTGTGAGTTGAGATTCTGGAAGAGGTCGATCACCAGGAGGACGTGGGGGATCAGCATGTGGATCACCAGCTTCAAATCTTGTTGGCCACTCAAATGGTCCTTCAAGTATCACTTGCTTCAAGAATTTCCCATGAGGTTTCTTTAATTCAAGAAATCGTAAGAATCGACTTGACCATTGAACATAGTTCCCAGGTGTTAGCATTGGAGGTGTCTCAAGTGATCCTGCCTCATGTCGGGATTGTTGAGTTGTAATAACTTCACACATTCTGTCAAACCAGTGAGGTTGTTTGGAGGAAAACTGAGTGTTTTGTTGTGGCACTTGATATGGTTGTTGTTGAGGAATGATCTGATGTTGTTGCATCATTAGGTAATGATGTAGTGGATTATACGTTTGTTTTTTAGAAGGTTGTAGATACAGTGGTTGCTGATGGTATTGTTGTTGCTGATACTGCTGATGTTGATGTTGCTGAGTATGAGGGAAGTAGTGATTAGGTGGTTGAGACATCTTAGAACACTTGTTTAATAATGGATCTTGTAGAAGGTATAGAATTAGCCAGGTATCGAAAACTTTGCTCAACTTCGGATTGCGAAATATGTCTTTAACTGTGATTGCGAAAAACAGTGATTTCGAAAATCAATGATTGCGAAACTGCTGATGGGGATTGCGATAATATCAGGTTCTCGAAATTAAGGGATTTCGAAAATAGTCAGGTTTTCGAAATTAAATGATTTCAAAACTTTTCAGAAAGTTTTCGCAAAACTAAGAGGTTTTCGAAACTTTAGAAATTTTCGAGAAACAGTAATCGTGAAACTTATACAAGTTTGCGAAATGTGTGTACTTTCGAAAAAACTGATGTTTTCGAAAAACACAAATTCAACGACCCAGTTTTCGAAATTGTACAATTTCGAAAACGTTACCAAAAGTCGAAGTATTTTACTTTCTTATACAAGAAAGAAAATACCGAGTCCACAATAACGAAGTCGAGGTAGTGCACGTAGAGTAGATCTCGAAATAGGTACCAATGAAAGATCTCGATAACTTGGCAGATTTTGTTTTTCGAAGAAAGCAATCCAAAAACTTGTTTTTATTTCAAGATTTTTGTACTTTTATGTGTAAAATGATGAGATCTTTAAGAAAGTTGAAAACTTTAAGAACTTTTTCAAAATTTCAAAAAAATTGCGAAAAATAGTACAAAAAACCATATTCGAATTTTTAAGAAAAGATTGGAACTTTTTAGTTTGTTTTGATTTGTAGCACAAGTTTGTAAGCAAATATGTGATAAAAACCAAGAAACAAGCAAGAAAGTACTAATATTTCACAAAAAATCGAATTTAAAGAACAAGTTTAAGAACAAAATCAATGAAAAACAAAAGCTACACCTTCATATGGCGAATGATACCACTTGTTAGGTCACCATTTTGTAAACACAAGCATAATAATGATAGAAATGAGATGAGAGAAGAGATTGGGTGATTATAAGATAAAGAGAAATATAAGTGCAATAGTTTTCTTAAGAAATCAAATAACCAACCAACTATTACATGATACTAAGGCTTCTATTTATAGGGAAGGAGCTAGGGCAACACTCCCTCTCCTTCCACTATCCAAATCGTGTGGGCTTTAAAGCCCATGGACCTTTTGTCTAAAGCCTAGTAAACTTGTAACTTAAACAATATTGTAAGTAAATAATAACTTAAGTAACCTATAATTTACAAATGACCGAAACTTCATAAAATAGTGAAAACTATGATCCCAACACCAAACATATTAGGGTGCGTTTGGTTAACATAATGTTTTTGAAGAAATTGTAATCTTTGAAAGAAATTGTAATTTGTGTAACACCCCCTAATTTGAAATGCGGCAGCGGAATAGAAATTAGGGTGTTACGGTGAGGATTGAAGTCATAATAATAGAAAATGGCTCAAAAGAGACGTTTTTAAAACATAATTTCATTTATAAAAAATTGAAATACAATAGGTCATTATCAGAGTATTATAAAAGCTTGATGTTTGAACTAAATCAAACATCATTTATTTTACATCATTATTGAAATAAAGTAAACATAATTTGAAGATTTTTGCCGCCCGTTCCATGCTTGCTTCCCCTGCTAAATACCTGAGATACATGCTTAAAAGTCAACAAAATTGTTGAGTGAAATCATAGAGCTTGAATTTAATAATCATTTTGATACACAAGTAAGATTGTATTGGAAAATACAATCAGTTTGAAAACATTGATATTGCAGTTGATATATTGCTCTAAGTCTCATGACACGCAAACGTTAACAAATACCGTAAACGGCGGGTGTTTATCAAATCAATGATAAATTTGCCCTCGTGTAATAGGTGATTTGCCAGTTCCTATTTTTACTCAAATATAATTATCACGACTAATACGACTAACCACATGCATAATGGCATTCCGTCAAGTATTAATGGGACAGGCTGTCAAACCTTAAATAGATCTATTTATTATATTCGCGTTCACCTCAGTGATTAATGGCTCATGAATAAGGGTCTTTTGGCAATAGATACTTAGGCATATATCAGTCAGGAAACCATACAGAAAAATACTTGCGATCTATTTATAACATGTATCCCCCTTACGGAGTTTTGAAAATAATTAAATGTGAGGCTATGACTCACCTTGATTGATACTGAAAACGAAGAAAATAAAGTCGGACGAATTTATGAAAACGGTTTCGAAACACAACCTGATAAATAAATTTATCTAAGAACTTGACCAAAAATTATTCGGTAATTATGAAGAAAATAACGAATATTAGATATTCGTTATGACGAAAAATGATGTGCAGTGAAAATCTTGTGATATGCATGATATGACAAAATATGATTTTTAATTTATCCATCGAAGTTTTTACCTTTTTAATTGTAAGAAAATCTTAACTTTTTAAATATCGTTATATATATATATATATATTATTAACGTTACGTTAAATAATATATATATAAATAAAAATAAAGTTTAAACATGATATGAAATAAATTGACGAAAATAGAAAATAAATAAGAATGATAAATAAGTTACGTTTAGTCTTTGTCTCCTTTTCCAATTTTACCATTTTTACACTAACGATACTTGCGTTACACCGTTAGTCCTTTTTATATATTTTTCAACTATAGTCCTCTACTTTGTCCAATAATCAATACTAACCTTATAATATTTATTTTTATCACATTTTACCCTTAGATTTCTGTATTTACAGGTTTAGTCCTCTATTTTCAATATTTACACATTTAGTCCTTCTAGGTGTCGTCACGTTACATTTTTAGTCCAATTTTGCAAAAATAATTATTAAACTTTTCTAAAAATTTTCCGTAGCTTATTTATTTAGTAATAAGCTTATTTTAACTGCTTATTTATTCAAAAGCTTATTTTTTTGAGCTTATGGGCCTGGAACGATTTAAACTAAGGCCCGTTAAGATTTTTGGAGGCGAGGGCATAGAAAAATTTTTGGGCTTGGCTTTGGACCATTTTTATGATTCTAAAAACATTTCTTATAGGCCCAGTGGGCTTACGGATTTTAATTTCTTAATGGGCTTTAGTTATGCCCAGTCGACAAAATAAGATTTTTAGTTTGGATTTTTGGTTTGAAAACTGGTTCATGTCATTTCAAAATGGATCGATTAGCATGTCAAATCGTGATTATTTTTACAAGTTGTTTACATGAAAATGTTAGTTTGCTAGGTGGTCTATGGCGTCGTGAAAAAATATGGTACTATCGTTAAATGAAATTTTAAGTTATACACATGTTTTGTGACATGTTTGGATCGGTAATATATTTTGAAAACTTGGAATTATTTACTAAGTGTCATACTAAATTTCATACGATGGATGCAATTTAAAATGAATGCGTGATATGCTTGAAACGTTACAACTAAAGTGAATGGTGTGTGCTACGTGATTCCTAGGCCTTCCAAGATAGAGGCTAATCACGTTTCGTGTACTAAGAATAAATATATACGTGAAATAAACGTGCAAAGTGTAGACGTTCGAAATAAATTAAACAAAGTGCATGACTAAATAACAACGTGTGAAATGGATTAGAAACGATTGTAGGAAACTTACAAACACCTTAGAGGTGATCAAGAGTCGAGATAGATAGAAAAGGAACACAAGAAATCATGTCTAAGCTATATAACCTAAACGTTATATAATATTTCAACCCGATTTCCTTTCTTTGCTTCCAATACAATACTACACGACTTGTAAGTCTTTGAGAATGGTTCGAAGGTCAAATTATTGCAGTGAATAAGTGTGTGAAAGAATAAGAGAAGAATGTATGCAATGTACGTACATATATTACAAATATATATATCGTTTAGTAGAAAGTTTCAATGTAAACTCTTCGTACACTATTTGCATGTTAGTAACTAGCTCCTAGGTAAAGTTTTATATTGTTTTAGAGGGTGTTGTGAGAGCACAAAATGAGGAGAGTGTTGGGGTGATTCATACCCATGTCGACCATATATCTTTACTTGTATACGATTCACAAAATCGTACACAACTTGTTTATACATGATCTTCTTTAACATTTGAGCTTAGAATCATCTCAGGAATAATATTAGGAACGATTAGAAATAAACGAGATTCAAAACGGTTAAGTTTTGAATATATTGTAAATCGATTTGGGTGTGCAAGGGTCGAATACTTTGCCTCTTAAAAACGTATCAAAACTCAACGTATGGACGTGAGACTTGACACACTAATTGTTGGCTAGTAGGTTAACGAGATGGGAAAATAAAATACGTAGGGTGTGTGGAAGATTTAAAAATAAACGATGCGTTTTGGAGGGTGAATGAACTATATCGATCGGATGAAAAATAAATAAGTTGGATTTTGGGCTTTGGTTTGGTGGGCTTATGAATAGTAGAATAGGCGTGGGCCGAAAGTAATTAAGGGTCCGGTTGAGTTAATTAGGTAATTAGGAATTTTAATTATATTTAATAAATATAACTAGGATTAGGATTTAGATTTAGGATTAAATGAAAAGTTTAAGTTTCGTGTAACGTGTCGAGGATTAATTCCGTCATTTCGTGAATTATATTATTTTGTGAAAATCGCCAAAATAATATAATAAGAAAAATTTTAAATTTTTCCGAGAAAAATGGGAATTAGAAACGATAACGAAGGATTATTTATTTATTAACGATTTAATTACAAGAAATAATTACAGGGTTCTACAGTACCCACTTGTCATTCTGAATTTCGTCCCGAAATTCGATTTTAAGAAATCTAACAAGTGCGTTCTATGAAAATAAGTGCGGATATTTCTCTCGGAATCTATCTTCTCTTTCCCATGTGTAAGTCGGTCCTCGCTTAGAGTCCCATCTTACTTTCACAATGGGGATACGATTCTGTTTGAGTTGTTTTACTTCTCTATCCATTATTTCCACAGGCTCTTCTGTGAACACTAGTTTGTTGTCCAATCTAATCTCTTTTAGTGGAATGACGAGAGTTTCGTCTGACAAACATTTCTTGAGTTGGGATACGTGAAACGTAGGGTGTATCCTACTGAGTTCATCCGGAAGTTCTAACTTATAAGCAACTGAACCAATTCTCTCCAGAATTTTGAAAGGTCCAATGTACCTCTGATTTAACTTTCCACGTCTTCCAAAGCGAATCATTCCTTTCCATGGCGAAACCTTCAACATGACTTTGTCTCCTACTTGAAATTCCATAGGCTTTCTCCTGACATCAGCATAACTTTTCTGTCTGTCACGAGCAGCTTGCAAACGTTGCTTGATTTGGAATATCTTCTCATTAGTATCATGTATTAGCTCTGGTCTGGTGAGTTGCATATCACCAATTTCTGTCCAATAGATTGGTGATCTGCACTTCCTTCCGTACAGTGCCTCAAAAGGTGCAGCCTTTATGCTGGCATGGTAGCTGTTATTGTACGAGAATTCAACTAATGGAAAGTCTATATCCCAACCTTTTCCGAAATCAATCACACATGCTCGAAGCATGTCTTCCAAGGTTTGGATTGTTCTCTCACTTTGTCCATCGGTTTGCGGATGATAAGCGGTGCTCATATCTAATCTAGTACCAAGAGATTTCTGTAGTGATTCCCAAAATCTTGAGGTGAATCGGCTATCTCTATCAGAAATAATAGATATTGGTACCCCATGTCTAATCACAATTTCCTTAAAATACAACTGAGCGAGTGTTTCCATCTCGTCAGTTTCCTTGATTGGTAGGAAATGTGCAGACTTGGTTAATCGATCGATTATAACCCAGATTGTGTCTAATCCAGTCGAAGTCTTTGGTAATTTGGTAATAAAATCCATTGTGATTCGTTCCCATTTCCAGACTGGAATTTCTGGTTGCACGAGTAATCCTGATGGTTTCTGAGTCTCTGCTTTTACTCTAGAGCAGGTTAAACATTTACCAACGTACTCAGCGATATCAGCTTTCATATTTGGCCACCAATAATTCTTCTTAATATCTTGGTACATCTTATTGGAACCGGGATGAATAGAATATTTGGATTTATGAGATTCATGCATGATAAGGTCTCGAATACCTCCAAAGAGAGGAATCCAATATCTCTCCTTAAAACATAACATTCCATCATTTCTTCTTTCAAATTCTTTTTCATTATTTGGCATTCTGTCAACCTGATCTTCCAGGTTTGACCTTATATCAATTTTCTCATATTTCCGGTTTTCTTCTTGTAGAGCTTCCGTTTGAGCTTTGATGATTTGAGCAGGAAGTGGCGAATGAATTGTCATTCCTAGAGATCGAACTCTAAGAGGTTTAATTCTATCTTTTCTACTCAACGCATTGGCTACTACATTCGCTTTACCAGGGTGGTAACGAATTTCACAGTCGTAGTCATTGAGTAATTCTAACCATCTTCTTTGCCTCATGTTTAACTTCTTCTGATCTAGGATATGCTGTAGACTCTTGTGATCGGTGAAAATCGTACACTTTGTACCATATAGGTAATGTCTCCATATCTTAAGAGCAAAAACTACTGCTCCTAATTCTAGATCATGAGTGGTGTAGTTTTCTTCATTCTTCTTCAGCTGTCGTGAAGCATAGGCTATAACTTTGTCTCTTTGCACTTAGTACCGCACCTATACCATGATGAGATGCATCACAACACACTACAAAGTCCTCATTGCCTTCCAGTAATGCTAATATTGGTGCTTCACAAAGCTTCTGTTTCAGAAGTTGAAATGCTGACTCTTGCTTCTCTTCCCAGTTATACTTCTTGTTTTTCTGGGTTAATTCCGTCAATGGTTTTGCAATCTTTGAAAAACCTTCTATAAATCTCCGGTAATAACCAGCGAGACCTAAGAATAGACGAATCTCGGTTGGGGTGGTGGGTGACGTCCAACCTTTAACTACTTCTATCTTCGTGGGATCTACATGGATACCTTTGTTGTTGATGATATGGCCTAAAAATTGAACGGTAGAAATCCAAAAATCACATTTGGAAAACTTGGCGTACAACTTTTCCTTCTTAAGTAACTCTAAAATAGTCCTTAAGTGTTCGGCATGCTCTTCTTTGTTGCGCGAGTAGATTAAAATATCATCAATGAACACAATAACGAATTTATCCAAGTATGGCTTGCATACTCGGTTCATTAAATCCATGAATACAGCTGGTGCATTGGTAAGACCAAATGGCATCACTTGAAATTCATAATGTCCGTATCGTGTTCGAAAAGCTGTCTAGGGAATGTCCTCTTCCCTAACTCATAATTGATGATATCCTGATCTTAGATCAATTTTTGAGTAAACACTTGATCCTTGTAATTGGTCAAATAGATCGTCGGTCCTTGGTAATGGATATCGATTCTTCACTGTGAGTTTGTTCAACTCTCTGTAATCGATACAGATTCGGAACGTTCCATCTTTCTTTTTGACAAATAGGATTGGTGCTCCCCAAGGGGATGAACTTGGTTGAATGAAACCTTTATCTGATAGTTCTTTTAACTGTTCAGATAATTCTTTCATTTCGGAGGGTGCTAATCGATATGGTGCTTTTGCAACTGGTGCTGCTCCAGGCACTAAATCGATTCGGAATTCTACTTGACGGGTTGGTGGGATTCCAGGTAAGTCTTCTGGAAATACATCAGAAAATTTTCTTACAACTGGCACTTCATCAAGTTGTTTCTTCTTTTCTTTTGTGTCTCCTCCCGTTACTTGGATTTGAAATACATGGCATCCTTTGCTTATGCATTTCATTGTCTTGGCGTACGAAATAATATTGAAAGAAGTTTTAGGTTTATCACCTTGGATGATTAAGGTTTCACCGTCGAATGGAATTTGGATGATTTTCTCGTCACAAATTATTCTGGCACGGCGTTTAGATAACCAATCCATACCAATGATGACATCAAAACTTCCCAATTGGATGGGCATAAGATTGATAGGGAAAGATTTATTTAGAAGGGTTAAGGTGCAGTTTTCGATTAGGGTATTGGTACTTAAAATATTTCCATCTGCTAATTCTATTTCATAGATAGTATCTAATTCTACAGGAGTAATATTTAGAATTGCGGCAAACGAAGTAGACACAAAACTTTTATCTGCTCCTGAATCAAATAATATCTTAGCATCTTGTTGATTTAATAGGAACGTACCAGTAACAATGATGAGGCGAAAAATGAACCACTTTTAGGGGGTCATTTAAGCCCGGAATTGACTTTATTTGATCAAATATTGCCCTAAATCGTTCCTTTTGTGATTTTAGGTACTTTGGGAGAGAAATCTGGAAAAGGAAGCAATTCAGACGTTTTTGGAGCATAAAAGTGAAGAAAACGCCAAAGTCTTAATTTTCCTTGCTGGGAACAGTAGGTGACGGCGTCAAGAGTAACATCCTGACGGCGTCAAGAGCAAATTTCCATGACGATCCAGTACAGATTTGACGGCGTCACGAAGTAGGGCGTCAAGAGTAAAATTCATGACGGCCTGGAAATGCATATTACATGACGGCGTCAAAAGTAGATCAAGGCAGTCCGAGAAGAGTTTTGGCGGCGAGGTGACGGCGTCACAAGTTTGGTCTTGACGCCGTCAGACCCCTTTTCCTATATATTGTTTTCTAATTTTCACATTAAAAAAGAGAAGTTTTGGAGAAACCCTAAGTACGAACTTGGTGCGAATTTTACAGGTTTTTCAAGGGTTCCAAGCCCTTGATACCTTTCATGTGTAATTGAGATAAGTGTTCTTTTAATTCAATCAATATGTCTATGTGTTGGTTGTCTATATCTTGTTATTGTCTTAATTCCATCATGCTAGGCTAGATCTATCTTGTGTTTGCTTGGATCTAATGAAACCTAGAGGTTAATTATGTGTTGATTACTTGTTTAAAATTGTATTGGATGAATGATTTATATGTTAGGCTTAAGAAAACTGGCAGATCTCCAAATGGTAACATGCTTGAACGTCTTAAGAAACATGAACCGATGTGCACTAGGTCTTTATTGGTTGTATTTAATGCATGAGCCACTGTTTATAATCCCTATGGTTGTGCTGGGCATGGTATAGGAGGAGATAAGAGCTCATAGAATTGGGGAGTTAAGTGCGCCACCCCATGAATGATATTAAGGAATACGCTCCGTCATCCATGCAACTATAACAAGTAATTAACATGTAAAAGATGTCTAGGGAGTAGTGAAATCTAAGTAAACACATTTTCTCCATTTATTGCTCACAACTTTAGTATAATTTAGTTTATTTTCATTTCTAGTATTTTATTTTGATTGCATCTTTAGTATTGGGTTAGTTGACTAGCAACTAATTCCGCCCAAATCCTTCAAACCCGAGATTTTTACTTGTTTTCTAAAAAATATAAAAATACAAAAATAATCATCCCTCACCTTTAGAACTGGTATTTAGGTTTTCTAATCCTAGCGACACTATTCCTAGCTGAACGATCAATCCCCCGGTACTTGTCACTATACTATACTACAACGATCAGGTACACTGCCTGGTGGGGGTTGTAAGCTTCTCAAGATCCCTTGAGAGGTAAAGCCTGGTGCGATTCCCACGTCCATCAAACAACATCAGAATTCTGCATTGTGTTCCCATCACCAAGTACATACACTCTTCCTCTGGCAACATTATTGGTAAATTTTGGACATTGAGGTTTGTAATGTCCAACTTCTCCACAACCATGGCACTTTACTGCTATCGGTTGTGTGTTGGCTCCAGTCGCTCAACAGTCCCTTGTCATATGACCAATTCTTCTACAGTTGCCACAAGCAGCCTTACATGCTCCAGTATGATGCATGTTGCACTTGTTACACGGGGGTAGAGTTCCGGCATAACCTTTACTTTCTGCAGACACTGCTGCATAAGCTCTGGTAGCTTCTTGCCTACGATTTTGTTACTGATGATGATTACTACGGTTCTGCTGTTGATCTCTGCTTCGGTTGCTGCTTTGACTGTAACTGTTGTTGTAGCTCCGATTACCACTGTAACTGTTGTTGTAGCTGCGGTTGTTGCTATGGTTACTCCCACGGTTGTCAGCACTTCTCTTATGCTCATTGATCACGGAGGTAGAACCTCTTTTGATCACCCGGGTTAACAATCTTTGTGCAAGCTCCATAGCTTCTAGAGTGTGTGTAAGTTTTGCGGATTAGATGAGGAAGATCCAATCCAACACATTAAAGACTTCCTGAAAATAGTAGACACCCTCCATACGGATGGGGCTACTAGAGACACGTCCCGATTGCGATTCTTTCCTTTCACCCTATATGAAAAAGCCCAAGAATGGTATGATAAACTCCCTTCTGAATCTATTTTCACATGGGAGGAACTCATATCCAAGTTCTATGAGAAGTTCTTTCCACCTGGAAAAACCTCAGCGTTTAGAGATAGGATCCTCCGTTTCCGAAAAGGGAAGGACGAACCCTTCCATAAATCGTGGGTTAGATTCAAAGATTTAATAAGACAAGTTCCCCATCATGGCATTGAGCTTTGGCTCTTGGTCCAAATCTTCTACGATAATATCTCCTCTAACGATCGAAATGGAATTAACCAATCTAGAAAAGAGATATTGGCCAATCTTAGTGCCGAAGAAGGATGGGATAGGATTGAAGAATATGCTCAGGACCAGGATAACACTTGGGATGAACCTGAGTCGACTGTCAGCATTTCTGAAATCACCTCAGATCGGTTGAGAAAAATTCACAAAAGAGTGGAATACCTAGCTGGATCGCAATTACCTAAACAACTGTCGAATCCTTACTTAATCTGCGATTACTGTGGGGGCCCGCATGAGGTAGAAGAATGCGGAGGAGCAACCACAACTGAACATGCATGCTTGTCAGGAGGGGACATTTATGTTGATCCCTCCCTTTTGCCTTTTTACCAAAATGACGATTACACCCTCTGGGGAAATCTGGTAAAGAGAAAAGAAGGAGAGGAAGGCCCTGAATTCGAGATCAGGAGCACTTTTAAAGATGACCTTGGTCACTTCACTCACGAAAAAAGCTTGCAAATGAAAGGTCTTAATGAGCTTTTCGACGAGCAGCAGGATGACATTGGAGAGTTTTTCAACAAGCTTAACTCATCCCTAGATAATCTTGGAATGCCATCAGTAAGCAAAAAGGACCCCATGCTCGCGATAACCACTCGAGCTGGAACAACAACCAAGGACCCACCTTACCCAAGCTCGTCACCCATCACCCCCGACCAACCGCCCTTGACGACCCCTCCCCCATCAACCCTACCTAACCAACCTGTGAGAATCCCGTTTCCATCCCGATTAAGGAACCAGAAAACTGAGAATGATAACAAGAGATTCTTGTCATACCTAAAAGACTCGGTTGTCACCATACCCCTCGTTGATGCTTGCTATCACATGCCAAAGTATAGCGCATACTTTAAAAAAAACTACTTGCTAACCGAAAGAAACTTGAGGGTCTTGTGACCCTGGGGGAAGAATGCTCAGTGATGACCCATCGAGGGCTACCAAAAAAGGTAGACGATCCGGGCAGCTTCACCCTGCCCTGCTCCATAGGATCTATATCAATCAAGAATGCTCTTGCCGATTTGGGAGCGAGTATCAATCTCATGCCTCACTCTATGTTCCTTAAATTAGAATACTCTGGATTAAAATCTACCCGTATGAACATCCAACTAGCCGATAGATCAGTCAAGTACCCCGTAGGGATATGCGAGAATGTGCTAGTCAAAGTTGGGAAATTCAAATTCCCGGTCGACTTCGTAATCCTGGATATGGAGGAGGATGACTTGGTTCCCATCATCTTAGGGAGACCATTCCTTGCTACCACTCGTGCAATCATTGATGTTTATGACGGCAAATTAACATTACGAGTGGGAACCGATAGCACAACCTTCTACATTAAGGATTCTATGGACCTCTCCCTCGAAGCAGCCAACCGGCTCTATTTCATCGGGGAAGTCGATGAACTCACAGATGTCATTGATAGTTGTGTCGATGAACAGATCGATGAAGGCTGGCTACGGGACGAGAGTTTTCTGCCTTTGCTAGAGGTAGAAAAGATGGAGGATGTTGGTGCCGTCTCCTTCTACCCCAGACAAGAGGCAACGGAGCATCTCGAGCTCCGAAAGCCCGAAAACAAGCTCAAACCTTCTATTATCGAACCTCCCGAGTTAGATCTTAAAGAGCTTCCTAACCATTTGGAGTATGCCTTCCTTCAGGGAGAAGACCAACTGCCAGTAATCATAAACTCTTCCTTGGAACATGAACAAAAAGGTAAACTCTTAGAGGTCCTAAAGAAATACAAATGGGTGCTCGCATGGAGTGTGGCCGACATTAAGGGGATTGACTCAACTTTTTGCACACATAAGATTCTCATGGAAGAAGATTATAAACCTACCGTGCAACCCCAGAGGCGGGTGAACCCTAACATTAAGGAAGTAGTAAAGAAAGAAGTTATCAAACTTCTGGATGCAGGATTGATTTACCCGATCTCGGATAGCCCATGGGTCAGTCCTGTGCAGGTTGTACCTAAGAAGGGTGGAATGACTGTAGTTAAGAATGACAAGGGCGAGATGGTGCCCCAGAGAACGGTCACTGGATGGCGGGTATGCATTGACTATCGAAAGCTCAATGATGCCACAAGGAAAGATCACTTTCCCTTGCCATTCATTGATCAGATGTTAGAGAGATTGTCGGGACACGAGTACTATTGCTTCTTGGATGGATTCTCTGGGTATTTTCAAATTCCCATAGCACCTGAGGTCCAAGAAAAGACCACGTTTACTTGCCCCTATGGAACATTTGCCTACAAAAGGATGCCTTTTGGGCTATGTAATGCCCCCGCTACTTTCCAGCGATGCATGACCGCAATCTTTCACGAACTCATGGAAGACAGCATGGAAGTGTTCATGGATGACTTTTCGGTCTTCGGGAACTCCTTCGACCGCTGTCTTGCTAATCTAGAAAAGATGCTTAAACGGTGTGAGGAAACCAACTTGGTGCTAAACTGGGAAAAGTGTCATTTCATGGTAAAAGAAGGGATTGTGTTAGGGCATAAGATCTCAGGGAACGGAATAGAGGTGTACCAAGCTAAAGTTGAAGCTATATCTAAGTTACCATACCCCACAACTGTTAAAGCAATACGCAGCTTCTTGGGGCATGCCGAGTTTTATCTGAGATTCATCAAAGACTTCTCCAAAATCACTCGGCCAATGACTCAACTACTTGTGAAGGATGCTCCGTTTGATTTTTCCCAAGAATGCAAGGATGCATTCGATCTCTTAAAAAAGGAACTCACACAAGCTCCAATCATGATCACACCCAACTGGGAGTTACCATTTGAAATCATGTGTGACGCTAGCGACTTCGCTGTCGGGGCTGTATTAGGCCAACGGCGTGACAAACTTTTCCAACCCATTTACTACGCTAGCAAAACCATGAATCCCGCTCAAGAGAATTACTCCACCACCGAGAAAGAATTATTAGCCGTAGTGTTTGCGTTCGACAAATTCTGACAATATCTTGTCCTTTCAAAAACAGTCGTCTTCACTGATCACTTGGCTCTTCGATATCTTTTTGCGAAGCAGGATGCTAAGCCACGACTAATTCGGTGGATCTTGTTGCTACAAGAATTCAATGTTGAGATTCGTGATAAGAGGGGGGCAGAAAATCTGGCCGTTGATCATCTATCTCGTCTCGAAAACCCCTTGGATATGCACGATAGAAGTGAGATTAGGGATTCATTTCCTGACGAACAACTCATGTTGATGATTGATTCGGAGCCGTGGTACGCCGATTTTGCTAATTACCTCGCAAGTAGAATTGTTCCTGAACACCTGACTAGGTACGAAAGGAAAAGGTTCTTTTCTCAGATAAAATACTACTTTTGGGATGAACCATTTTTATTCCGAAGGTGGCCTGACCAAATTATAAGACGCTGTATTTTGGAAAGTGAGGCAGTGAAGATCATGAGGGAATGTCACTCTGGTCCCTCTGGCGGGCATCATGGGATAAACATCACCGCCCGAAAGATTCTCGATGCGGGATTCTATTGGCCCACAATTTTCCGTGATGTAAAAGAAATGGTGCAGGCATGCGATGCATGTCAACGGGCCGGGAACATATCAAATAGGGATGAAGCACCCCAGAACTTTATACAAGTGTGTGAGGTCTTCGATGTTTGGGGGATTGACTTCATGGGACCCTTTCCATCTTCAGGGGGGAGCGAATACATACTAGTCGCCATTGACTATGTTTCAAAATGGGTTGAGGCACAAGCACTTAGGACCAATGACGCTAGAGTAGTTATTCATTTCCTGAAAAAGCTTTTCGCGAGATTCGGGATTCCTAAAGCTCTCATCAGTGATAGGGGAACCCATTTTTGCAATGCACAAATGGAAAAGGTCATGAAGAGGTATGGAGTACCCCATCGGTTCTCCATCGCCTATCATCCACAAACCAATGGCCAAGTCGAAAACACCAATAGGGCTATTAAAAGAATACTTGAAAAAACGGTTCGTCAAAATAGAAAGGACTGGTCATTTAAACTCGACGAAGCCTTATGGGCATTCCGAACCGCCTACAAAACACCTATTGGAACGACCCCGTTCCGCATGGTGTATGGTAAGGCATGTCACCTACCAGTGGAATTAGAACATAAGGCTTATTGGGCACTTAAGACATGTAACTTAGATTACACAATTGCTGGAAATAATAGGTTCTTGCAATTACACGATCTTGATGAGCTTAGGTTAGAAGCCTACGAATCTTCCATCACATATAAAGAGAGAGCAAAAAGATGGCATGACCAGAGAATTAAGAAACCCAAAGAATTTTCAGAGGGAGACAAGGTCCTATTATACAATTCTCGGTTGAGATTATTTCCGGGAAAACTTAAGTCTAGATGGTATGGACCGTTTATGGTGAAGAATTCCTCTAAAACTGGAACCGTGGTGTTATTGGACGATGAAGGCAGGGAATTTACTGTTAACATACAACGTGTGAAACATTATCAAGAAAATAACAATGAAATGATTAGTGAGGAGGATGTGACGTTTGATGACGAGGTCACGTAGTAACCCATGACCTTGAGTCTAGCTACAAGACTCGTAAAAAAAGAAAAGCGCTTCTTGGGAGGCAACCCATGTTTTGTGTGATTTTATTTTTATTTGTTTGTTATTTGCTTCCGTATGCATGCTTAATTTTTATTGTTGGTAGATCATGTTTCTAAACTAAATAGTGGAAATACTTTACTCTGTTGTTTTGGCCTAGTCTTAACTCCACCTAAAGGTATTTTTGCAAAAGATAAGTGTAAGGGGAAACCCCAAATGTGTTTTTAAGAAACAAACCGATCATGATTCTCCACAATATTGAATGAACATGTATATTCGTATTTGTTAGAGTCAAATGCTTGTATTGAGTCATAATGAAGTTTTGTAGGATTTTCCAGGAAGTAGGACCAAGTTTTTCCAGAAATTTTCCGGAAACTTAACATAAGAATTTCTGCAGGTCACTTCTGACGGCGTCAAGAGTTAACTCTTGACGGCGTCAAGTGTAAAAATCTGTAAATTTTACCAGTTTTGTTTTTCTAACGGAGTCTTATGGTTTTTGTGAATTATTAAGTTTTATAATCTCCAGGAAATCTGCAAACTTCATTCCACAAGCATTATATCTTATCTTGTTTTCTAGGACTTAGTAACTTATATAGGATGACGCCGATTTTACGCGAGGTTGTTTTGTCTATTTTCTCAGGTTTTACAGGTTATGTATGACAAGAAGATGATTGATATTCTGGAAGGGAAGCTTTGATTGTTCATTTTCTTGGAGGAAGATTTAACCTGGCCACCTCATTATCCATACCGAGCGAATCAGGGGAGTATTTGATTTCATTCTTTTTACTTTTTCACTTTTACATTCTTTACTTGAACATTGGGGACAATGTTCATCTTAAGTGTACGGGGAGGGTAAAAAGATGATACCTTACATATGCACTTTCGCTTGAGTTTGTTTTGTTTGATGGTAGATGTGCAATAAAACTATGAGAAATACTTGTTAGTGCAATTTAGTGCCAAATTTAAATTTTTTTACAACATTTAGGAGTGAAACTTTAGCCATAGCAAGCGTCTCATGGATAGGAGATTGTATGACTAGCACATAACCGTATATTCAGAAAAATTTTCCACCCAAATATGTGAGGTTCGCCTTTAGATTTGATAGGAAAAGCATTCACTATTAGTGCTTATGAGTGTACCAGTAGCATTTAGATTCTTGAACTTGCGTTAGTGATGCATCCTGAGACCGCTAGTGAGACTACATTCGTGTAGTAGGATTTACTACATGATAAGAGGCATTAGGATCACCCTTGTGTTAAACCCGTATTATAATTACTTGACCATTTAAGTCATATTACTTGGCTAGTTAAGTCAACTAATTTTCTCACACCCTTAGCGTTGTACTCATTTTTAGTACACGAAACCCCTAGTACACCCCTCCGAGCCTATCTTTTCGTTTCTAACTTTAAGCATTTTACTTAAAGGAAGAATTTGTTACACCCCACTTAAATGTACACCCAAATCGCCTTAGCCTTCCGTGTATGCGCTCATTTTTAGTGCATTATTGTTATTTGTTAAACCCTAAAGTTAACTTTCTAATTGATTACATGGTTGCTAAGTCGAGTCATATCCTTGTACATATTGTTTTGGGACGATTGGGACTCATGGGTAAAGTACTTATTTTATGGAGTAATGGGGAAGAACATCATTTATTACCCCCATATGTACGTTAATCTTAAAAGTACAAGTGTTTTGATTTTCTTAATTCGAGTTATTAGATTAGTTTATTGTAAAGTATGTAAAAATTCAAGTGTAAGGGAAATGTTCAACCCTTATGATGTATTATTTTGGATGGTAGGGTAAGAGTGTATGCAAAAAAAAAAATAATAAAAAAAAAATAAAATAAAAAAAATCAAGAAAAAATAAAAAAAATAGAAAAAGAAAAAGAGAAAAAACATACGGACTACCATCCCTTTTCATTCTATGTTCATTTTATGTTTTTGTTATTTTTCATTTATTAGCTTAAGTCGAGTCTAGTCTTGGCTTAGCAATGCCATATTGTACATGTAATTAACCAAGATTGTAAACTCGCCACCAGTAAAAACTTCCTTTATCCAACAAAACCGTGTATTTCATATCCCTACACCTAACGTTACAACCATTTAAAAGACCTCTTTGATAGTTTATCCTAGGTGCTTACGCCATGTGGTGGAGGTTTGATCCTTTCCCAAGCCTATGGTAATCTATTTTGCTATGACAGGTAGTGAGAGATATCTTCCGTTTCCATATTGTAATTTATACTTTATTACACCCGAGAGATGTGAGTATCTAAACACTATTTGTGAGGTGCTAGTGTATGACCTCCGTGCTTGTCTATTGGTCTTTAGTGGAACGATTATTTGTTGTAATTACTTTTATATTAGTGTTAAATGACCCCTAACTTGTATTTTGACTAGAATAAAAGCGCATTTGCTTGAGGACAAGCAAATCTCAAGTGTAAGGGTATATGATGAGGCGAAAAATGAACCACTTTTAGGGGGTCATTTAAGCCCGGAATTGACTTTATTTGATCAAATATTGCCCTAAATCGTTCCTTTTGTGATTTTAGGTACTTTGGGAGTGAAATCTGGAAAAGGAAGCAATTCGGACGTTTTTGGAGCATAAAAGTGAAGAAAACGCCAAAGTCTTAATTTTCCTTGCTGGGAACAGTAGGTGACGGCGTCAAGAGTAACATCCTGACGGCGTCAAGAGCAAATTTCCATGACGATCCAGTACAGATTTGACGGCGTCACGAAGTAGGGCGTCAAGAGTAAAATTCATGACGGCCTGGAAATGCATATTACATGACGGCGTCAAAAGTAGATCAAGGCAGTCCGAGAAGAGTTTTGGCGGCGAGGTGACGGCGTCACAAGTTTGGTCTTGACGCCGTCAGACCCCTTTTCCTATATATAGTTTTCTAATGTTCACATTAAAAAAGAGAAGTTTTGGAGAAACCCTAAGTACGAACTTGGTGCGAATTTTACAGGTTTTTCAAGGGTTCCAAGCCCTTGATACCTTTCATGTGTAATTGAGATAAGTGTTCTTTTAATTCAATCAATATGTCTATGTGTTGGTTGTCTATATCTTGTTCTTGTCTTAATTCCATCATGCTAGGCTAGATCTATCTTGTGTTTGCTTGGATCTAATGAAACCTAGAGGTTAATTATGTGTTGATTACTTGTTTATAATTGTATTGGATGAATGATTTATATGTTAGGCTTAAGAAAACTGGCAGATCTCCAAATGGTAAATGCTTGAACGTCTTAAGAAACATGAACCGATGTGCACTAGGTCTTTATTGGTTGTATTTAATGCATGAGCCACTGTTTATAATCCCTATGGTTGTGCTGGGCATGGTATAGGAGGAGATAAGGGCTCATATAATTGGGGAGTTAAGTGCGCCACCCCATGAATGATATTAAGGAATACGATCCGTCATCCATGCAACTATAACAAGTAATTAACGTGTAAAATATGTCTAGGGAGTAGTGAAATCTAAGTAAACACATTTTCTCCACTTATTGCTCACAACTTTAGTATAATTTAGTTTATTTTCATTTCTAGTATTTTATTTTGATTGCATCTTTAGTATTGGGTTAGTTGACTAGCAACTAATTCCGCCCAAATCCTTCAAACCCGAGATTTTTACTTGTTTTCTAAAAAATATAAAAATACAAAAATAATCATCCCTCACCTTTAGAACTAGTATTTAGGTTTTCTAATCCTAGCGACACTATTCCTAGCTGAACGATCAATCCCCCGGTACTTGTCACTATACTATACTACAACGATCAGGTACACTGCCTGGTGGGGGTTGTAAGCTTCTAAAGATCCCTTGAGAGGTAAAGCCTGGTGCGATTCCCACGTCCATCAAACAACATCAGAATTCTGCGTTGTGTTCCCATCACCAAGTACATACGCTCTTCCTCTGGCAACATTATTGGTAAATTTCGGACATTGAGGTTTGTAATGTCCAACTTCTCCACAACCATGTCACTTTACTGCTATCGGTTGTGTGTTGGCTCCAGTCGCTCGACAGTCCCTTGTCATATGACCAACTCTTCTACAGTTGCCACAAGCAGCCTTACATGCTCCAGTATGATGCATGTTGCACTTGTTACATGGGGGTAGAGTTCCGGCATAACCTTTACTTTCTGCAGACACTGCTGCATAAGCTCTGGTAGCTTCTTGCCGACGATTTTGTTGCTGATGATGATTACTACGGTTCTGCTGTTGATCTCTGCTGCGGTTGCTGCTTCGATTGTTGTTGTTGTTGTACCTCCGGTTACCACTGTAATTGTTGTTGTATCTGCGGTTTTTGCTATGGTTACTCCCACGGTTGTCAGCACTTCTCTTATGCTCATTGATCACGGAGGTAGAACCTCTTTTGATCACCCGGGTTAACAATCTCTGTACAAGCTCCATAGCTTCTTCTACTGTCTTTGGATTCAATGAGGTAACATCTCCTTCAATGGATGGTGGCAGTCCTTCCACGTATTTCTCCAATGCTTGTTCAACATCGGGTACTATAGTTGGACATAGCACTGACAACTCCAGAAACTTTCTGTCGTATGTCTTCAAGTCATTGTACCTTATAACTAGCTGATGAAATTCATCCTCCAGTTTTCGAATCTCTGTCCTTGGACAATACTTCTTCAACATTTTATTTTTTAACTCATTCCACGAAAGTCTGAAAGCTTCATCTGGACCCATAGCATTCGCAGTAGTGTTCCACCACGATAGTGCTTCTCCTTGAAGAGTTCCTGTAGCAAAGGTAACTTTGCTATTCTCAGGACAACCACTCCTTTTGAAGACTGTCTCAGTATGCTCAAACCAATGTGCCATTTCAGTCACTCCTTCAATTCCTTTGAAGTTTGTTGGCTTGCAAGTCATGAAATCCTTGTAAGTACAATTACGCGGAGTAATTGTATTAGCTTCACGATTTGCACCAGTGATATTATTCAAACGATCCGCTTCACGAGCTGCAGATATTCCCTCAGCAATCATTCTTTGAACCTCAGTGGGGGTCATGATCACTTCCGGGTTAGAGTTTTCGCTACTTGCATGCTCCATTTTTCTATTAATAATACAAAAATATAGCATTTAGAATTTTAAACAACCACTTGTTTAAAGGTTCTTGTGAAGTAGGGAAATAAATATTTTTGAGTCTTAATAATAATTGGGCATCATATGTAGTTTTTATTTTGATACAACAGTCATAATCATTCCGATATGTTAGATGCATTTATAATACACATGAACAACCATAAGCATAAGTTAACATTTGTATATAGTAATATCAAAACCAACAGCATAACATTAATAACTTAATCAGTTGAGTTGTTATAACAAAACGATACAAGATTATTAAATGCCACATGCGGCAGGCCTGAATGCCTTATTACTAGTACAAATACTAACTGCCTCTAATGATTAGGTATGTCCACATGTCCTCCCATCTCTAAGATCTGAGTTCGGAGCTCTTGCATCTCGGTATGATGTTGGATCTTCATATCTCCTATGATGTTTTCCAATGTATCTGCTCTTCGGTGTGCAAGCTGGGCTTCCCAAGTACGGTTCTGTCCCTCTCTTCGCAACGATATCGCAAAAGAACGTGTCTCAGAGATATCCGAATGTATCTGAGCTAACCCCTGCTGCAACTCTATCCTATCGACTATAAGGTTATGTAAGGTGTTGTGGGTAGTATCTGAATGATCGAAAGATGAATAATCAATCATCTGAAGAAGTGAGTCTATCTGATCTTCGTGATGCTCCAATCGCGTCACTACTACAGAAGGTGAAAGGGTAGAGGGAATTTCCATCCTAGCACTCTCACCAGTTTCATTGATATGAGCTGGGGGAGTAAAACCAGGCGGATAGGGTAATGATGGTGAAAGTGGAGAAATAGAATCAGAAATACGAAGGCGGCTGGATGTAGGTATATCCTCTTCAGGGATTTGTTTTCTTGGGTGAAAATTATACGGATAAGTTTGGCTAAAAAGATTGAGTAGGTGATCGGGTGCATATGAATTGAATTCATGACGTGGTAATGGTGTCGATAAAACAAAAGCATTGGGATTTTCAGGCGTTGTAGCAATTTTGTCTTGTTCGAAGGGTTCTGTTTCTTGGGAAACAACGTAAGGTACAAAAGTAGAACGATAAACAGGCGAAGTAACAGACGCGACGGAAATATCAGAGTTGGAGTCGAACATACTCATTTTGAAACAATACTATAACAATTCATAAATAGTGCATAATAAGAATTTATTATCATCAAAGAATACCAAATTCTAACATATAAAAATCAAAATCTCATAGCTTAATGATTAACTTACGGAGTACTGTAGCAAGCAGGTACGGCGGGCAAAATTTATATGATGAAAATTTAATTTATTTGAAAGTGTGGTTATAGTTCAATGTTTGAAAACATTTGATTCTCTATAACTATGGCTCTGATGCCAATCTGTAACACCCCCTAATTTGAAATGCGGCAGCGGAATAGAAATTAGGGTGTTACGGTGAGGATTGAAATCATAATAATAGAAAACGGCTCAAAAGAGACGTTTTTAAAATATAATTTCAGTTATAAAAATTTGAAATACAATAGGTCATTATCAGAGTATTATAAAAGCTTGATGTTTGAACTAAATCAAACATCATTTATTTTACATCATTATTGAAATAAAGTAAACATAATTTGAAGATTTTTGCCGCCCGTTCCATGCTTGCTTCCCCTGCTAAATACCTGAGATACATGCTTAAAAGTCAACAAAATTGTTGAGTGAAATCATAGAGTTTGAATTTAATAATCATTTTGATACACAAGTAAGATTGTATTGGAAAATACAATCAGTTTGAAAACATTGACATTGCAGTTCATATATTGCTCTAAGTCTCATGACACGCAAACGTTAACAAATACCGTAAACGGCGGGTGTTTATCAAATCAATGATAAATTTGCCCTCGTGTAATAGGTGATTTGCCAATTCCTATTTTTACTCAAATATAATTATCACGACTAATACGACTAACCACATGCATAATGGCATTTCGTCAAGTATTAATGGGACAGACTGTCAAACCTTAAATAGATCTATTCATTATATTCGCGTTCACCTCAGTGATTAATGGCTCATGAATAAGGGTCTTTTGGCAATAGCTAACTTAGGCATATATCAGTCAGGAAAGCATACAGAAAAATACTTGCGATCTATTTATAACATGTATCCCCCTCACGGAGTTTTGAAAATAATTAAATGTGAGGCTATCACTCACCTTGATTGATACTGAAAACGAAGAAAATAAAGTCGGACGAATTTATGAAAACGGCTTCGAAACACAACCTGATAAATAAATTTATCTAAGAACTTGACCAAAAATTATTCGGTAATTATGAAGAAAATAACGAATATTAGATATTCGTTATGACGAAAAATGATGTGCAGTGAAAATCTTGTGATATGCATGATATGACAAAATATGATTTTTAATTTATCCATCGAAGTTTTTACCTTTTTAATTGTAAGAAAATCTTAACTTTTTAAATATCGTTATATATATATTATTAACGTTACGTTAAATAATATATATATAAATAAAAATAAAGTTTAAACATGATATGAAATAAATTGACGAAAATAGAAAATAAATAAGAATGATAAATAAGTTACGTTTAGTCTTTGTCTCCTTTTCTAATTTTACCATTTTTACACTAACGATACTTGCGTTACACCGTTAGTCCTTTTTATATATTTTTCAACTATAGTCCTCTACTTTGTCCAATAATCAATACTAACCTTATAATATTTATTTTTATCACATTTTACCCTTAGATTTCTGTATTTACAGGTTTAGTCCTCTATTTTCAATATTTACACATTTAGTCCTTCTAGGTGTCGTCGCGTTACATTTTTAGTCCAATTTTGCAAAAATAATTATTAAACTTTTCTAAAAATTTTCCGTAGCTTATTTATTTAGTAATAAGCTTATTTTAACTGCTTATTTATTCAAAAGCTTATTTTTCTGAGCTTATGGGCCTGGAACGATTTAAACTAAGGCCCGTTAAGATTTTTGGAGGCGAGGGCATAGAAAACGTTTTGGGCTTGGCTTTGGACCATTTTTATGATTCTAAAAACATTTCTTATAGGCCCAGTGGGCTTACGGATTTTAATTTCTTAATTGGCTTTAGTTAAGCCCAGTCGACAAAATAAGATTTTTAGTTTGGATTTTTGGTTTGAAAACCGGTTCATGTCATTTCAAAATGGATCGATTAGGATGTCAAATCGTGATTATTTTTACAAGTTGTTTACATGAAAATGTTAGTTTGCTAGGTGGTCTATGGCGTCGTGAAAAAATATGGTACTATCGTTAAATGAAATTTTAAGTTATACACATGTTTTGTGACATGTTTGGATCGGTAATATATTTTGAAAACTTGGAATTATTTACTAAGTGTCATACTAAATTTCATACGATGGATGCAATTTAAAATGAATGCGTGATATGCTTGAAACGTTACAACTAAAGTGAATGGTGTGTGCTACGTGATTCCTAGGCCTTTCAAGATAGAGGCTAATCACGTTTCGTGTACTAAGAATAAATATATACGTGAAATAAACGTGCAAAGTGTAGACGTTCGAAATAAATTAAACAAGGTGCATGACTAAATAACAACGTATGAAATGGATTAGAAACGAGTGTAGGAAACTTACAAACACCTTAGAGGTGATCAAGAGTCGAGATAGATAGAAAAGGAACACAAGAAATCACGTCTAAGCTATATAACCTAAACGTTATATAATATTTCAACCCGATTTCCTTTCTTTGCTTCCAATACAATACTACACGACTTGTAAGTCTTTGAGAATGGTTCGAAGGTCAAATTATTGCAGTGAATAAGTGTGTGAAAGAATAAGAGACGAATGCATGCAATGTACGTACATATATTACAAATATATATATATATATATATATATATATATATATATATATATATATATATATATATATATATATATATATATATATATATATATATATATATCGTTTAGTAGAAAGTTTCAATGTAAACTCTTCGTACACTATTTGCATGTCAGTAACTAGCTCCTAGGTAAAGTTTTATATTGTTTTAGAGGGTGTTGTGAGAGCACAAAATGAGGAGAGTGTTGGGGTGATTCATACCCATGTCGACCATATATCTTTACTTGTATACGATTCACAAAATCGTACACAACTTGTTTATACATGATCTTCTTTAACATTTGAGCTTAGAATCATCTCAGGAATAATATTAGGAATGATTAGAAACAAACGAGATTCAAAACGGTTAAGTTTTGAATATATTGTAAATCGATTTGGGTGTGCAAGGGTCGAATACTTTGCCTCTTAAAAACGTATCAAAACTCAACGTATGGACGTGAGACTTGACACACTAATTGTTGGCTAGTAGGTTAACGAGATGGGAAAATAAAATACGTAGGGTGTGTGGAAGATTTAAAAATAAACGATGCGTTTTGGAGGGTGAATGAACTATATCGATCGGATGAAAAATAAATAAGTTGGATTTTGGGCTTTGGTTTGGTGGGCTTATGAATAGTAGAATAGGCGTGGGTCGAAAGTAATTAAGGGTCCGGTTGAGTTAATTAGGTAATTAGGAATTTTAATTATATTTAATAAATATAATTAGGATTAGGATTTAGATTTAGGATTAAATGAAAAGTTGAAGTTTCGTGTAACGTGTCGAGGATTAATTCCGTCATTTCGTGAATTATATTATTTTGTGAAAATCGCCAAAATAATATAATAAGAAAAATTTTAAATTTTTTCGAGAAAAATGGGAATTAGAAACGATAACGAAGGATTATTTATTTATTAACGATTTAATTACAAGAAATTTTTACAGGGTTTTACAATTTGAATGAATTGTAATTCAAAAAATTGAAATGTGTTGTAATTGTAATCTGTTGGAATTGTAATTGATGAAATCTGTCATTCTGTTTGGTTGACTCGCAAAGTAATGTAATTCAGAAAAAATAATAATAAAAAAATAACAATAATAATAAAATATTAATATATTAATAAAATATTAATAATAATAAAATAATATTATTATTATTTATTAAATAATAAATAATATAATAATATTAAGATTAATAATAATAAAATATTATTAATAATAAAAGTAATATAATACATTGCAAACTAAACAGCCTACGTAATGTAATTTGAATTACAATTACATCCATTATGTAAACTAAACATACTACGTAATGTAATCAAACTACAAGTACATCAAATTACGTCCGATTACAACGAACCAAACGGGGCCTTAGTGTTTTATAGTACCTCATAGGGTATAAGTTAAGAGAAGTGGTACAATCACATAAAAATTCTCACAAAAGAAATCAACAAAAAGATGTGTATGCATTTGATAGATATATTTGATAAATGTTCTCTCTCTTCTATTGCACTAAGCTAAACAAATGCATACAAACAGCCTACGTAATGTAATTTGAATTACAATTACATCCATTATGCAAACCAAACACACTACTTAATGTAATCAAATTACAATTACATCAAATTACGTCCGATTACAACGAACCAAACGGGGCCTTAGTGTTTTATAGTATCTCATAGGGTATAAGTTAAGAGAAGTGGTACAATCACATAAAAATTCTCACAAAAGAAATCCACAAAAATATTTGTATGCATTTGATTTGTATATTTGATAAATGTTCTCTCTCTTCTATTGCACTAAGCTAAACAAATGCATACATATTCTTTTGTAGATTTTTTTTATAAGTATTTTTGTGTGGTTGTATCACTTCTGATAAGTTAAGTGCATTTAAATTAAAACTATTTGAGATATTATAATCTTTCATGCTTTAGTGACTAGCGTTTAGGGTATGGTCGAGGATTTTCTGTTACATCAAATTTACATTATCGAATAACACTTTTACTATCTTTTCCCGTGAAGAATTTGGCAGGTTCTTCCTTGGGCTTTCGCCAAAAAAAAACCTACTTTCTTGTTTGTTTTTCCCGTCCACACCATACACTTAAAGCATAAAATATGTAGCAAAAGTAAAGCGCTCTTTTTGTTTTTATACTTGTTTTTCTTCTTAAATCACTAGGATGCTTTAACAAATTTAGCGAAAAATCAATTAATTTTGATGACAAGTCTTGTAAATTAAATCAAAATTAATTTATTACTCCTTAAATTATTAGATATGCTAAATGGACAAAAGTCAATGATCGTTTAACATCGAGTGCCTAATAGTTAAAATCTTGTGTAAATTACATGGATGGTCCTTATGGTATGTCAAAAGTAACAACTTTTATCTTTCAATATTTGGAGTTGCATTGGTAGTCTCTATTTTTAAAACAAATAACACGCCCGATTCATATTTTAAATGGTGTTAAGTGAGTTCCCTTATAATTTACCCATTAGCCCTTTCGGGTTAAAGACCGTTACATCGTCTATCTTTTATAATAATTGTTGTTTATAATTTAACGTTTTTCGATTTTAGGTACGTTTTTTATCCGTTTTATACGTTTTCATCCATTTTTCTCACTTTTTTTATACATTTTCATCGTTTTTATATATTTTCATCCGTTTTATACGTTTATATTCATTTTCATCTGTTTTTATACGTTTTTATCATTTTTTATCCGTTTTCGTCCGCTTTTCTTATATTTTCATACGTTGTTAACTGTTTTTATACTTGTTCATACGTTTTTATACGCTTTCTTACATTTTCATACATTTTTATCAGTTTTCGTCCGGCTTTATACGCTTTCATCCATTCTTATCTGTTTTTCTGATATTTTCATACGTTTTATCTGTTTTATACGCTATCACATGCTTTTATCTTTTTTATACATTTTCACCCGTTTTCTTACATTCTCATACGTTTTTATCTGTTTTTATACATTTCGTCCGTTTTTCTTCTGTTTTTAAATGTTTTTATCTGTTTTCGTCCATTTTATATATTTTCGTCTGTTTTTCTTACATTTTATAAGTTTTTATATGTTTTCACACGTTTTTATACGTTTTCACCTATTTTCATACGTTTTTACCCGTTTTCTTACGTTTCCAGTATGAGAGTAAATAGAGAATGAAGAAGAGAGGGGTAATTTAGTCATTTGCTTTTGGTCAGGGACTAAAATCAAACCAATAGTTTTTCCCAAGGACTATATCTATATTTTCAAAAGGATGGGACCATGCTTGCGATTTTTCCAAACTACAAGGACCATTTTGTAATTTACTTCAAACTAAAATAGTAAATTTAACATTAGGTACCCATGAGCTATAGAGTTTGTTTTATAGCAAAAAGTGTTGGCACATTTACACTTTTCTTCTATAACTTAACCCAAAAACACTTTTTCTTTATTACTCAAGCTATAGGACATCATCGTACTTGTACTTTAACCTAATAAAAAAAATGTCATGTAACTTGGGCTATAACTTGGCTCAAATAGGTGTCGACCGAATCCATAAGGCTATAAGAGCAAGAGGTGTGGGCTTGCCAAGCAACCTCGTCGTTCGATGTGGAGCTCGTCACAGCTCGCCACGACACCGAGTGAGGCTCGTCGTGGCTCGTTGGAGCCTTCTTCCTCGTGCAGACGACGAACCAAAGACACTGACACCATGTACCAAAAAGAGAAGAGTAGCATGCATATTTAATTTGGGGGTTTTGAATCGCCGGTTAACTCATCGGAAAATTGATTCCGGTGATTAGGGTTTCAATTTGGGGGTTTTGAATTAGAGCAAAATTGGAGAAATTGCTTTCTTGGGTTTACACACACAAACACACGGTTTAGTTTCGAGGTGGTGGCAATTATGGAGAAGAAGAACGAGAGGTGGTGGTGGTGGCAGTTATGGAGAAGAGAAGAAGAAGAAGAGTTGGTGGTGGTGGTGGTGGCAGTATTTACACACACAAACACAAACACAGGTTTGGTTACACATGGCTGTTTTTTTTTTTTTTTTTTTTTTTTTTTTTTTTTTTTTTTTTTTTTTTACATTTGTATTATTCGAATGTAATGGATTTTTATATTTAATAAAATAAATTTTATATATTTAATGAAATGAATAAAAATAATAAAGTTGTGAGTGGTGGGCCCCAAATGAGTAAGTTGATGTTAGTTATGAGTGAGGAGGGGTTAGTTGTTAAGATGTATTGGGGTGATGTGGCACCCGTGGATCCTAAATGAGGATACCTCGTTACCACACCTCTTGCTCTAACTTGCCCTATATCTCTCGATGCCAACTGCTCCTGTTACTCACATTGAACATTAAAAAATATATATATAAACAACTTATAGAAAAATCCAAAAAAACTAAGTTCCTTTAACATTTTTAGCAGTAATCTTTTCCATATATATAAAGGTAAATTGCAAACACTGTCTTTGTAGGGTATAAATGTACGCGTGGTCCATCCAACTTGTGAAAAACTTTTGATGCAGATAACATTGTGCCTCAAAGTAAAATAAATAGAACGCTTTTTTCCTTTAATGAGACTTTGTCATATCAATTTAAGTCATTAAATCATTTCACTTTAAAACAGAAATGATATCCGAACAAAAGTTTCTCTTAAGGACGGTGCTTTGCTTTTTAAAATGTAAAGACGGGGCTTGCAATTTAGACATAGAGGTGGCCAACGGATCCGGTTCCAGAACCGTAACCGGATAATTAACCGGAACCGAATCCGGTCAACACCGGTTCCGGCAAGATCCGGTCCCGTTCCAAAATTATCCGCATGTTCCTGTCCGGTTCCACATTTCTGATACAAGATCCGGTTCGGAACCGGATAATCCATCACCGGTTCGCGATCCGGTTCCTGGGAACCGGTTCCGAACCGGTTCCAACGTTAATATTGCTTTTTTCTGGGTTTTGTTCACAGTAGGTTCAGCAGCAGCAGCACAACGGTCATATGACCGTTTTTTACATAAATTCCAACGGGTTTGTCCCCTATTTGTCCCATTTTAAGCTCCTAAACATTCCTATAAATACCATTGATGATTTTGGTTGAATCACAACAATCAAATTAAAAAAAAAACACTCAAAATTTACTCACAAGTCACAAACTTGATCAAAAATGTCTAGAAGAAACCAAGCTTCTCAATCTCAACCAACATCATCAAACAATCCCGCTTCTCATGCTCAAAGTTCTACAAACCAACCTTTGGAAGTTGGGATTGAACCAACAACCCGAAACCAAGATATTTGGTGTCATTTCGACTTGGTTAGGTTTTCGGATAATTCAAAAAAGGCTCGTTGTAAAGCTTGTAACACTTATATGTCTTCATCGGGGAATTCTACGTTGAAGAAGCACACGAATCACCATTGTAAAGCAACAAGAGGCGTTGGGTCATCGGATCAAAGTGTTATGGGACGAGATGGGAGTATTTTTGTATATGACGAGAGGGCGCTTCGTCAAGATTTAGCTCACTTTGTGATTCAAGAGGGTTTGCCGTTCAACCACTTCGACAACCCTCGGTTAACGAGGTTGATTCAAAAAAGGCTTCAACCACGCTACACTCATGTAAGTCGTCAAACTCTTAAACGTGATTGTATTAAATCTTGGTCAAAGGTTAAAAAGGAATTAATACTTGGTTTTGATGCTTTAAAAACTAGTGTAAACTTAACAACCGATGTTTGGTCGGCGGGTCATGGTTTGCCGGGTTCGTACTTGTGTGTTACCGCACATTGGATTGACCCCGCTACTTGGCAAATGATGAAACGTACTATTGGTTTTGAAATATTTCCAAATCCGCACACGGGTGAAAATTTAAGTATAATGTTGAGATATGTTATGAAAATGTTTAATTTAGAAGAAAAGGTTTTTTCAATAGCATTCGATAACGCTTCTAATAATACAAATGCGGTAGGATTACTAAAACTAAGATACCGACCGATTGTTGAAGGCATTTTTTATCATAGTCGATGTGTTGCACACATCATTAACTTGGTTGTGCAAAGCGGACTAGCGACCCAACAAATGTTTAATTTAAGAAAATCTTTTAGAAAAATGTTACAAGATATTTTTCAAGTTGGATCGACAAGATATTTGGATTATATAAAATTGTGTCATGAATCGAATTCCATTTTTTTATCACCAAATTGGGACGTTCCTACAAGATGGAATTCGACGTATGATATGTTTGTGAGTGCTTTACGTCAAAAAAACACGTTACAACATTTTCATGATGAGCTTTGTGCTAGACAAAGGCGTGGGGAAAATATGGTACCATTTTCGGTTGAAAATTGGAGTCTTGTTCAAAAAATAACCGATTTACTCAAAGTTTTTAAAACCGCAACAACTATGTTATCGGGTGTTTATTATCCCACGAGTCATTCGGTCCTCAACCAACTTTATTTGATGTGTAGAAAATTAGGAGCATACGAATATGATGGTCCACTTTTTGCTAATATGGTTGTACCGATGAAAGAAAAGCTCAAAAAATATTTTCAAGAAATTCCACCGGTAATTACTTGTGCCGCCGCAATAAACCCATGTTATAACGTTAGCGGGGTGGAATATCTTATCAAAAGGATTGGTGAAGACTTGGATTTGGACCAAATAGACCCTTTTTATGTAATTAATGCACAAGAATCGTTTAAAAATAATTTCAAACGTTTATATGATGTTTATTTTGAGAAATATGGTGCAACAAATGTGGGAACGAGTTCGGTGCCAAGTATGTGGAATTCGTCTTCATCCGTGGATCCGGATTTGGACTTATTTTCAAGTTTAAGACAAGAAAGTGGTAAACGGGCTAGGAGTGACAATTTAACGAGCAACGAATATGGGAGATATACGGGAACCGATTGGTTAAACACTATCACATCCGAAGAGTTCAAGAAATTTGATGTTTTGAATTGGTGGAAACAAAGGGAATCTCAATTTCCCGTTCTAGCCGCAATGGCCCGGGATTTACTAAGCGTACAAGCTTCAACCGTTGCTTCGGAATCCGCTTTTTCTACTAGTGGAAGGGTATTGTCGGTAAGAAGAACAAAACTCACACCTTTATCTTTGGAGATGTGTATTTGCTTGAAGGATTATTTGGATGGGAATGAACGTATACAAGACGTTTCAATACTTGAAGAACCGATGGACTACGAAAAACAATTACAAGAGGTCGAGGTGCAAGAAGGTTATGTAATCAATCTTACCGAAGAAGAAATTGCTTACGATGAAGCTACAAGCGCCGCAAGGGCCGCCGTTCAAGTTGAAATTCAAGATGAAGATGAAACCGAAGAATAATAAATAGTCGAAATGTATTAAATTTGTGTTTCAAGTACTTTAAGTGTGACGTCTATTAGTTTTTTTAATAAAAGTCGAAGTTTATTAAGTTTATTGTTTGGGAAACGCGAACGAAAAAAAAAAAACCCGGAATCGAAAAAGTTAGCATGCCCACTGTTAAGAAAATGACCACCGGTTCTTTGGAACCGGTCCGACCGGTTCTTGGGACCGAACCGGATTGGATCCGATCCGGAACCGGGTATACTTGTTCCGGTTTTGGGACCCCGGATCCGAATGGAACCGGATCGGATTGGAACCGGATCCGGTCCATTGACTTTGACGACCGAACCGGTCCGGTTTTTTTTGGAACCGGCAAATGGCCACCTCTATTTAGACATACGATATTTGAAAATTTTCTCTAATAAAAGTTAAAATTAAAAGGAAGACAAGTCCAAATTTGAAACACCAACGGTCCATATGAACACACAAGCAACCGACGACTTTACTAAGCATAACCTTCTTGAGCAAGCAAGCGAACAAACACACGTAGCCAACACGAAGTAACCAAAGCACCCACCTACTACTATATCCTCCAAATTCATCAAAGACAAAATCACCTATTTTTTATAACCCTTCAATTCATTTTCACATGATCCAAACTAAACCACTCATCTACACAACACAACACCATTATCACAAACCAAACCAAAAAACCATGAACAACAAATTCGGCATGGGAGACATGTTAACTCAACTAGGTTCACTTCTTGCTAGTGCCATGTTCGTTTGGGCTATCATCCAACAATACTTCCCATACAACATTCGTAACTTCTTCGATAAATACTCACAACGTTTCTTCACTTACTTCTACCCTTACATCCAAATCACCTTCAACGAGTTAACGGGGGAACGCTTTAAACGAAGTGAAGCATATGCTGCCATCGAAACATACCTTAGCAAAACCTCATCCATGCAAGCTAAACGTCTTAAAGCAGACGTAATCAATAACAACACACAACCACTCGCTTTATCCATGGACGACCATGAAGAAGTTTCGGACGAGTTTAAGGGCGTGAAAGTGTATTGGGCTTCAGGCAAAAACATACAAAAGTCACAAACCATATCATACTACCCAAACACAGACGAAAAACGATACTACAAGCTCACATTCCATAAAAAACATCGTGAACTCATTGTCGGGGATTATTTAAACCATGTCCTTAAAGAAGGTCGTGAAATAAAAGTGAGAAATAGATTACGTAAGCTTTACACTAACAATGGTTCTGTATGGAGCCATGTTGTATTCCAACATCCAGCTTCATTTCAAACCCTAGCAATGGACCCTTTTAAGAAACAAGAAATAATCGATGATTTAACGACGTTTAGTACAGCCGAAGACTTTTATAATCGAATAGGCCGAGCATGGAAACGTGGCTATCTTTTATACGGTCCACCGGGTACCGGTAAATCTACTATGATTGCAGCTATGGCAAATTTCTTAAACTACGATATATACGACCTTGAATTAACCGCGGTGAAAGATAATACCGAGCTAAGAAGATTATTAATCGAGACTTCGAGTAAGTCTATAATTGTGATAGAAGATATCGACTGTTCGATGGATCTAACGGGACAGCGTAAGAAAGATACTAAAGAAGACGAAGAAGAGAGTGATCAGAACACACAGAGATCGAAACAACAGATGAAACCTAAAGAAAATGATTCTAGTTCAAGTAAAGTTACTTTATCTGGCTTGTTAAATTTTGTAGATGGTTTATGGTCAGCTTGTGGTGGTGATAGGTTGATTGTTTTTACTACAAATCATGTCGAAAAGCTTGATCCTGCTTTGATAAGACGAGGTCGAATGGATAAACATATCGAGTTATCGTATTGTGGGTTTGAAGCGTTTAAGGTCTTAGCAAGAAACTATCTATATCTTGAGGATCATGTCTTGTTTGACAAGGTTCGAGAGTTGTTGGAAGAAACAAATATGACTCCTGCGGATGTTGCCGAGAATCTCATGCCGAAGACTAGTCCGGCTGATCCGGAAAGATGTTTGAAGGGATTAATTGATGCTCTTTTGGAGGCAAAAGAAGAGGCTATTAAGAAAGATATGTTGGCTGTGAAGAATAATGATAATATCAAAGTTGAAAATGGATCGAATGGAACTGTTTAAGGATTTGGGTGAAAACGAGTCAAGCCGAACTTCAGTTTGCCAAAGTTCAAGTTTAGGCTCGACCATAAAGATTGATGAAATAAGGATGCGGGTTGAAGAGGATCGTGTTGGCATGTGATACCCGGTTGTTTTCGAGAATTCCCGGACATCGGGAAGATGATAATTAGATAAGGTTAGGTTGGTCGATTGTTTCTTTGCCGTCCATCTTTGTTGACCAAGATATTTTTTGTGGCAATATTAAATATTTTTGGTGCCGATATTTGGCTGGCATGTGAGTGATGTCCGTGTACTTGCTTATAAATTTCCAAATAAAGAGATGCATGTAAATAGTGAAATGACTGAATTATAACCATGGAATAAATGTTGGACATAATTATCAGCAATTATAATTATATTATAAATATATTAAAAGCCCGGGATAGCTTCTACAGTACACGTGCTTCAAAGAGTTGTACCGCACAGTTGACTAAACAGTAACATTTGTGCTGTCCCATGTTGTACGGACTGTAGCAGTACTGTAGTAGAAGTACTGTAGCATTTTTTTTTTTTTTTTTTTTTTTTTTTAACTATGAATAATTTTCCTTAAATAAATAAAATACAAAACTTGCACAAAAACATTTTATTATGCGGTTATTCATTTTTGTTTAAAAAAAACAAATAACAAAAACAATACAAAACAAAAATACTAAGAAAAATACAACACCATAAAAAAAAAAAATAACAAATCCGCAGCAAAGCGCGGGCTACCCCGCTAGTTGGTATTGAATAGTTGTAACTACGAAAAAAAAAAAAAAAAAAAAAAAAAAAAGTCGCAAGTACGGAACTATGAAAATGATTGCAGCTATAGATATGAAATTGATAGATCGTATAATTAATTGACCAAATCAAAAGAGAACAACTTTTCAATCATCTTTCAAGATCTAAAATTCAATGAAACGAACATTTGTCAACTGCTATGTTCATCATGGACCACTAATTTAAACTAACTAATATTAGGCAGTCGTTAGAGATAATAAGGCTAAAAAAAAGAGTAACTTAGAGATAGATATCTATTCTAGAAAAGTTAGAAAGATATGATGTTAAGATAAAAACACATAATCTGTAAGTTAACCAATGAACACCTTAGAAAGATCATCTTATTCGTTTCGACGACAAGGCTCCTCTGGCCGTATTTGGGATAATCGTATCACAATTAGTGATCTGAAATCCGTTGAATTAAATGCTCATGTCAATCAAGACGATAAAAGACCACAAGAAAGAGTTAGAGTAGAAGGATTTTCACGCCCTTTGGCGCCCTTAACAGCTGCAAAGAACACCATTAAGGCTGACAACGTCGTTTCAACTTTGTCTTCTACATCAAGACATCAAAAGAACCATTGGAGTCGCGTGTCTTCCATTTTCACGAGATGTATGGGTTTTCAATCGCATATGAGATGATGCGTGTTAATTGTTTTTTGTTTGGCTTTTCATCGAGTTTTTCTTTGATGCTTAATAAATCGTCTCAAGGCCAAAGTCATTTTTCCTAGATGAATAACTAGTTTATGATAATGTAAAGGTTCTTAAAACTGGAATTATGACAAAGTAGAGGCTCTGAAATTAGCCCTGGATGAACATTTAAGTATTACATTTGTTAGAATATGGACATTATTTTAGTAGACGTATGTTAGGATCGAACTCGAGATCACGGGATTGCACACAATACGTATGAAGAGAAAAAGTAATAATTATTTATAAAATGTTATAATTAATTATTAAACACAAAATAAATAATAATAATTAGTATTATTGATTAATGGCTAATTATTTATTAAACGAAGATTAGGAAAGTAAATACTAGACAAAACATGGAAACAAGAGAAGGTTCCAGAATCCCCTAGAGGATGCCAAACCGATCGGCCCAAGGAGTGCAACCCACCTCCTTTGTGCCTTGAGCTCCAAGTTTTGTGTAGTATATAAGCAAACCCAAGATGTAGGTTTTTCTCATAACTTGTACACACACATCTTGGTGTTTTCTTCTCTCCTTCTTTTCTTGTTCGATCCATAAAATAAAACCATAAGGGTTTTCGATTTTCATAGATCTAAAAAGGTTTTGTGTTTATTACTTGCATAAACTTTTTCTTCAATTAGTACGTGTGTACAAGAACGTGATTCAAACACATTATTGTTTGATTCTTGGATTGAATTACAAAAAGGTAAGGGGTAATTCTTATAATCCTTATAAACCCTAATTAGGGTTCTTGGTTCCGGAAGATTGCATTGATTCTTGTTCGGGCTAGAATCACAAAGGTACGTTTACGATTTAAATAATTGATTAATTAATTACATGTTATTCGATCTATTATAATTGCTTCCGCTTATGTTCACTTTGATGTACTTGGTTTATTTATATGAAGGTCATGATATAATAATTCCAACAGTGGCATCTAGAGCCGTTATAATGTGTAATTAATTATCAAAACGCATAAAAATTGGATCTTGATTCGTTTAGTTACATGTTTTTAGGGTTTATTTGTTAGAATCCCTAACCCTAATTTTTTTTGGGTCGAATGACCTTAAAGGGTTTTTAGGGTTTAAAGTTTTTTTTAATTTTTTAATTTGATTAGAAACACTAAGATGTCATGTAATTGTTATGCGTTTTAGTAAACGATCTTGGTGCAATATGTTAATTGTTAAGCTTAATCCATGAAAAAGTGCATATTTGCATGGATTATTATTGTGTTATAATTTAAATTGTTTAAATTGTGTATATATATTAATGGTTAAGTTATATTAAAACATGTAAATTTTAATAGATGTCGAATTGGGGAAGACTCCAATATTAAGTAATCAATTATGTGCTATGTGGTATTTATTTAATTTTGGCTTACGCAATCGATTTATCGATGTATGTGGCTCTTTTTCCAAGAAAAAGAAAGCCCTAATTGAATTAATACGTAATACACCTAGATTTGATTATTAATAGGACTTTTGAATAAGATTTGCATGTGGCTACATGTTTTATACATATTTAATTGTTATGATTATGTATATTTGTTTATTTAGTTGTTTTATTTTTTATTGCATATTACTTGTTTTGTTTATTTATTGTGTTAGACATGTTTATAAACAAAAAGGGTAATTTTTTGAATAGAAAAATAATACGGACTAAATAATGGCGAAATTGTTTTGGTTTTTAAGAGTTAAAATTTCAAAGAATTGGTTGATTGATGTTTTTGTATGTAATGGTTAAATAGGCTCGACCGAAGTTTACACACTATAAGATGGGTATAAGGACGGCAACGCATTAAATTGTGGCCTTAGATAGACAACATTCTGTCTTAACGCTCGTTTGTGTGTAAATTAGACTTACCGAACAACCATTACATGTACATTGTCATCTTAAGGGTGAATAATCCACAATTCCACAATGATTATCCGAAACACTAAGCTTTCGGGCTTATGCAAAAGTACGAGATAGTGGACGATAATTGATGGTTATTCTTTAATTGGTGAACCCGATACCTCAATCAAAACTTTGTTATTTTACTCTTAGCAAATTGGTAATAAAAATGTTTTGTAAAACCAATGTTATGAAGTTGTATGCATGCTTCTTCATACATTATTTTGATTACACGTCAAAATTTAATACCCTTATAAAATTAAGTTGAATGCCATCTAATTAAGAACACTTGAAGTTGTAATTTACGTCAAGTGAGACTTGGCGAGATTGCAATGGAGAGGTAAATTTCATAAATTCATTGCTAGCAGATCAACTGATGTGATGGATTTGTGAGTTTGCAGTTTTTAAGTTAGACGACTTAAATTGAGTAGGAAGTGAGACTTGGACTCAAGGCATTAAGATGGGGATCAAACATGCTTACATTACAAATGTTTTGTGATTGTAAATCTCATAAATCTAGGAATTGCAATATGATATTGGCAATTATTGTTCGACAATTACCTTGTTGAATACTATCATTACTAGCAGATCAACTGATGTAATGGTACTATGTCAATTTAGGATCCTAGCTTTAAGAAAATACTATGGTTTATATGAATATTTACCAATGGGTATTTTATTTTCTTAAAGATCTAATTATCGAAAATACTGAAATTGAATTTTGTAATTCGTTTTAATGTATTAATGCAACGTTCAAACCGTAAACGTATTTTGGGCTTTGGTAAATTGATCTAGTTCTGTTTTCAAATAAATGTTTGATTAAGAAATATTTACTTAAAAGACAAAAGATGTCTCCTTTCTATGAAGGAAGAGTGAGACACAATCCTATTCATTTTCATGAATGAGAAAGGATAATAGGAATATTAGATATGTCTAAATTCTAATATAACTCATAGCAAATTTTTTTAATAGTTAAGAAAATTGCGACTATTTTCCGTAGGGATTTTATCATCCTCATTCGGTGATTAAAATTCTTTGTAACAAATATGATATTTGGTTAACAGAAAATTATGTATTACATTTTATGAGTTATTATAATTAGAAGCTATACTAATTACTGCAAAATGTTTAAAGACAAACTAGTTGTTTTAACTATTTTAAAGGTGCTACATACATTGTAGGATGGTAGACCTATTAAGGAAGAAATTGCATGCCCAATTTTTCAAGTTAATAACATTTGGTGGATAGTCCATCATTTACGTAGTAGAATACACTCTTTAGTACATAAGTAATTGTTACGTATGGACATTCAAAGGTGTAGGAAAGTTAAAAGCACACTATTTTCTTTCACTGGATATGAAACATTTACAATGTTGTTAAATTCAGTGGGAGTATTGTGTACTTATTACTGAATAAGGAATTATTGTAATGATCTTTAATTCAGTGGGAGTTACAAGCTTTGACATCTTGGTAGCTAAAGATAATTACTTTCCAAGTGTAGACACTCATACTTTTAAGGATAGTCTTGTACGTTTCCTTACTAGAAATTGTTGTTTTACATATACTTGTTATGCTAAAATCTATGACACAATCATATTGAACACATAAACAAATGCATGGCATGTTGTTTATCAACTATATGAGGTTATTCCATGCACAAGTGGGAGAAATGTTATCTTTATTGTGTGCAAGAAACAACTCATAAAGATATGATTCAATGGATTCTCTTGACTACAAGGTAAGAGAATAATGTTCTAATATTAATTCAAGAAACACTTGGTGTTACAATTTATGTTATGTGAGACTTAACTAGATTGCAACAACAAGGTGAATTTCATATTTTCATTACTAGCAGATCAACTGATGTAATTGAAGTATGAGAATTTACAGTTTCCAAATTAGATACCTATTAGAACATGTGTCAATATGATATCAAGACTACTTTAATTTATATTTATGAATTCATGGAATGACATAAATTAATTAAGTAATCCAAGGCTACTTCAATCCAATATTTATGTGTTCATGGAATGACATAAATAAATGAATAAATAATGTTGTTTACATTATTGTGAAGTAATATATTAACTTGAAATTACTATTGAAACCAAGAGATGGTGTTCATAATTACTTTAGTTAAACATGTTTATGTTTCATTGTAAAGATATAAACATAAAGTCTTTTAATTGTTACAAGACTTATAATAAAGTAAGACGTTATCTTGTTGTGTTTTTTAATTAAGACATATACATGAAGTTATTAAATTGTTAAATGACTTATAACGTATAGTGGGATTATAACAATTTATGTTTTTCTACTAAAGACATAGACATGAAGTAACTTTGTAAAAGTACTTGTGTTATAAGGCATGTAATAGGCTTGAATATTATTATATACCATTAAAATGAATTAGTTGGTAAATAGACAAGTCAAAAAGAATATGGTTATCTTTAATATTGTTAGATTGTCTTACAATATTAATACTAATGAAATATCAAATGTTTATGGTATGTTCAGTTAGAAAAATCAAACTCTTGTTATATTGTTTGATTAAAGATAACTATGACTTCTTTTCTTCCAAAAGTTATCAAGGTTAGAATGTTGAGTATGACTTGGACATATTTAATAAAACTCCAACCTAGAAGATTAATAAGACATTATCATATGATGGAATGTGATGAATGTGATGAATCACATTAAGTCTTAAATTGAAGTTCTAAATTTGTTTAACTGCTTATGAAGAGGTTATTAACAAAGTAAGGTCAGGAACTGTTAATATGTATTTGTAATATCTCAAAAGAGAACATTGTATTGGTTCTTTATTTGCTAAGTATTTAAAGATAGTCTTTAAATTGCTAAAAGCAAGTGGGAGTTTTGATCTTTAAAAGATAAAATTACTAGATACATAATCTTCTAAAATACACTAGTAAATATCATGATGAAGTTTGACATTTGAATGTTAAATTTCAGCATGATAATAAAGTTTGACATTTAAGTGTTAAATCTCAAGATGATGGAATTATCATTCATAGAATAGTAATATATATATCAGATATTTGATTAATATGCTGAGGACTATGATTTACAGGATTTTTATAAACCTAATAATCATTATGATACATTACCAAATATGAAGTTGGGTAAAGTATACATGATATGAATGATTAAGATGCTGTCCATAAAGATAATCAATTTTTTGAAATTTGGTTTATCTTAATAGTTAGACTAGAAAATGAAGATGAGTTTCTTCAAAGATTAGGTAACCCTTGTGGTTTAAATCTTTGTATAGAAATCATAATATGGACGATATTGTGCACATATTTAATGCATGTCTTATGACAAGATTATTAATCACACTTAAGCAATTAACTGTGATTGAATATTCTATTATAAACACATTAAATATATAAAGATTATGATTGTCATATTTAGTTTCATTTATATGAAATTGACAATAGAATATCAAAACTCTTTCATGAGTGATTACTTGAGCGAGGACGATAAGTAATCAAAAGGAGTTTATGAATTCAAATAAATCTTTGGAAGTGTACATGGTGCAATAATCCATGGATGGATAAATGCATGCATCTAGAAGATTACTATTATGTTTAATTATTAAATTCATGTTTTGATTTATAATTGAAATAAGATAATTTCTAAGTATTCCTAAAAGCTAGTGGGAGTATTATGTTTAATTTCTTAAAACATATATGTTGTGGAACATATGAAAAGTAATATTCCATATAAGTAAATGTTAAGTCTTAGAATGGAATGAAACTTTACTTGTAAGATTTAGGAAATAAGACATACAACCTTGGAATGAATGTTTATTGTTGAAACATGTGCGGTAAATAAATCTAATATAACATGATATATTATTTAGAAAGTCTAAATGGATATGTACAACATGAATAAAATTTAAGTATGACTTAAAGATTTTTCATGAACATCATGTTTTGTTTTATCATGCTTGATTACAAGATGATTTGGCAATATTAATATCTAATTAAAAAGTTATTAGATAACTTGTGTAATATTCTAACAAGAATATGTTTGATTATAGAATTACATCCTAAATCTGGAACAGCTTCCAAATTCTATAGATGAACAATTTTTCAATTATTGTGAAAATTGTCATAGCCAACAAACTTGAAAGTTTGAAGGGCATCAAACATTACACAATAGATATTAATGTTTACGGAAAGTTTTAATAGCATATTGTTGTTGCATACAATGATGTTATTGAAATTGAGATGACACTCAATACTAGTTATGGTAAGGATTTCGTTCTTTGCTATATGAACTAGTTGTGCTTACTAAAAGCATAGTTGCATTATACATTAAAAGAATAAGAATACTTTAAACTTTAAAATGTTTGGAAGTTTAATTATCATAAATTGGTGGTTAAGGATGTCTCACATTTTATGAAATATTATATGGCATTGTCAAAATAGTTGAGTATGCACATACAAGAACTTTACTAGTTGAATTCTTGAAATAAGTATTCTTAAAATTCCAATAGATCAAAGTTGGATGATTTATGTTTTGTCAACAAGTAGGAATGTTATTACTTGAGACATAATTCATCAACAAGAGTTATCATGCATTGATCTATTTAGTATTTGGATAAGGGATGTTAAACAATTATTATAATAAATTTAAATACATGGTATGTTTAATTTATAATAAATTGTATCCTATATTTGTATGTTTAAATCCATGAATAAAGGTTATTCTTAAATTGTCCGTTGTCAGTTAATAATATGAGAATATTATTAAATTAAGACAAATCTGAAGGTTGGTATAATATACTTAAAGTATATTGATGCGTAGTCATGCCATTTCAGATGATATTCGATGATACTGAATATAGGACTTATCCCAACTACATGATGTTACTTTATGGATTTAGTTATTAAGTAAATCATGAGAAGTTATCCTCAGACTTGAGATGCAAGATAAGTGTCATGAATGTAGTACATTTTTGTGGAACAACTTAACGCTATACGTAACTGGTAGTCATAAGGGTTGTTTTCGGAAGTGTTACAAAGTTTGTGGGTTTTGCTTGTAGTCAAGATAGAATTTGTTCCTTCAAATTAATTTTTGGAGTTTAATACTGCTGGGCCCCTCGTAGGGTTGTCAAGATGTTTGCATGGCCGTGCCCAAGATCTCCCCTGAATATGTTCAGAAGATTTGGTAATCTTGATCAATCATAAACAACGAGAAACAGAATGGTTAATTAAGGAATGACTTTAATCCATATCCTTATTAACGTGGTATTAGAAACAAAAGGATAATAATAATGAGAAATCATTAAAAGGTTTTTCCAGGAGCCTTGCTCGAGATCGTACTAGAGGCATCGGCGTGTTGCAAGACGCTAACCGATATGATTACACTATTAAAATATGTCCAAGTGGGAGCTGTTAGAATATGGACATTATTTTAGTAGACGTATGTTAGGATCGAACTCGAGATCACGGGATTGCACACAATACGTATGAAGAGAAAAAGTAATAATTATTTATAAAATGTTATAATTAATTATTAAACACAAAATAAATAATAATAATTAGTATTATTGATTAATGGCTAATTATTTATTAAACGAAGATTAGGAAAGTAAATACTAGACAAAACATGGAAACAAGAGAAGGTTCCGGAATCCCCTAGGGGATGCCAAACCGATCGGCCCAAGGAGTGCAACCCACCTCCTTTGTGCCTTGAGCTCCAAGTTTTGTGTAGTATATAAGCAAACCCAAGATGTATGTTTTTCTCATAACTTGTACACACACATCTTGGTGTTTTCTTCTCTCCTTCTTTTCTTGTTCGATCCATAAAATAAAACCATAAGGGTTTTCGATTTTCATAGATCTAAAAAGGTTTTGTGTTTATTACTTGCATAAACTTTTTCTTGAATTAGTACGTGTGTACAAGAACGTGATTCAAACACATTATTGTTTGATTCTTGGATTGAATTACAAAAAGGTAAGGGGTAATTCTTATAATCCTTATAAACCCTAATTAGGGTTCTTGGTTCCGGAAGATTGCATTGATTCTTGTTCGGGCTAGAATCACAAAGGTACGTTTACGATTTAAATAATTGATTAATTAATTACATGTTATTCGATCTATTATAATTGTTTCCGCTTATGTTCACTTTGATGTACTTGGTTTATTTATATGAAGGTCATGATATAATAATTCCAACAACATTTGGTCTCTACTCACTAGTAAATGGCCCTCTTATTGTATTTTGACAACTTCAAAAAATCTCATGCTTGCAGTTGCATATTTAATCAATGAATTTATATATGTGTTTATATGATTCGTGATCTGTAGATAACTATGATCGAGTGCTGAGATTATAAAATATTAGGGATGGCAAAACATCCGAGCCCGACGAGAAAACCTAAAACCCGAACAAATTGGGCAGGACATGCTTATCGCATTAGAAGGCGGTTTTGGAGCCTAAACGGTTTTTCTTTTTGGGTTCTGGCCGGTGAGCGGGAGATAACAAAAATACTTAAGGTTAAAGTTGAATAAGAAAGACTTTAAAAGTCAAACGAAGACTATTTTTTTAAGACGGAGTGAGTAACAATTATTTATAAAACTCGAGTCTTAAAGATATGTCAACAGAAACCCATATTTTATCATATACTAGTCATGCGTCCTCGTGCGATCTTAATACTTAATAAAAAGTTAACCTTTAACGATGTGTACTTAAAATTAAAATTTATTGTACACAATTTTTTAAAAGATGGATTTCATGAAATTCAAGTTTTTATATTAATGTATTTTTATTTAACTATATGAGTACTCGTGCATAGCAACGAAATTTTATAAACGGAAAATAATAAAAGTTTGAGGATTGGGGATTAAACATAACGTTTTGAAACACGGTTCGACACAAGTGGTTCAACCGGCTGAACCGTTCCGGTCGAAAACGGGTCAACCCGACGGGTTGCGTCGAAGAAACGAGTCAAATTAAACCGAGTTAACCCGCCGGGTTTGAAGCGTCCTGAGTCAACTCGATTTTCGATGTATATTAATAGTTTCCTTTTGAAACATATATTTTAAGTTTTTTCTTACTTAATAAGGAGTACATAAATTTTTCTAACATTTCACATATTAACTTTTTTACTTTTTCCCATTGACTATTTTGTTTCATATAAATTTTTCTAACATTTCGCATATTAACTTTTTTACTTTTTCACATTTACTATTTTGTTTTATATGTAGTATAGATCAGTGTTCTAAAAGGCGCGCCAAGGCGTTGCCAAGGCGCGAGGCGTGGCCTCGGCGTCACGAAATGGACTAAGGCGTGAAGTCTAGGCGTCGTGTAAAAAGGCGTGAAATAAGGCGCGAAAAGGCGTGCCAAGGCGCGCCTTATCGTATGGCGTGGCGCCATTTTTAGAAGGGGATGATGTGGGCTTAAATTTTGGGCCTAGTAATTTCTAAACATGGTTCAAATTTTCACTTTATTTCTTATGCATATCACTTTTTGTAAGCTCATCTTTTGTAAACTCGATATGCATATAAAATATGATATTATAACATAAATGATAAATATATAAATATTTTTTCGCCGCCTTAGTCACGCCGCAAAAAATGCCATGGCGAAAGCTTAAGGCGTGGCCTTGCCGCCACACCACGCCTCACGCCATTTATAACATTGGTATAGATATAAAAATGAGTTGAAAGCTCAAATCTGTCCACCAGATGTTAAGTATGGCCCAAATCGATCCATCAACACAGAAATGAGTTGAAAGTTGAAACACTTGTTTAGACTCTAGATCACAAGGTAATACAAACAACACTTGAGCGACATTATTTTGTTCAACTGCATTCATTATTCTGTTCAACTGCATTCCAAGATCTAGTTTAAAACCTGTACATAAGTTCCTATATAAATTTTATTCCAATGTGTATTGTTGGATTACTATCATGAACAACCGAAAAATGAAAAATGAAAAATAAAAGTAAAAAATAAATAAAAATTTTGATGGCCCTTTTGAGCTTTAGGGCCAAGAAGTGATCAGATTCAGTGTCCTAGGAGGTTATAATTGTTGTAATCAATTTCTTTCAGATGGAGGCAACATAAAATGCATTCTGGCAGTTCTTCAGCCTTGGTACCCTGTATCAAGTTCAAAATTTGTGATATTGGCCTTAAAGAAACACGGTTAAAAATGATGAAACTTTTCTGAGTACCAACCTGGATCGTGAGGCCGAAATCAATGTTACAATGCTTCAATCGATCTTGAAATGCTCCAAAACCTTTTCTAGAGATGTAACTAAATCTGTGCATATCCAAATCAATCTCGAAGTAGTTTTCTCCCTGTCAAATTTTCAATGCAACAATATTATGAATTCTTAACTAACCAAACCATCTCAAGTTTAATTTTCATGCTACAAATAATAAGATGGAAATGCCACAAGCACAGAGCTTCGTAGAGATCTACCTGATAAAATTCATGCTGGGGACGTGAAAGGACAGGTTTCTCATTGTAAGCATTCATCAGCTTTTTTTCTGTTGAACTTAACTGAAGATCATCTAAGTTGGTCAGTCGTCCCAAGATCTTTACTCTATCCCTGCATGGTGCGATTGAATCTACGGGGAAACCTTTAACCCTTTCCACCTCATCATCAATCATTTTCTGTTACATGATCAAACCACTATTCGGTAAAACTTGAATAGATATAAAAAAATTAGAAAGAATAAATATGACCATCATACCCTGATATTTTCTTGAAAATGAAGTGGGAGCTCGTCATAGTTTTCAGATAGCTTGAAGTAAAATACAAAACTCATTCCTTCTCCGTCGTATTCAGATTGAAAAAGAGCAGGCGGATAGAGCGGTATCTGATCAAAGTGAGATAATGAGTTACAAAACTATTCATCAATCTAGGTTATATTTAAGTACTCTTGTGTAAGAAGGAGCAATTTCAGCCCACTCATGTAATGATTGGACAATTTGGGTTTACTTCATTGTGAATGTGTAAAACTAACAGATTAAACAGATAAGAAACGGGTTACAGATGACCTGTGTTTACAAACTCCAAAAGTGTTTTTTTTGAGAAATTGGCCATTAATTAAGTAGTGCTTCGGTATTCATGCTAAATAGTAAATATATTAAATTTCTAATGAAATCTTAAACGACAAACCAATAGATGGTTGTTGTTAGGTCCCCATGACCCGCACCTTTTGCCACCTACACTTTGCCAGGTGCTCTGTGTCGAGATATTTTCTCATTCTTGTAGGTTATGAGGTTAGAAGCTACTGTAAAAGACAGTTAACTAGAGTGTGTTGTGTCCAAATTACATAGTCCAGGGTGAATGATGCAGAAAAAGAGAGTACTGAAATGTGTTAATATCAAGCAATACAATCACACTTGACTTATTAAAGCAAGACAAATGCCAGAAACTATTACTGAAGATGTGTCAATACCTGAAGATTTACAACAAGTAAAGCGGGTACTTTTCCTGATGATTCAAATATCGGAAGTTCAAGAAGACGTGCAATATGATCAATTTTACGTGGAGATAAGAACACATCAACGCCAATAGGATCGAAAGCAGCATGGTTTGAAGCATTTTCTTTCTTTTTATCTCTGCCAAAAGACACAACCATCATACTGTTAAAAACAATGATCATAAACAATAATAATATCAGAAAACAATAATTTCAAATATGACATCTGCACGGTTCAGACATCAGCACTTTGTTTACCATCAACATTCATTGAAACTTGATTAATTGAAAGATACTACCTTGATTAGAGAACCATCATATTGTTAAGACTAATGATCACACAACATAATAGTCCGAATCGCAAGTTCATAGACTGATTTGCTGTCCCTCCATATCCACAACAAGTATCACTTTAGGTAAACATGAATATCAAATTCTTGGATATGAAATGTGGTAATGCTAAGATAACATAATTTGAAGTATAGAGAGGAAATTTCGACTTGGTTATCTAGAAGGTTGGTTCTATTTTACTTGTAATGGGTCAAACAGATGACCATTTTGTAAGTCACAAAAAAAAAAATGCTTACAACCTTCTACAATTGTCTTGTTCAAAGAATTTGATTATTATTTACAATCACTTATGTTATCATAATTAGATACATAGCTTATTTATAATGGAAGGGAAATCTCAACCTATTTACTCATTTAGAACCGTAACCCAACCCTTCATACCTGCCCAGTTTTATACCTCTATAAAAAAACATAAATCTAGATCTGATATCAATCTTGTACCTTAAATAATTATGTCCACGGACTTTAAAAGTACTTGGCTCAAGCGGTGACCAGGAGTCAGACATTTTCTTGTCAATAGGACAACATGGAACTTGAGAGCCAGCTGTTGGTCTTTGTAGCACAGCTTTTGGGGAGACTGAAACAGAACACAATGACAGCAAAAATATTTACAGATGACACAAACAGAATTAAAAATATATATATATATATATATATATATATATATATATAGAAATGGAACCAATGAGAGGGTATCAAGGTGCAGCTGGCTCGTCGGATTTGTGTGATTCATAAAAGTGTTCAATTTTTTTTTTTTTTTTTTTTTTTTTTTTTTTTAAATAAATTCATAATTTATAAAAAAAATTGGCAGTCATTATATATAGTTATAAAGAATTTACATATTTCACCCTCTTGAAATATTTTCTGGCTCCACTACTTGTGGCAAATATGAGTCTTACATATGGATATATTGGATGGATTTTCCCTCCATTTAAAGGAAAGCATAGAAGTAACTTTCTTCTTTGCGCTTGGGGGGCTTGAGCATTGTGATTTACTATTTACGTCAGTAGAGGTGATGCAAGTAAGGCATGGGAGACAATTATTTTGTAGAATTCCAAGACTGTGAGATCCATCATCATATATAGTAGACACTCCATCTATAGATGATGGTTTTACTTCACTTGGTCTCCTAAGCGAATTAGAGACGGAGGATAAGGCAGCACCATTGACATGATCAGAAAATACCGGTGTTACTGAAGAACTAATGGAACCGTTTTGAGATATGTTATCTGTGCATTAATAAGTCACAAATTAGGTCCATACAAAATGTCAATTCTGAGATCGAAAAACATTAATGTCAAAATAAATTGGATGATTATATTATACTAAATGGGTGTTTGATTAGCTTAGTTTCCAGGCCTATGGGCTTATTTGAATTTGAAAAAGCTCATAAGCCCACTTTTGCGGCTTATCAGCTTATCAAGTTGAGCTTATGAACATTATATAAATGTTAAGCTCAACTTGATAAGCTCATGAGCTCAAAAAAATGAGCTTTGAGCTTTTCAAATTTAAAGCTTATAAACCCAAGAAATAAGCTAATTGAAACAACCCCTAAGTGACATGTTATGGACTTCTGGTGCTAAGTTTAAAGCATGATGCATACCAGTTTTGATTTTGGGTGTTTGGAATAGCTAATTCACCTTGAGCTTATGGACTTATAGCTTAAAGCATGATGCATAAGCTCAGTTGATTAGCTTAAAGCCGCTTATCGGCTTTTCCAAATTTCAATAAGCCCGTAAAAGATAATCCATAACATTCTAAATAGGTTAATTAAAAAATATACCTAATTTCCCAAAATTGGTTTATTTTCATCAACTATTACTCTATTACATTTTAAATTAGTCAGAAAAAAGTATTACCATCTTGAGTGCTGTAGAAATCTTCGTCACCATCGGAGTCGATCCCATCTGGAGTATCATACCAAGATTCCGAATTCCCTAACAACACCAGAAATTAATTTAAAACAATAATAATAATTACGTTAATCAAGTAAGCAGATAAGTGTTTGAATTATCCAAAATGCTTATGCTTATCTGCTTGGTTGAGACACGCTTATTTAAAAGTGCTTATTTGATATGATCAGATTCTAACCTTAAAATAACCAGTATAATCAGCAGGTTTGGACAAGCTTATTTCAAAGAGCTTATTAGACATTATAAATGCCCAGAGCGTTTACAACACGACCCAAACACACCTCACTCACATAGTCACATATATTTGAGCAATTAGATTCCAAATTCTCTTTAAACAAAAGATGGAATCTTATTGCCAAATTTACAATATAAGCAAAATCCAAAAACACTATTTCCTGAAACGTCTATTTCTAGGTAGAATAAGCAATCTCTCACACCCTCTTAAAGGCTTATTTTCTAAAAATGTGTTTCATTCCAATACTACTATTAATAGCTCATTTTTTACTACTTTCTTAACTTAATCATACTTTGCATCTACTTCAAATCAATACAAAAGTATAAAAAAACAAGTATAAACAATACCTTGAAATGTAGGATTTCGAAAAGATCTACGGTCCATAGAATTACTAGCAACAGCAGCAGAAGATCCTGAATATCGATTATTGGCAACATCGTTTTTGGACTTCCCACCAATTCTTCTCCTCCTACGTTTCCTCTTTACATTAGTTACTCCATTAATCTGTGATGATGTTGTTTCATGATCATGTTTCTTATCACGATGTAATCCAACAGGTACACATCCTTTTGCTTTCGATCCACATACTCCCATATCTCCAACAGCATAGATCGGTTGATATAAATATATTTATATATATGATCGTTAGATTGTTTTATATAAGATTGGACTTTTTATAAAGATGTTGTTGACTGCCACAAGTGGCGTTGTATGTCGATAGATGTGAAGTGCTCTGCAGTAATAAAGGTCTGTAAAAAAGAATAAATGGTACGAAAACTGAGACATGACGTCATGATGATGATGATAGTTTCTGTTTTTAGTGCATTGTTTTTACACGTACTTAAATGTTGTGGTACCTACGATTCTACGATGGCAAATTAATTCGACACATAACCTCTTTAAAGAAAAAGAATGTTTTGCTCAAAAAAAGAAAAAGAATGGCAAGTTATCTGTAGAGTATTTTTCTTTTTCTTTTTCTTTTTCTTATCTTTGTTTTTTAGCCGTCTAAATAAAATAAAAAAAATGCAAACATGATACACATTGTGACCGTAATTTTTATTCTGAAGAGTGAAAGATTGACTACGCATAGCCGTGGATTTTACCACATGTGCTAATTTTATTCTAAGGAGTGAAATGACATGTGCTAATTTTACGACATGTACTAATCACAAGTTTGAAGTCATCATCACACCGACACAACTCACACAAATAAGGTAAACTCCTTCATTTCTTTAAAAAGGTCAGTGTGGTTACATTAATGTTGTTGGCGTCATACAGAAATTAAATTCGGTTATTCTTGCATTTTATTGATTATAGTCACAAACTTTCACAAGTAAGTCACCCTTATATGAGCAGTTATTTCCTTAAAGTCTATAATACTCGCATCACTTCATTTTAATGCATCACTTTAGCTTGACTAACTACATATATGTAACTACTTTCATGGACTTATCTATTTACTCCCATAAGCTTAATAATATGGTATTATCTAGCAAGTGTCCCAGGGCATCTGTTAGAGTACATTAAATCAAATCGGACTTTCTTTTTTATTTAGAAAATGTATTTAACAAGTATTTAGGTTGTCGCGTGTTGCTTTGGAGCCAATTTATATCTTATACTTTAAAAATAAACTTAGCGGATGAAGTTGATATATAACGGACATGTGTATCAATTATATATATATATATATATATATATATATATATATATATATATATATATATATATATATATATATATATATTTTGAAAGGCTATAATGTATTAAAAAATAAAGGCTCGAAGAAGGAGGCCTAACAAATAAAGGAAACAAGAATGAAATACAAACCGAACAAAGCAACTACAAAACCTGAGAACTACCGGACCCAAACACCCCTAACTAAAAAAGCCATTACATTCTAGATATCACAGACTTTGGACTGAAAATCCAACAGCTCCGGTCAAAAGGAATGGGAGAACCACGGGCTGCAATCCATAATTTTGAAAGCCGAATGTATAGACGGGAAGATATCTTTAGACTTAGAACTTGTGATTCAATCTAGAGAAGCATTAACCACTTTATTTCTTCACTTCCAAATAGCACACTAGAAAACTCCATTTAAAACTTTATTGAGCCTAGGGCAGCTCAAGTTTCCAATATTACCCAAAGCGATATCATGGATAGAGAACGAAGGGAACAATATCGGGAAATCAAGATGCCACCAACTCCAAATCTTTCTCTAAACCAACATAACCCGTCGGCACTTGATAAGGCAATGATCAATCGATTCCTCTCCCACATCACATAATGGATATAAGACAGAAAGGATATTAACACCTCTCAAAATAAGATTAGTCCTAGTAGCAAGTTTATTAAGCGAGGCTCTCCAAACACAAATGTTAACCTTACGAGGAATCCAGGAGTTCCAAATGTGATGAATATCGAGCTTAGCATCAGCAAGCAACAAATTTCGAATAGAATTAGACAGCGACTTCACCTTGAAAATTCTAGAGGTGTCGCGTGATCAAGACCATTTATCGGTTGCATCATGAGAAAGGGTTAAGTTACCAATAGAGGCAATAAGAGAAGAGAGATCATCCAATGCCCTATCACGAGGATGGAATCGCCAGGCCCACTTTCCTTCCCAAACACTGTCGGAGAAATACCATCTATCACTAATTTTACAATCCGGGGAGCAATCAAGAGCAAACAGCCTTGAGAATCGATCCATAAGCCAAGAACCATCACTACACCAATGATCTTTCCAAAAAGAAGTATTTATACCATTCGACACCTTTAAAATAAACGAGCTCTTAAACCAGGCATAAAAAATCTTCAATATTATAAATGGCAGTAATGATATTACACCAAGTACCCTAGAGACCATTTGAGGCAGCTAAATAACCAAAACCGCCATCATTACCATAGAAAGAAACAATCACTTTCTCCCAAAGCGCATTAGTTTCTAAGAGAAAGCGCAAGGCAAGATTTTTGGTGAGCAAACTACCAACCCCTAAACCACCCATTTTAGACTCAATGAGGATACTATTACATTTAACCCAGCTAATGCCATGTTTATCTTCTTTAAAACCCTAAAAGAAACGACACCTGATAGATTCGAGAAGCTTGATTACCTTAAGAGGGGCTTTGAATAAAGATAAATAATATACAGGGATACTTCAAAAAACCGATTTAACTAGAGTAAGACGTCCACCAATTGAAAGAGATCTAGCTTTCCAAGAGGAAAGCTGCTCTCTGGTATGATTAATCACATCACTCCATCCTTCGCAGAAATGCATCTTTTTACCAACCGGGATCTCAAGTTACATAAATGAAAGAAAACCATGATCACAACCTAACGAGGAGGCAACAATTTCTATTTCCTCATTGCTAGCACCCACACCGAACAATCTACTCTTGGAAATATTAACCTTGAGACTTGAAGCATCTTCAAAACACTTAAGAATTATAATCAAGTTTCTTGCATTTGATCTCGATCATTTTCCAAAAAAAACAAAGCATCGTCTGCATACAGCAAAAGAGAAATGTTAGCATCACCACTCGCAAGAGATACGCCTTTGAAGATACCTTTATTGCATGAATCTGTAATAGCAACTTGAAGGGCTTTGGTGACCAAAAGAAAAAGGAAATGAGAAAGCAGGTCACCCTATCGAAGACCCCTTTCCATCTTGAATTCTTTGGGTGGAGAACCATCAATTATGACCAAAATCGAAGTAGAATAAAGACAACCACCACTCCATTTTATCCATTTCAGACCGAAACCCATTTGAGCCATGACATCAAAAAGAAATTCCCAACAGACACTTCAAAAGCTTTTTCAAAATCCATTTTAAACAATAAAAGCTTATGATTCTCAATTTTGGCCATATGGATTATTTCATTGGCAATTAATTGTAAACACACTTATGTATGAAAAATTAAAATAAAAAAAATAAGAAGGATTTTCAACCACACATTTCAAATAAGAGTGAGAAATTTTAAAGGGAGATACATCTCTTTTTGTAGCTGCATCTGAAATATGTAGTTGTGGTTTCTTCTCATCCTTCACATTTTAATTTTTCTTCTTATTTGATCCTAACTCATATATAACATATAGAAAAAAAGAAAGAAATACATAGTTCACATTTAATGTATGATCCTAAAGAGCGCACAATAACAACATTATGTTACTCCTTTTGTTTGGTACAAATGATTATACACTGAAAGTATCATGAACACATCCAATGACCTGTAAATACAGGAAGTTCTGTAAACACTCCAAAAAATACGTACAAACACTTTTTTTCTTCTGATGTTGACTGCAAAACCTGTCTGCATTAAAGGGTACTGAACTGTAAAACTCGATCTCATTTGAGACATACATGCCATATTCTTCGACTATTCTAGGGCCTACCATTCCCAATCCCATGTTTTATTGGTGCTTGACTGCTTGTAAGATGGTATGACGCTAAACATGATATCTTACGTTGAAAGCAACAGTTCTAGAAACTCCAAAAACCATGACAGAATGAGTATATAGAACGTGCTAGAAATAAAGCAAATCTATTCCAGACTTTCCTTGGCTTTTCAAATTAAAACCGCTTGCTAACCATGAACCTGCCGTAATATCGTTTGATGGACTATAATTTATATCTATAAGTAGGTCGTACTTCCATTTCCAAACAAACTTCCAATTCCCACCCTCAAATAAGCAAGCATTACCCAAAGATATCAGACAACATACCATTTGATGTCCAAGAAGGAATAATAAAACGGCTTCCCGCCAAATCACTAATTCACCCGCATATGAATCTGGTTGTTGTCATGGAAATCATTTTTCAAGTGATTCTGCTTAATTTTTAGTTTTACCTAGAATGAGCCATTTACATCATAATGTGCATATTATATCTATATCGCTTCGCTTCATATTGTGCACACATATGCCTGGAACTATACCATGAAAGGGTGATTTTCATTACTTTCCTTAAACTGCTCTTGGACTATAGCTGGTTACAGACTAAAAGATAACTAAACCTCGACAACACGAATTCAATTACTCCTACATTTTTCGGAACGCTATTTGCTCTGCAAACACATATAATACAATATCAATTTACAATTGACATAACACGCATACATAATCCCACTAAGGTAAAGACTGACAAAGGCCATTCATCTTACGCGCTTATATATAAATGCACCTAAGATGTCTGATAAGGAGAAATTTGTTACGCTTTGAAGGGGTCATTTAAGCTCTAAGTCGTGATAATATGATCAATTATTACCTTAAATCGTTTCTTTTGTCATTTTAGGTACTTTTGAAGAGAGTTCTGGAAAAGGAAGCATTTTGGAAGTTTTTGGAGCATAAAGTAAAGAAAACGACAAAGTTAAGAATCCATGCTGGAATATGCACTTGACGGCGCCATGATGCTCAAGGAGACGATGTCAGCTTATGTGACAAGACTTAACAAGTGACGGCGTCACGTTCTACCAGGAGGAGGCCGTCACGTACCATGCTAAAGCGTGACGACCCAGAAGACATAAAGAGATACAGCGTCAAGAAGTTGTATTGGACGACAAGAAACCCTAGCCGCGAAGAGATGATGGCGTCAGCCATCAAAAGGTGACGCCATGTAAATCCATATATAGTTTTCAATTTTTCATTCATAAATAAAGGACTTTTAGTAGGGAACTTTAGGGTACGAACCCTAGTCGACTTTTGCAGCTATTTTGGGGTTTCAAACCCTATTTTCTTCCATGTTCAATTGAAGATAAGTTATCCTTTAATCATTCAATATGTCTATGTGTTGTTTGATTATATCATATGATTTTCTTTCTTTTAACATGTTAGCTTAGGTTTATTTGTGTTTGCTTAGATCTAATGAAATCTAGTTATTGATTATTGGTTGTTGGTTTGTCATTGATTGTTGTGGGTAATTGATTTTAACGTTAGGCTTAAGAAAACTGGCTAATTTCCTATACAGTAACTTGCTTGAACGTCTTAAGAAAAGTAATCGGATGTGTACTACGGTTTTATTGGTTGTATTTAATGCATAAGTAACTATTAATGAGGCCATGATAGGATACTAAACGTGTCTTCATAGGAAGAGATAGAAGCTTATAGAGTTGGGGAAGATTGTACACGGCCCCACGAATGGTATTAAGGAATGCGACCCTTCACCTATGCAATTGTGACAAACCAATTAATCAATAAAAGATAACTAGAGAGTAGTGAAATCTAAGTAAACACTCTTTTCTCCATATTAGAAGTCTCTTATATCTTATTTTCTTGTTATTTTAGTTTATTTGTTAAGTAGTCATTTGGGTTAGTTGACTAGCAACTAATTCCACCCACTCTTCCAAAACCGAAATATTTTACTTGCTTTCCATTAAATATAAAAATATAAAAAGAATCATCCCTCACCTCTTAACCTAGTTAGATTAATTTCAATCCTAGCGAACACTATTCCCTGTTGAGAACGATCAATCCCCCGGTACTTGCCACTTCACTATACTACATCGGCAAGTACACTGCCTGATGGGGATTGTAAGCTTCTCAAGATCACTTGAGAAGTAAAACTTTTGTGTAGACTACAATCCATGCATCAAAGTTTTTGGCGCCGCTGCCGGGGAATAGTTATTGTTTAGGTTGAATTTTATCTTTATTAGGTCTACTCACTAGATTCCTTTCTAGTAAGATTTTTTATTTTTATTTTATAGGTCTTCTTTAGTCTATCTCATTTCTTTGTTTATTTGTTCGTAACCTTTACCATCCACCATCATGGAAGGTGGTAATATCTTTGATCCCATAAACCTACCACAACAAAACCCACCACAACCAAACCAACCTCCTAGAGCCCGCACTTTAGGAGAATACTCCCGACCTAGCCACCAAGGCTATCGAAACACCATTGAGCTCACTCAAGGAGCCAATGTGTCTCCCTTGCAATCCGACACCATCCGGTTGGTGCAAAGCGGATGTGCATTCCATGGACTTCGTTCCGAGGATCCAAACCAACTTTTGGTTGGTTAATCCGATCAGTTCATCGATGGTCGGCAAGTATGATGGTCCTAATGATGATCCTACATGTATTTCGTGTATATCTCACCGGTGGATTTAAAAAACCTCGTGAATCATTGTTCTCATTACTTCTCGCGGGAAAATGATCCCACAAGGAAAAGAATTCTACAGTACGAAATAACATAAAAACAGATTCATTATCATTAATCCTTCTATTCAAAAAAATGCACTATTAAAATAGAGGCAATTACTTAAAAGTACATTTTGTGCTACAGCCCTTCCTATCTGATAGAAAAGGATCCCATGATCCTGGACCGATCTTACCTGGGATCGCAAATCCCAAATTTGTCTATGAAGAGCGGATCTAATTGTATTAGTATCTATAATTGATTTCTTCTGTGTAATACTAATCGATAGGGCCTCATTGGTAAGTGCTACAAGATCTCGTGCATTGGAACCCATGGTTATGGACCCGAATCCATTAGTATGGAACATTTTATTTTCCAAGCATGTGAATGAGTGATATGGGGAGAAGGAATCAATTCTTGTACGTATGATATGGGGTCGGTACGATACACATATGGTGAACAGTCAAAGCGAGGGATGGGGTCTAGTTAAATACGATATGGGGAGATATGGGATACAGCTAATGTCGATAAGGAAGGGAGGGAAGGAGCTCTTGCCTTCAACTCAGAGCAGAACGTTCCTTCCGCAACGCAAGGCCTATTTCTTTCGTAGCAGCCAAGGATGAGTTCGATCCATTAGGTTCTTCGATTTGTTCATAAAAGAAACGAGAGACAAGAAAACATCTTTGAAATGAGCAAGGACGAAATGACAAGATGAGGTGCCCTGGGCACCCCCATTTAGAAAGAAGGGTCATCTCAAGGATTTCCTTAAAATCGTAGATTCCATAGACCTTGATGTTGACACTCGAGAGACGACCCGATTGCGTCTCTTCCAATTCTCTCTATGTGACCAAGCTAGTCAATGGCTTGAGCGTTTACCCGCAAGATCCATCACATCTTGGGATGATCTTGTTGACATAAATAATGTATGAAAACGTTATTTATATTTTTCGATATCTCTATATTTTGACGATCACAAAATGTAAAATCATCAAACGTAATTACTACGTAACAAGTATTAAACTAGTTTATATCATTATATCCAACCTAATCACTTAAGGTATGGATAAACAAGTGCTTAATACATCTCATGATCAAAGGGGTATTTAATTAACTAATACAAAGTTTATTTAATTATATAAACATATTATATATTTTTGAAAAACACTTTTGGTAATAAATAAAAATGTTTTAATCATACTAAATATATGATTTCAAATTTTTAACCAAAATCAGTTAGTTTTTCACAAAAATAAACTTTCCCCACTAAAAGACAAGTTTTCTGGCCGTTGCAGCTGGGCAGCCCCCTTAATTATAAGGGGCGGTCCCCTTAATTTTAAGGGGGGCCGGCCTTGATTTAAGGGGACCGGCCACGCTCCTCTATCAGAATTTGTTGCCTATAAATACCAACTTAATTCTGGAATTTTGCCCTACCTTTTGCACGAAATTTTCAGATCTCAAACCCTCTAAACATCCTTTAAAACCCTTTGATCATTTGTATATTAATCCTTGTTTCAAGTGATTCAATCCCTTATCATCCATCCTCATCCAAAGTGCAAAAGAAGAACACTCCTTCTACAACTAAGTTCTAGAAGTATTGAAGAGTAGTTGTGCATAGTGTATATATCATTTGTGAAGTTGTGTTGTGTTTGTAATAAGTAGTTTAGAAGAAATAGAAGTTGTGTAGGAAGTAGAAGTTGATTAGTAGTGAAGTAGTGTAGTTGTGAAGAAGATAGGTGTGAAGTAGATTGAAGTGAAGAAGAAAGGTGTGAAGAAGATAGGTGTGAAGTAAATAGGTGTGAAGAAGTTGTGACGTAGTTGTGGTGTGTAAGGTTTTCTCCGCCATAAGGGAGTTTGTTGACATAGTGAAGAAAACTCTCGAGTAGGTGACTCGGGGAGTGGAGTAGGAACAAGGAAGGTGACTTTGTAGCCAAACCACTATAAATCCTTGTGTTGTGGTTTGATCTCTCCAACTCTTTCCATTACTTACTTATTTACCTTTACTATATTAGCTTAGTTAGTTAGTTACTATATAATTGTTCATATAGTGCAAGTATTGAGATCACATAAACTAGAATCGAAGTTTTTAAAACAAACTTGTTTTTTTATTTTTTTTTTATTTTTTTTTTAATTTTAAAAGGACGTAAAACTATTCAACCCCCCCCCCCTCCTAGTTTTTAACAGATCTTACTTCTCATTTCTTTGCTCAATTTTTCCCGCCGGGAAGAAAAACCAAGTTAAGGAATGACATCTTGATGTTCCAACAACGTCAAGATGAAACTCTTTACGAAGCATGGACTCGTTTCAAGGACTTACTTCAAAAAGTCCCTCATCACGGCATAGATCTTTGGCTCCAAGTCAAAATTTTCTATAACCATATCAATCTCTCCACAAGGCGAACCATTGACCAAGCGGCCGGTGGTAAGCTACGTGATCGAATTGCTGAAGAATCATGGGAACTCATAGAAGATCTTGCTCTCTATGACAACGAAAGTTGGAATGATCCCCGTGATTTGAACAAAACGGTCAAGGCAATATCTTTGCCTTCGAATAATTCAAGCATTTCCGACCGTAGGATCATGGAACTTGAAGACCAAGTCAAGTTTCTCATGAAATCCTACGAAGCTCCTAAACCCTCAAGCCAAGTGAACAAAATCACTTCTTCATGTGAATATTGTAGTGGTCCTCACGACACTCGTAATTGCATGGAACTCCTCGAATAAGCTTTGACGGACTACGCGTCCTCACGTACCGACGGAGCGGGAGACAAGTGGTACACTTTCAAACTCGAGCCAGAACCTTACGGTGATTCATCAACCCCTCTTGGGAAAATCACCCAAACTTTAGGTGGAAACAAAATTAAAGCACTCCTCAAAACAATTCATCCAATCCACCTAATCGTTTCCAATCAAACGGTTCATCCTCGAACCGTACCTTCAACAACAATCCTTCCAACAACTATAGTAATACCAATAATCTTGAATGATTGATGTCCAATTTTATGGCATCTCAAGAAGCCCGCATAGCTAGGTTTGAAGCCGAATTCAACCAACAACAAACGGAGATGACCAACAAAATTGACAATTTGTTGAAGGCTCTCAACAACCAAATGTTGACACCGCCAAATAAGGACGCTAGGAACACAAGTAGCGAAACCCAAACCAAGGACCCCTCAACATCCAAACATGCCCACTTTGTCAATGTTGTCACTATTAAGCCAATCGATAAGGATAGAGAATAGAATGATAGGGATAGGACTGAAGTTGAAAATGGACCTAAGAATGAAGTTAAGGAAGTTGAGGAGGATAAGGAAAAAGAAGTAGAGGATGTAGAAGACTACTTTGATAGGTTACCAAATAAGGAAGAACGTGCATACCATAGGGATTTATTTGATGACCCCGAGACACCATACTTCCTAGGATCACCAATAATCAAAGCGGGCAATCCATCTAATATCAACATACCATGCAATATTGGGCATGTGCATGTATGGAAAGCTTACATCGATCTTAAATCTCCCATAAACATTATGACTAGGATCGATTACAATTGGATAATGAAAAATCAACTTGGACCTATGATATTTCCTGACATATGTAGGGTAAGTAACTTTGTGGGAAGAGTTAAGGGATTGCATGTCTTAGTAGGAAACTTCACATATGTTACTGATTTCGTGATTGTAGAAGATATTCGTCCAGTAATAGATAATTGCTTAGCTCAAGTAGTGTTTGGAAAGCCATTTGTTGAAGTCTCTAAAATGAATTATGACCCGTCTCTAGGGATAGTTAGGTTCAAAGAGGAGACCGATGAAATAGCATACCAAATGCCTTATAAGATAGAGCAATACCGACTTTTATCGAACCTTGAGAAGGAGCATAAGCAAGTGGTCTATTATAGGAATGATGAGGATAGACGTAGAGGAGTAGACCACATAATGAAGAAAATACTTGATTTCTACAAAGAATGCTTGAAACTAGGCCCGAAATACAAAACCAAACCAGAGGATGACCTAGAGAATGTGACCAACGACGAGGTCACGTAATGGGGCGTGACTTTGAGTCTAGCTACAAGACTCGTTAATAAAGAAAAGCGCTTCTTGGGAGGCAACCCAAGCTTTGTTTGTTTGTTTGTTTGTTTGATTTTTATTTGCTTCCGTATGTATGTTTTGTTTTTATTGTTTATTGTTCATGTATCAAACATTTTGTGAAAATGCTTTATTTTATTTTTAACTTTATCTTCATTACATATAGAGGTATTTTGCAAAAGATAATTGTAAGGAAAATCTAAATTTGTTTTTAAGAACGGATTGAACATGAACGATAACAATGAGATATAAATATGCATATTAGTATTTATTTGAGTCAAATGCTTGTGTCGAGTCATAATGAGTATTTTGCAAGATTCCAAGAATTAGAACATAGGTTTTTCTAGAAAATTTTTAGAAACAAAATAAAAGAATTTTGTCAGATCAATTCTAACAGCGTCAGGCATCACCTGACGACGTTAGGTGTAATTTTCTAGAAATTTTGCAGGTTTTGTTTTTCTGCCGGAATTGTAAAGTTTCGTAAAATCTGTATTTTATAAACTCCAGGAATCTGCAAACATTCATTCCACAAGTATTATATTTTTACTTGCTTTCTAGGATTTAATTTTATGTAGATTTGCCACCAATTTTACGCGAGGTTTTCTCAGCTAATTAACGTTATATTGGACAAGAAGATGTACATGGATAATCAAGCTTTTGGCACTGCTTTAATCTTGAAGTTTTCACATTTTGTTGGAGGAAGATTTAACCATATTACTACATCATTCACACCAAACGGATTAGGGGAGTATTTGTTTCATTCTTACATTTTCTTTACCTTTACATTTTTCAATTGAACATTGGGGACAATGTTCGGCTTAAGTGTAAGGGGGGGGGGGGGGGGTAAATGAAGATTCCTTAGAGATTACAATTGCACTTGATTTTTGTCTTGTCTAATAGTAGATGTGTAATAAAACTGAGAGAAACACTTATTAGGGTAATTTTAGCATCAAATTTAAAACTTTTTGCGACATATAGGAGTGAAACTTTAGTCTTAATAAGTGTCTCATGGATAGGAGTTATATGACTAGCACAAAAAAAAAAAAAAAAAAAAAAAAAAAAAAAAAAAAAAAAAAAACGTACCACTAAAAAATTTTCACCCCAAATATGTGAGGTTCGCCCTTAGACTTGTTAGGAAAAGCCTTAGTGCATATGTGTGTACCGAATGGGTTAGTGGATAAATTTCCGAATATGGTAGGCACGGTTCTCCCGAGATTATGGTCGGATCATTGTCCCATTTTGTTAAAGCATGAAACAATGGATTATGGCCCGATTCCTTTCAAATTATTTAATTCTTGGAGCTTGTTAGAAGGGTATGAGCCGGTGGTGAGGGATGCTTGGAATGATATAACTCATCAGGAGGGTGGAATTATGTTTGACATTTTCAAAAACAAGCTCAAGAATGTAAAAGTTCGATTGAAATCTTGGCACAAGAGTATAAGTAGTAACAACACAGGAACGAGGCAGGAATATATTAGGAGATTGGATGAGTTGGATGCACATATTGAGTTAAATAATGCAACTCATCATATGCTGGCCGAGAGATTAGATATTATGAAACATTTGACGGAGTTAGAAAAGAAGGAAAGTATGGATCTCACACAAAAATTGAAGCTAAAATGGGGTTTAGAGGGGGATGAAAACTCAAATTTTGTCCATTATATGCTCAAGAAAAAATGTATAAAGGCAGCAATTAATGGTGTGTTGGTAGATGGAAATTGGATATCTAATGCGAGACAAGTAAAGGATCATTGTTTTACTTCCTTCCATAAAAAATTCAAACATTTTAATGGGAAGAGAATGGTGACTCCGAGTGCAGGACTAATGAAACTCTTAGATCAACATGTGAATGGTATCTCATGTCGCTTTAGCATGGACGAAATTAAACAAGCGGTTTGGTCGTGTGGTTGTGATTGAACACCAGCTCCAGATGGGTTTACATTTTGATTTATAAAACAATTTTGGGACATAATGAAGGAGGATATTCAGAATTTTGTACACGAATTTTATGAGCATGGAACCATTCCAACTGGGTATAATTCATCATTCATTACATTGATACCAAAGGTTAGTAGTCCGGTATCTTTAAAAGATTATCGTCCAATAAGCTTAATTGGGATTCAGTACAAGATTCTTGCAAAACTGTTTGCTAATCGGATGGTGAAAGTAATAAATGATCTAGTGCACCCGGTGCAATCGGTGTTTGTTAAAGGCCGTCAAATCTTAGATGGCCCCATGGTAGTAAACGAAGTAATAGAGTGGTATAAAAAGAAAAAGAAAAAATGTATGCTTTTTAAGGTAGAGTTGGATAAGGCGTATGATTCGGTGAGTTGGGATTATTTACTACAGATTATGGAATGGATGGGTTTTAATGAAAAATGGATTCAATGGATACGAGCTTGCTTGAGCTCCTCTCGGTCATCGGTTCTAGTAAATGGTAGCCTGACTAACGAATTCCAGCTTCAACGGGGTCTTCGTCAAGGGGATCCGCTCTCACCGTTTCTGTTCATTATAGCTATGGAGAGGCTGCATGTTGCTATAGAGGACGCAGTAAAGCATGGGTTTTTCCCTGACATTCGGGTGGGGCCTGGTGAAGGTCGCATTTCTCATCTATTCTATGTCGATGACGCAATGTTTATGGAAGAATGGGATGCTGAAAACATCTCTAACCTTATAACCATTCTTAATTGTTTCTATCTTGTTTCAGGTTTGCGCATCAATGTACACAAATCAAACCTATATGGATGATGAGACGAAAAGTGTACCGCTTTTAGGGGGTCATTTAAGTCCAAAGTCGGTATTATTTGATCAAATATTGCCCTAAATCGTTCCTTTTGTCATTTTAGGTACTTTTGAGGAGAAATATGGAAAAGGAAGCATTTTGGACGTTTTTGGAGCAAAAAAGTGAAGAAAACGACGAAGTCTCAAATTCATGCTGAAAACAGTACCTAACGGCGTCAAGATTTGCTTATGACGCCGTCACCCTTTGACAAAGAGGTGGATAATCAAGTTACACGTGACGCACCAGAGAGTTTTTGGAAGAATTACACGTGACGGCTTCACCAAGGCCGTCACGTACAAAATACAAGAGACGGCCAAGATGGAATTTACACATGACGGCGTCAGAATTGGATCTAGGCAATACGATAATAATTATGGCGGCGAGTTGACGGCGTCAGAACTTACTCTTGACGCCGTCAGACTTAATTCTCTATATATAGTTTTTGATTTTTCATTCAGCAGTGGTGCAACTTTGAGAGGAGAAACCCTAGACGAATTTTACCTTATTTTTAAGGGTTTCAAACCCTTATTTCATCCATGCTTAATTGAAGATAAGTTTTCCAATAATCATTCAATATGTTTATGTGTTGTTTGATTCTATCTTATGCTTGTCTTCACTTTAACATGCTAGGCTAGGTTTTCTTTGTGTTTGCTTCGATGTAATGAAACTTAGTTATTGATTATTGGTTGGTTGTTTGTTTATAATTGTTGTGGATGAATGATTTCGATGTTAGGCTTAAGAAAACTGGCAGACTTCCAATAGGTAACTTGCTTGAACGTCTTAAGAAATATGATCGGATGTGTACTATGATAAATTGGTATATTTAATGCATAGGTAACTACTAATGAGGCCATGTTAGGAGCTAGTAGTCGGCTCGACATAGGAAGAGGTAGATGCCTAAAGACTTAGGGAAGATCGTACACGGCCCTACGAATGGTATTAAGGAATATAACCCATCATCAATAAAATTGTAGCAAACTAATCAACCGATAAAAGATAGCTAGGGAGTAGTGAAATCTAAATAAACACATTTTCTCTTATTATTGTTTTCTTCACATTTAATTTAGTGTCATTTTATTTTATTTTGTTTGCAATCGTAGTTATTTAGGTTAGTTGACTAGCAACTAATTCCGCCCATCCTTCCAAAACCGAGATTTTTACTTGCTTTCCATAAAATACAAAAATATAAAAAGAATCATTCCTCACCTCTAGACCTAGTTTAATTGAGTTTTAACCCTAGCGAACAATATTCTTCGAGTTGAATAATCAATCCCCCGGTACTTGCCACTATACTATACTACAACGGTCAGGTACATTGCCTGGTGGGGATCGCAAGCTTCTCAAGATCCCTTGAGAGGTAAAACCTTTTGCAAGGTTGCAAAACCACGCATCAAGTTTTTGGCGCCGCAGCCCGGAGAATAGTAATTGTCTAGGTTGAAATTTCTTTTTATTAGGTCTACTTGCTAGATTCCTTTCTAGTAAGCTTTTTATTTTTATTTTTATAGGTCTTCTTTAGTCTATCGTTTTCTTTGTTTCCTTTGTTCGTAACCTTTACCATCCACCATCATGGAATGTGGTAATCTCTTTGACCCCATCAACCCACCACAACATAACCATCCACAAAACTCACTACAACCAAACCAACCACCTAGACCCCGAACTTTAGGAGAGTACTCCCGTCCTAGCCACCAAGGCTATCGAAACACCATTGAGCTCACTCAAGGAGCCAATGTGTCTCCCTTGCGATCCGACGCCATACGGTTGGTGCAAAGCGGATGTGCATTGTAACCTCTCGTAATTTTCCTTACGATTAGTAAATGCTCACGAAAGAATAAAATGATGTTACGATAACTTAACACCACTTTTACGGGTAACAAATTTTTTTTAACAACTTGATATTGGAATCACTACGATAACTGTGATTGACTGTTTACCTAGAAACGATGCTTACACACAACCTCGATAATCTATATTTATTGCGAACTAAAAATATATAAAACGTTTATATCTATAACTATACGTTTCGTCTAAATACCGTATACTATTTATACATCTCCCGAGCCTACGAAAATTCCCGAGAATGATCACTAATATTTTTGAACTTTGACACGATACCCGAAACACACCATGTGGGCCCCTGTCACCCAATGGGCCTCGTAAACCAAGTTATAAACCAAACGGACTCTTTTTCTTTATTTTCTTTCTTTGGGCCGAAATCAAACCAGCAGCCCACCAGGCCAAGCCCAAGACGCACCTGATGAGTGTCTAAATACTCATCATTTTATACCAATCTGAACTGCCAAAACATCCAAAAATACTCAAATATGCATCATAATACTTAAAATATCTTAGAAGTGTGTTTTATATGTTTCAAATGCAAAATAAGCAAAAACAGATGAAAAACATACAAAGTTTGCATAATTGGCAGTTTCAGTCCCTCAAGTTTCAAAAGTTGTCAAATCTAGTCCCTGGTAAATCAAAACATGAAAAATATCATCAAAGGTCCTTAGGGATTCATAAGTTGTCAAGTATAATCCTTTAAAGTTAAAAAATTGCAAAATGACAACTTTAGTCCCTCAAGTTTGAAAAATGTCAAATATAGTCCTTAAGGTTTTAAAAATGAAAATATAAAAAATAAACCTTGAACTATTCTTAAATGACCAAATTGGTCCTTATGATAACATTTTGAGAAATTACATCTTCAGTCCCTTAAAAATCCAAAGTTACATAAATGGTCCCTGGAGTTTAAGAAATTGGCAGAAAAGGTCCCTGGATTTTAAAAATAAAAATATTACATCTTTGGTCCTTGGAATATTCATAAAATGCATAAATGATCCTTATAAGTAGTTTGGGAAAATTGCAAAATCAGTCCCTTAATTTTGGTCAAATTACAAATTTGGTCCTTGTAACAATAAAACCATCCGGACCCTTTTTATTAAACCAAAACCCAACACACCAAATCCAATCCAAACACACCCTAGCCCACCCTTCCTTTTCTTGGCCCAAACAACCCTCGGCCCACTCCCTTTTATTATTTAGAACGGGTCAAACCCCCGTTTGACCTCCCAATACCGCCAAACCATACACCACTATTCACCCTCCACTCTCACCCCTGCATCCATGAAACCACAGTAGATAGCTTGTTCATTTAAAGTTCTAGTTGCTAAAAAAATTAAAGTTACACAGTCAAAGTAGTATAATAAGTAATCTTGGTTAATTGTTGTTATTTCCTGTGTTTAAATGTTCATTTATACTTAACTAATCATATTAAGTTGTTTTGGATCTATTCCATAAGCTCTTATGATCATTTACTTCAAAAATCACAAAATAGTCAAGGTATAAGGTGTGTTTGGATCAGTGTGATCCAAGGTGTTGTGGTGTTTACTTTGTGTTGTTTCTTGTTTAAACCAGTCACATAGGTTCATTTCAACTCGGAACAAGCATAAACTCAGACCTAGTTAACCAAAAAAGTCAAAATCCTAGTCTAATCATCTCCACAGTTCACTGTGTGAGATTTGGGACCTCAAACCCACCCCATTAGCTTATATCTGATAGATTTAGCTTAATCTAGGTCTCTTATAGCTTATTATAACTTAATCAATCAGTATCAGTCATTAGAATCTCAATAAAGTCAAACTAAGTATTTTTTCTCAAAAGTCAAAATTGCATTCACTTAGTTTTTCCAAATCTGGTGGGATTTTTATAGAATTTTGTATCAAGATTCAAGGTTTGAGCTTTTGTGGTCTTGTAGTATATCACCTCAACTAGTTACTCCCATCCTCACCTTATTTTTAGTATTTTTCTGCTGGGCCCCACACAACCTCAAAAACACCTGCAGGGCAAGGTATTGCCCTGCTGCAGCCACTACAGTCCCACACCACCAACTTTGGTAGTGGTTTGTGACCACCTCAGTGGGCCCCATAACCATTTCTTTGTTCCTTCCAACCCCCCTCCTACCAGAGTTTAAAAGTTGACCATTTGTTTGACCTATACATCAGTGGACCCCACCTAGAATCAACTCTAAACTTTGTCCCATTTCTGTCTCAGAAACTAAGTTTGGAATTGCATATTGTGGTCTTGTAGCTTATTTTTACTGCTTATTTGGCTAAAACTTGCTCAAACAAGTTCAACTAACTTAGGTGAATCTGAATTAACCAGTGTGGACCCCACATAACTCCAATTTAGCTTATTTCTTTGTGTGGTCAAACTTAGTCAACTGTCTAGGGTAATAAGCACTTACAGTGCTTATTCTTGCTTTCTAAATTAGTTGTTTTTGTAAAAGTTTCATTATTTAAGTATTTTAATAGTTTTATAAAAGAAAAATCAGAAAAAGCTAAACTTAATTATAGTGATAGCTTCTATATAATAGAAATTATCTATTTAATTTTCATTACAGCTTATTAATAAGCACTTTTCCATTTTTATAATTTTCTTAATTTCTTATTACCTTTAAGTAGTTAAAATAATTTTCATAGATTTTTCCTAAGCTGTTTACTATTTATTAGAATTAAAAGTAGTTTAAATAATGAATTAGGTAATATTAATAATTAAATAGTTTTCTTTAATTTTAAGTAACAACAGTAGAATTTTATATTTTTTCTAAGTTTTATAAAGTAGTTAAGCCTTTTAGAAAATAGTTTCATAATTACCACTATCTATTTTCCAATTTTCCTATTTAATTTAATTAAATTAGATTTAAAATAATTAATAAGTAATTAATTAGTGAAATAGCCTAAAATATAATTTTTAGAATTTTTTTTATAATTTTGTAGGATTCCTGGGATGGTTAAATAGTTTTAAAAATTTTATCATAATTTTCTAAGTTAATTTAGTATTAATAGTAATTTAAAATAGTTTAATTAAGATAAATAGTTTTTAATTAATAAAAAACTCATAAAAAGACAAAAATATTTATTTTCATTTTTTATACTTTCTTCAAGTTCTTTTTAAGGTTTAGAAAATATTTTTGTTAATTTTTAGTTTAATTTGTAATCCTTGTTATTTTTAGATAATTTTAATTAAGTTTTAAATTAGATTTTAATTAGTTTTATTAATTAAATAATATTTAAATAGTAAAATAATCATTTTCATAATTTCATTTTCATTTTCAATTTTCTTTTAATTTTAAGTTTTAAAAAGTTTCACTTGTACCCCCTGTAGTTTGTAACTTGTTAAAACCCACTTGTCTCTGTCTGTTATCTGATTTTCTTATTTGTGCTTTTGTGTGTATTTCTGTTATTGTTTATATCATTTCATATTATCCAAATACCAATTAATCAGTAGTATAATCATCCCTCAATCATTTTTGTTACTGTCCTCAGTACCACTCATCACCCTAATCGTTTAAAATACAAATTTAATCTCGTTGGGATTTAACGACCCGGGGATTTCCCTATATTTCCACGGTCAATAATATCTTGCACTTTCTCCTAGGTGGCCTATCAACTGCACCCGGTTGACTGGTTGGTTTAGGAGGAGTCAGCACCCTTAATATCTTTTTCTTTCTTTTGCCTGTCGCGATACACGTTCAAAACACCCCTTTCTTACGATTTTTATACACGACACATATATATTTTTGTTTGTCTCATTTCATCTAGTGCCCAAGAATCATGAACAATAGAACTTGCACCCTCCTTTGCTCGTTTACTACCCCAGAAACCAACCAAGTAAAAGACCAAACGCAACATTTGAAAGATAAGTCAAAACGTGGCATAACATTCCTACACACCTCCCTTGCTCCCCAATGACTAGTAAACGAACTCTAAACATAATGTGATTGTCAGGAATGAATAGGAAGAAATCTTACAAGATCTTAGCCTTGTAAACCATCGATGGGACAATGTTTGAGGTGATACTATTCGTTTAAACATGCCACCCTCCATCATGTGAACCCGACTTGTCTTTACACATCATAAACTCACTATATAAGCTTCCACATGCAAACACAATCGCTACATGCATTTATACGTACCACACTACCTAAAATTTAATGAAGGAAGAGTTATTGAAGGATGAAAGGATTGCCCAAGTGTACCACGTCTCAAAGTAGCCTAGGTCATCAAGCTTGACGCCTCTTGAACCCTTTGGTGGAACGTGAAGTGAACCACATAAGCCTCGTACCCTGATGAGCAAAAAATGATCCATTTTTAGGGGGTCATTTAAGCCCGAATTCGAATTTATTTGATCAAATATTGCCCTAAATCGTTCCTTTTGTGATTTTAGGTACTTTGGGAGTGAAATCTGGAAAAGGAAGCAATTCGGACGTTTTTAGAGCATAAAAGTGAAGAAAACGCCAAAGTCTTAATTTTCCATGCTGGGAACAGTAGGTGACGGCGTCAAGAGCAAAATTCCATGATGGTCCAGTAGAGATTTGACGGAGTCATGAAGGTAGGGCATCAAGAGTAAAAGTCATGACGGCCTGGAAATGATTAAGTCTTGACGGCGTCAAATGTAGATCAAGGCAGTCCGAGAATAGTTTTGGCGGCGAGGTGACGGCGTCACAAGCTTTGTCTTGACGCCATCAGACACCTTTTCCTATATATAGTTTTCTAATTTTTCACATTTAAAAGAGAGAAGTTTTGGGAGAAACCCTAAGTACGATTTTGGTGTAACTTTACAGGTTTTTCAAGGGTTCCAACCCCTTGATACCTTGCATGTGTAATCAAGATAAGTGTTCCTTTAATTCAATCAATATGTCTATGTGTTGGTTGTCTATATCTTGTTCTTGTCTTAATTCCATCATGCTAGGCTAGATCTATCTTGTCTTTGCTTAGATCTAATGAACCCTAGATGTTAATTATGTGTTGATTACTTGTTTATACTTGTTTTGGATGAATGATTTATATGTTAGGCTTAAGAAAACTGGCAGATCTCCAATTGGTAACATGCTTGAACGTCTTAAGAAACATGAACCGACGCGCACTAGGTCTTTATTGGTTGTATTTAATGCGTGAGCCACTGTTTACAATCCCTATAGTTGTGCTGGGCATGGTGTAGGAGGAGATAAGAGCTCATAGAATTGGGGAGTTAAGTGTGCCACCCCATGAATGGTATTAAGGAATACGATCCATCATCCATACAATTATAACAAGTAATTGACGTGTAAAAGATGTCTAGGGAGTAGTGAAATCTAAGTAAACACATTTTCTCCAATTACTGCTCACAACTTTAGTATAATTTAGTTTATTTTCATTTTTAGTATTTTATTTTGATTGCATCTTAGTATTGGGTTAGTTGATTAGCAACTAATTCCGCCCAAATCCTTCAAACCCGAGATTTTAACTTGCTTTTCATAAAATATAAAAATACAAAAAGAATCTTCCTTCATCTTTAGAACTAGTATTTAGGTTTTCTAATCCTAGCGACACTATTCCTAGCTGAACGATCAATCCCCCGGTACTTGTCACTATACTATACTACAACGATCAGGTACACTGCCTGGTGGGGGTTGTAAGCTTCTCGAGATCCCTCGAGAGGTAAAGCCTGGTGCGATTCCCACGTATCAAGTTTTTGGCGCCGCAACCTGGGGAATAGTTATTGTCTAGGTTAGAAATTCTTTTTATTAGGTCTACTTGCTAGATTCCTTTCTAGTAAGATTTTATTTTTATTTCTAGGTTTTCTTTAGTCTATCTTATTTCTTCGTGTTTTTGTTCGTACTAGTGTGGTCTTTATGGAATCAGAGAGTCGCCGTTTAGAAATTAGCAAGAGGCTTATTGCGCATAAAAGAAGAAAGAGAGAAGCTAACACATTTAAGAAATTCATTAAGCCTCTCCAAATGAAAATTGAGTTTACAAACTTCGCTCCAACCCCGGATGAATTGAGTTACCACAAGTTCCTCTTACAACATCCTTGCCCCTCGAAATATAGAAAGACACCATGGATTAGGAGGCATAACTTCAGGAACATAAAAATTCCTTGCATGATTGGGTACATGTCTAGAGAGCATACATACATTGACTTAAAAGCACCCATGAATATCATGTCTAGGCTCTATTACAATTGGATAATGAACGAAAGGTTAAGCCCTAGAAAAGACCCTTACAATTCTAATAGGCTATGTAACTTTGTCAGGAGAGTTAATGGGGTACACATCTTTTTAGGAAATTTTACTTATCAATGTGACTTTGTAATCCTAGAAGATGTTAGAGGCATTATTGATCCACACCTTGGAGAAGTAGTTTTAGGACAACCTTTTGTTGAGAAAACTAAGATGTATTACGACCATGAGAAGGGGATAGCTCAGTTTACTGATGGGATAGAGAAGGTCACTTTTATGATGCCTCACATGAAGGAAGAATTAAAGGGCATCAAGAATCTACAGATTGATGAAATTCGACCTTATGAGGTTAAGGATGATGGAATCACTAATGAAGCCTATTATGAGAGGAGGAGAACATATTATTCGGGTTGCATGAATCTAGGCCCGGAATACAAGCGTGATGAGAATTGGGTTAGATGTTTTGAGTTAGCACAAAAGTGGGAAAGGAAAACGTAACCCAAGACCTTGAGTCTAGCTACAAGACTCGTAAATAAAGAAAAGCGCTTCTTGGGAGGCAACCCATGTTTTGTGTGATTTTATTTGTTTGTTTGTTATTTGTTTCCGTATGCATGCTTAGTTTTTATTGTTGGTTGATCATGTTTCTAAACTAAAAAAGTGGAAATACTTTACTTTGTTGTTTAGCCTAGTCTTAACTCCACCTAAAAGTATTTTTGCAAAAGATAAGTGTAAGGGGAAACCCCAAATATGTTTTTAAGAAACAAACCGATCATGATTCTCCACAATATTAAATGAACATGTATATTCGTATTTGTTAGAGTCAAATGCTTGTATTGAGTCATAATGAAGTTTTGCAGGATTTTCCAGGAAGTAGGACCAAGTTTTTTCAGAAATTTTCCGGAAACTTAACATAAGAATTTCTGCAGGTCAATTCTGACGGCGTCAGGAGTTTACGCTTGACGGCGTCAGGTGTAAAAATCTGGAAATTTTACCGGTTTTGTTTTTCTAACGGAGTCTTATGGTTTTTGTGAATTATTAAGTTTTATAATCTCCAGGAGATCTGCAAACTTCATTCCACAAGCATTATATCTTATTTTGTTTTCTAGGATTTAGTAACTTATATAGGATGCCGCCGATTTTACGCGAGGTTGTCTTGTCTATTTTGTCAGGTTTTACAGGTTATGTATGACAAGAAGATGATTTATATTCTGGATGGGAAGCTTTGATTGTTCATTTTCTTGGAGGAAGATTTAACCTGGCCACCTTATTATCCATACCGAGCGAATCAAGGGAGTATTTGATTTCATTCTCTTTACTTTTTCACTTTTACATTCTTTACTTGAACATTGGGGACAATGTTCATCTTAAGTGTAAGGGGAGGGTAAAAAGATGATACCTTACATATGCACTTTCGCTTGAGTTTGTTTTGTTTAATGGTAGATGTGTAATAAAACTATGAGAAATATTTGTTAGTGTAATTTTAGCGCCAAATTTAAAATTTTTTACAACATTTAGGAGTGAAACTTTAGCTATAGCAAGCGTCTCATGGATAAGAGATTGTATGACTAGCACATAACCTTATATTCAGAAAAATTTTCCATCCAAATATGTGAGGTTCGCCTTTAGGTTTGATAGGAAAAGCATTTACTATTAGTGCTTATGAGTGTACCGGTAGCATTTAGATTCTAGAACTTGCGTTAGTGATGCATCCCGAGACCGCTAGTGAGACTACATTCGTGTGGTAGGATTTACTACATGATAAGAGGCATTAGGATTACCCTTGTGTTAAACCCGTATCAATATTACTTGACCATTTAAGTCATATTACTTGGCTAGTTAAGTCAACTAATTTTTCCACACCCTTAGCGTTGTACTCATTTTTAGTACACGAAACCCCTAGTACACCCCTCCGAGCCTATCTTTTCGTTTCTAACTTTAAACATATTACTTAAAGGAAGAATTTGTTACACCCCACTTAAATGTACAACCAAATCGCCTTAGCCTTCCGTGTATGCGCTCATTTTTAGTGCATTATTGTTATTTGTTAAACCCTAAGTTAACTATCTAATTGATTACATGGTTGCTAAGTCGAGTCATATCCTTGTACATATTGTTTTGGGACGATTGGGACTCATGGGTAAAGTACTTATTTATGGAGTAATGGGGAAGAACATAATATTATTACACCCATATATGCGTTAATCTTAAAGGTTCTCCAAGTGTTTTGATTTTCTTAATTCGAGTCATTAGATTAGTTTGATGTAAAGTATGTAAAAATTCAAGTGTAAGGGGAACATTCATTCCCTATGATGTATTATTTTGGATGGTAGGGTAAGAGTGTATGAATATATATATATATATATATATATATATATATATATATATATATATATATATATATATATATATATATATATATATATATATAAATCAAGAAAAAGAAAAGAAAAAAAAATAGAAAAAGGAAAGAGAGAAAAAAAAAACATATGGACTACCATCCCGTTACATTCTATGTTCATTTTATGTTTTTGTTATTTTTCATTTATTAGCTTAAGTCGAGTCTAGTCTTGGCTTAGCAACGTCATATTGTACGTGTAATTGACCAAGATTGTTAACTCGCCACCAGTAAAACTTCCTTTATCCAACAAAACCGTGTATTTCATATCCCTACACCTAACGTTACAACCCTTTAAAAGACCTCTTTGATAGTTTATCCTAGGTGCTTACGCCATGTGGTGGAGGATTGATCCTTTCCCAAGCCTATGGTAATCTATTTTGCTATGACAGGTAGTGAGAGATATCTTCCGTTTCCATTTTGTAATTTACACTTTATTACACCCGAGAGATGTGAGTATCTAAACACTATTTGTGAGGTGCTTGTGTATGACCTCCGTGCTTGTCTATTGGTCTTTAGTGGAACGATTATTTGTTGTAATTACTTTTATATTAGTGTTAAATGACCCCTAACTTGTATTTTGACTAGAATAAAAGCGCATTTTCTTGAGGACAAGCAAATCTCAAGTGTAAGGGTATATGATGAGGCGAAAAATGATCCGTTTTTAGGGGGTCATTTAAGCCCGAATTCGAATTTGTTTGATCAAATATTGCCCTAAATCGTTCCTTTTGTGATTTTAGGTACTTTGGGAGTGAAATCTGGAAAAGGAAGCAATTCGGACGTTTTTAGAGCATAAAAGTGAAGAAAACGCCAAAGTCTTAATTTTCCATGCTGGGAACAATAGGTGACGGCATCAAGAGTAACTCCCTGACGGCGTCAAGAGCAAAATTCCATGACGGTCCAGTAGAGATTTGACGGCGTCATGAAGGTAGGGCGTCAAGAGTAAAAGTCATGACGGCCTGGAAATGATTAAGTCTTGACGGCGTCAAATGTAGATCAAGGCAGTCCGAGAATAGTTTTGGCGGCGAGGTGACGGCGTCACAAGCTTTGTCTTGACGCCGTCAGACCCCTTTTCCTATATATAGTTTTCTAATTTTTCACATTTAAAATAGAGAAGTTTTGGGAGAAACCCTAAGTACGATTTTGGTGTAACTTTACAGGTTTTTCAAGGGTTCCAACCCCTTGATACCTTGCATGTGTAATCAAGATAAGTGTTCCTTTAATTCAATCAATATGTCTATGTGTTGGTTGTCTATATCTTGTTCTTGTCTTAATTCCATCATGCTAGGCTAGATCTATCTTGTGTTTGCTTAGATCTAATGAACCTAGATGTTAATTATGTGTTGATTACTTGTTTATACTTGTTTTGGATGAATGATTTATATGTTAGGCTTAAGAAAACTGGCAGATCTCCAATTGGTAACATGCTTGAACGTCTTAAGAAACATGAACCGACGCGCACTAGGTCTTTATTGGTTGTATTTAATGCATGAGCCACTGTTTACAATCCCTATAGTTGTGTTGGGCATGGTGTAGGAGGAGATAAGAGCTCATAGAATTGGGGAGTTAAGTGTGCCACCCCATGAATGGTATTAAGGAATACGATCCGTCATCCATACAATTATAACAAGTAATTAACGTGTAAAAGATGTCTAGGGAGTAGTGAAATCTAAGTAAACACATTTTCTCCAATTACTGCTCACAACTTTAGTATAATTTAGTTTATTTTCATTTTTAGTATTTTATTTTGATTGCATCTTAGTATTGGGTTAGTTGATTAGCAACTAATTCCGCCCAAATCCTTCAAACCCGAGATTTTAACTTGCTTTTCATAAAATATAAAAATAAAAAAAGAATCATCATTCATCTTTAGAACTAGTATTTAGGTTTTCTAATCCTAGCGACACTATTCCTAGCTGAACGATCAATCCCCCGGTACTTGTCACTATACTATACTACAACGATCAGGTACACTGCCTGGTGAGGGTTGTAAGCTTCTCAAGATCCCTTGAGAGGTAAAGCCTGGTGCGATTCCCACGTATCAAGTTTTTGGCGCCGCTGCCGGGGAATAGTTATTGTCTAGGTTAGAATTTCTTTTTATTAGGTCTACTTGCTAGATTCCTTTCTAGTAAGATTTTATTTTTATTTTTAGGTTTTCTTTAGTCTATCTTATTTCTTTGTGCCTTTGTTCGTAACCACCCAACATCATGGACAACGGGAACATCTTTGAACCCGTCATCCCACCACAACAAAACCCACCATTAGAACCCCTTAGGCCCCGAACCTTAGGAGAGTATTGCCGACCTAGCCACCAAGGCTACCGAAACACCATTGAGCTCACCGGAGCCAATGTGACCCCCTTGCGATCCGACACCATCCGGTTGGTGTAAAGCGGATGTGCATTCCATGGACTTCGTTCCGAAGATCCAAACCAACATCTTAAGGACTTCCTCAAAATCGTAGATTCCATAGACCTAGGTGTTGAAACTAGAGAGACTACCCGTTTACACCTATTCCAATTCTCTCTACGGGATCAAACTAGTCAATGGCTTGATCGTTTACCCGCGGGATCCATCACCACATGGGATGATCTCACCACTCGTTTCCTTGCTCAATTTTCCCACCGGGGAGAACTACTAAGCTTAGAAATGACATCTTGATGTTCCAACAACATCAAAATGAATCTCTTTATGAAGCATGGACTCGTTTCAAGGACTTACTCCAAAAAGTCCCTCATCATGGCATAGATCTTTGGCTCCAAGTCCAAATTTTTTATGACCATATCGACATCTCCACGAGGCGAGCCATTGACCAATCGGCCGGTGGTAAGCTATGTGATCTTAGTGCGGAACAATCATGGGAACTCATAGAAGATCTTGCTCTCTATGACAACGAAAGTTGGAATGATCCCCGTGATTTGAACAAAACGGTCAAGGCAATATCTTTGCCTTCGAACGATTCTAGCACTCCCGACCGTAGGATCATGGAACTTGAGGATCAAGTCAATTTTCTCATGAAATTACGAAGCTCCTAAGCCTTCAAGCCAAGTGAACAAAATCACTTCTTCATGCGAATTATGTAGTGGTCCCCATGACACTCGTGATTGTGTGGAACTCCCCGGAACAGCTTTTGCGGACTACGCATCCACGCGTACCGACGAAGCGGGAGATAAGTGGTACCCTTTCCAGCCCGATCCAAACACTTACGGTGATTCATACAACCCCTCTTGGAAAAATCACCCAAACCTTAGGTGGAAACAAAATCAACCCAATTCTTCCAATCCGCCTAATCGTTACCAACCAAACGGTCCACCATCCAACCGTACTTTCAACAACAATCCTTCTAACAACTATGGTAGTACCAACAATCTTGAAGGATTGATGTCAAAGTTCATGGCATCTCAAGAAGCTCGTATAGCTAGGTTTGAAACCGAATTCAACCAACAACAAACGGAGATGACCAACAAGATTGACAACTTGTTGAAAGCCCTCAACAACCAAGCGTTAATCACACCTAGGAAGGACACTAGGGACACCAATAGTGGAATCCAAATTAAGGATCCCTCATCATCCAAACATGTCCACTTTGTCAATGTTGTCACCATTAAGCCGATAGATAAGGAGATAGAAGAGAGTGACAAGGGTGAAGTTAGAGTAGAATCCAAGACTAAGGATGAGAGTAGGGAAGTTGAGGTTAATAAGGATGAGGAATTAGAGGAGGTAGAGCCTATAGAAAAATACTTTGAGAAGTTGCCCACCGAGGAAGAACGGGAGTACCATAAGGATTTATTCGATAGTCCCGAGAGACCATATATCTTCAGCACACCCCTTATCAAAATGGGAGACCCCTCTAACATTAACATCCCATACAATATCGGGCACATGCATATATGGAAAGCTTACATCGACCCTAGATCCCCCGTTAACATCATGACTAGGACTTATTACAATTGGGTGATGAAGAAGCAACTTAATTTCAGGATGATGCCCAATAAGAATCTAATAAGTAATTTTGCAGGAAGAGTGAAGGGATTGCATGTGATTATAGGGAATCTCACCTATGAGATCAATTTTATGATAGTGGAAGACATTCGTCCGGTGATTGATGCTTGCCTAAGCCAAATAATATTTGGAAAACCATTTGTTGAAGCCACTAGGATGAGTTATGATCCGACTTTAGGGATAGTTAGATTTAAGGAAGAGAATGATGAGGTTGCCTATCAAATGCCCTACAAGATTGAGCAATACCGCCTTCTCTCTAATTTCGAAAAAGAACACAAGCAAGCGGCTTATTATAGGAATGAGGAGGATAGACGTAGAGGAGTAGAATATGTAAAGAATAGGAAGCTTGGTTTCTATAAAGAATGCTTACAACTAGGTCCGGAATACAAAACTGGTTTAGAAGACGACCTAGAGAGTGAAACCAATGATGAGGTTACGTAGTAAACCATAACCTTGAGTCTATCAACAAGACTCGTAAATAAATAAAAACGCTTCTTGGGAGGCAACCCATGTTTTGTGTGATTTTATTTGTTTGTTTGTTATTTGTTTCCGTATGCATGCTTAGTTTTTATTGTTGGTTGATCATGTTTCTAAACTAAAAAAGTGGAAATACTTTACTTTGTTGTTTAGCCTAGTCTTAACTCCACCTAAAAGTATTTTTGCAAAAGATAAGTGTAAGGGGAAACCCCAAATATGTTTTTAAGAAACAAACCGATCATGATTCTCTACAATGTTAAATGAACATGTATATTCATATTTGTTAGAGTCAAATGCTTGTATTGAGTCATAATGAAGTTTTGCAGGATTTTCCAGGAAGTAGGACCAAGTTTTTTCAGAAATTTTCCGGAAACTTAACATAAGAATTTCTGCAGGTCAATTCTGACGATGTCAGGAGTTTACTCTTGACGGCGTCAGGTGTAAAAATCTGGAAATTTTACCGGTTTCGTTTTTCTAATGGAGTCTTATGGTTTTTGTGAATTATTAAGTTTTATAATCTCCAGGAGATTTTCAAACTTCATTCCACAAGCATTATATCTTGTCCTGTTTTCTAGGATTTAGTAACTCATTTAGGATGCCGCTGATTTTACGCGAGGTTGTCTTGTCTATTTTGTCAGGTTTTACAGGTAATGTATGACAAGAAGATGATTTATATTCTGGATGGGAAGCTTTGATTGTTCATTTTCTTGGAGGAAGATTTAACCTGGCCACCTTATTATCCATACCGAGCGAATCAGGGGAGTATTTGATTTCATTCTCTTTACTTTTTCACTTTTACATTCTTTACTTGAACATTGGGGACAATGTTCATCTTAAGTGTAAGGGGAGGGTAAAAAGATGATACCTTACATATGCACTTTCGCTTGAGTTTGTTTTGTTTAATGGTAGATGTGTAATAAAACTATGAGAAATACTTGTGAGTGCAATTTTAGCGCCAAATTTAAAATTTTTTACAACATTTAGGAGTGAAACTTTAGCCATAGCAAGCGTCTCATGGATAGGAGATTGTATGACTAGCACATAACCGTATATTCAGAAAAATTTTCCACCCAAATATGTGAGGTTCGCCTTTAGATTTGATAGGAAAAGCATTTACTATTAGTGCTTATGAGTGTACCGGTAGTATTTAGATTCTAGAACTTGCGTTAGTGATGCATCCCGAGACCGCTAGTGAGACTACATTCGTGTGGTAGGATTTACTACATGATAAGAGGCATTAGGATTACCCTTGTGTTAAACCCGTATTATAATTACTTGACCATTTAAGTCATATTACTTGGCTAGTTAAGCCAACTAATTTTTTCACACCCTTAGCGTTGTACTCATTTTTAGTACACGAAACCCCTAGTACACCCCTCCGAGCCTATCTTTTCGTTTCTAACTTTAAGCATTTTACTTAAAGGAAGAATTTGTTACACCCCACTTAAATGTACAACCAAATCGCCTTAGCCTTTCGTGCATGCGCTCATTTTTAGTGCATTATTGTTATTTGTTAAACCCTAAGTTAACTTTCTAATTGATTACATGGTTGCTAAGTCGAGTCATATCCTTGTACATATTGTTTTGGGACGATTGGGACTCATGGGTAAAGTACTTATTTTATGAAGTAATAGGGAAGAACATCACTTAGTACCCCCATATGTACGTTAATCTTAAAAGTGCTCCAAGTGTTTTGATTTTATTAATTCGAGTCATTAGATTAGTTAATTGTAAAGTATGTAAAAATTCAAGTGTAAGGGGAATATTCATTCCCTATGATGTATTATTTTGGATGGTAGGGTAAGAGTGTATGCAAAAAAAAAAAAAAAAAAAAAAAAAAAAAAAAAATAGAAAAAGGAAAAAGAGAAAAAACATACGGACTACCATCCCGTTTCATTCTATGCTCATTTTATGTTTTTGTTATTTTTCATTTATTAGCTTAAGTCGAGTCTAGTCTTGGCTTAGCAACGCCACATTATACATGTAATTAACCAAGATTGTTAATTCGCCACCAGTAAAACTTCCTTTATCCAACAAAACCGTGTATTTCATATCCCTACACCTAACGTTACAACCCTTTAAAAGACCTCTTTGATAGTTTATCCTAGGTGCTTACGCCATGTGGTGGAGGTTTGATCCTTTCCCAAGCCTATGGTAATCTATTTTGCTATGACAGGTAGTGAGAGATATCTTCCGTTTCCATTTTGTAATTTACACTTTATTACACCCGAGAGATGTGAGTATCTAAACACTATTTGTGAGGTGCTTGTGTATGACCTCCGTGCTTGTCTATTGGTCTTTAGTGGAATGATTATTTGTTGTAATTACTTTTATATTAGTGTTAAATGACCCCTAACTTGTATTTTGACTAGAATAAAAGCGCATTTGCTTGAGGACAAGCAAATCTCAAGTGTAAGGGTATATGATGAGGCGCAAAATGATCCGTTTTTAGGGGGTCATTTAAGCCCGAATTCAAATTTATTTGATCAAATATTGCCCTAAATCGTTCCTTTTGTGATTTTAGGTACTTTGGGAGTGAAATCTGGAAAAGGAAGCAATTCGGACGTTTTTAGAGCATAAAAGTGAAGAAAACGCCAAAGTCTTAATTTTCCATGCTGGGAACAGTAGGTGACGGCGTCAAGAGTAATTTCCTGACGGCGTCAAGAGCAAAATTCCATGACGGTCCAGTAGAGATTTGACGGCGTCATGAAGGTAGGGCGTCAAGGGTAAAAGTCATGACGGCCTGGAAATGATTAAGTCTTGACGGCGTCAAATGTAGATCAAGGCAGTCCGAGAATAGTTTTGGCGGCAAGGTGACGGCATCACAAGCTTTGTCTTGACGCCGTCAGACCCCTTTTCCTATATATAGTTTTCTAATTTTTCACATTTAAAAGAGAGATGTTTTGGGAGAAACCCTAAGTACGATTTTGGTGTAACTTTACAGGTTTTTCAAGGGTTCCAACCCCTTGATACCTTGCATGTGTAATCAAGATAAATGTTCCTTTAATTCAATCAATATGTCTATGTGTTGGTTGTCTATATCTTGTTCTTGCCTTAATTCCATCATGCTAGGCTAGATCTATCTTGTGTTTGCTTAGATCTAATGAAACCTAGATGTTAATTATGTGTTGATTACTTGTTTATTCTTGTCTTGGATGAATGATTTATATGTTAGGCTTAAGAAAACTGGCAGATTTCTAATTGGTAACATGCTTGAACGTCTTAAGAAACATGAACCGACGCGCACTAGGTCTTTATTGGTTGTATTTAATGCATGAGCCACTGTTTACAATCCCTATAGTTGTGCTGGGCATGGTGTAGGAGGAGATAAGAGCTCATAGAATTGGGGAGTTAAGTGTGCCACCCCATGAATGGTATTAAGGAATACGATCCGTCATCCATACAATTATAACAAGTAATTAACGTGTAAAAGATGTCTAGGGAGTAGTGAAATCAAAGTAAACACATTTTCTCCAATTACTGCTCACAACTTTAGTATAATTTAGTTTATTTTCATTTTTAGTATTTTATTTTGATTACATCTTAGTATTGGGTTAGTTGATTAGCAACTAATTCCGCCCAAATCCTTCAAACCCGAGATTTTAACTTGCTTTTCATAAAATATAAAAATAAAAAAAGAATCTTCCTTCATCTTTAGAACTAGTATTTAGGTTTTCTAATCCTAGCGACACTATTCCTAGCTGAACGATCAATCCCCCGGTACTTGTCACTATACTATACTACAACGATCAGGTACACTGCCTGGTGGGGGTTGTAAGCTTCTCAAGATCCCTTGAGAGGTAAAGCCTGGTGCGATTCCCACGTATCAGCAAGCATAGATGTAAAGCGATAAGTGCAAGAATAAATGAAAAGAGATAAGAGAAAGGAAATGCAAACCGGACACGATGATTTATAGTGGTTCGACTACAAGGACACCTTCCTTGCCCTACTCCACTCCCCGAGTCACCTACTCGAGAGTTTTCTTCACTACTAAACAAGCTCCCTTTTGGCGGAGAAAACCGTACACAACTTTTGCTTACACCATTTAACGACACTAAGCTAAATGTCGAGTTCTAATAGTAGCTAGAACCAATCTCACAACACTACTTCGATCACTACACAACTTCTACACGACTTCACGACTTCTTCATGGCTTCACGACTTCACGACTTCTTCATGGCTTCACGACTTCACGACTTCTTTACTACTTCACAACTTCTTCTATACTCCACTACATATTCACACATCTACTTCTTCACAACTTCATGACTTCTCCACACTACTACTTCTTTCCACTACTTCTTACTCACTCATAAACTCACTACTAAGTAAGATCATCTTGATCTACTTATTACATATACATAACTCACAACATCACATAAACACTAACTAGATCCTAATACATCTATGGCCAAACCACTACTGTGCCACTAACACCTTCACCCATAGCATCTCCTCCACTAGCATCACCACCTGCACCTTACCGATGTGTCCCAGTATCACCTCACCAAAGGACTTACCCAATCCGCCCAACAACCTCAGAATCCTGTGTTCACCGCAGACGCCGAAGGACCCATAAGCGAGTGGATGCTCGTAAATAGTCATTCTTGTTGCCAATCATGCGATATTAGAGATCTCAAAAAGGAACACCAACAACAAGGGAACTTGGGGAAAGTTCTTACTCCACCTCACGAGTTCTCCCAGTCACCGGGGAACCCATACATCACACCATACCATTGTTAGTAGCAAGAATGGTTCGTCGCGAAGATCGACTTGATTCCATTGCTAGCATACTCAACAAGATCCCTCATGAGCATCTCGAAACCTTTGAAGATGATATGAATAGTCTTATAATTGGTCACCTTGCTATGGAAGATAAGGTTGAGAAATTGGATTCTCTATTCTAGGAGTTAATGGAATTCATAGGAGCACTATGTGGGGCTAACACTTCAACAGAAATAATGATGGGAACTTTGGACCGAGAACTTGAAAAGATTAGCACTGAGAACCTACATCTTAGGCAAGCCTTTCTAGAATCCCGAGAAAGGGAAAGGGCTAGAGATCAAACAATGGAAACCATGTCCACTGCCATCCAAGAACTCCAAAACCGCCTAGACGAAGCCTTAGGGAAACCATGAGACCATCGACTTGTTAAGTACAATCAATGTCCTACTAATAAAGGAATCTTGTCATGTTTTGTAAACATTAGCACAAGTATCAATAAGTGTTGTAACACATTGACATTGATCTATGGAATTTATTTTATCTTTATCTACATTGCAACCTTATACATTATATCGTAATATATTGGTTTATGCAGGTCAAACTTATTCGTAATTCCTATGTATGTCATTCCAACATACGATAACATATTACGACTTAGACCTTTTCAATGATCAAATCATTGTAACTATGACCTATATTTACTATTTATTACTCGATATATTTCAACGTAATAGGATTATTATAAATGTTCTAATGATATACCTTCTTTTATAATAGCAACATGGCTAGAACTAGGAGAACAACCACAACCGCTACACCAACAAACCCTGAAGTCATGACCCCAGCAGCGATACAACAAGCAATTGCTGATGGTGTCAATGCCGTTTTAGCTGAACAAGCCCGCAATAGAGATGCCGGTGTACAAATGGCAGGAAATGCACCTCCACCCCGTTACTGCACTTATAAGGACTTTATAGCATGCCAACCGACATACTTCAAAGGAACCGAAGGAGTGTCGGAATTAGCTCAGTGGTTTGAATGAAGTGAAACAGTTTTCCAAAGAAGTGGATGCTCGGAAAACAACAAAGTTAGCTTCGCAACGGGAACCTTGATGCAAGATGCTCTATCCTGGTGGAACTCTACTGTTCAAACACTAGGAACAGCAGACTGAATTCAACGCTAAAATACTAAAGAAGTATTGTCCCCATTCCGAACTACGAAAACTCGAGGACGAGTTCCATGCTTTAATAGTGAAAGGCGTTGATTTGAAAAGTTACAATAGGAGATTTCAAGAACTCAAAGTATTATGCCCTTCCATGGTACCTGATCATGAGAAAACCCTAGAGAAATATGTCGAAGGACTCCCTCGGAGTATTGAAGGAAATGTCACCTCAGCAAACCCGCCAACCCTGGAAGCAGCAATGGAACTTGCTCATAAACTTCTAGACCGGGAAGTTAAATACAATGAGCTTAAAAGGAAGTCGGACGACAAGAAAACCACCCACCATCACAAAAACAACTAACAAGGTAACAACAGCCATCACCGCAACAACCACCATCGCAACAATAATCGGAACCACCAACAATACCAGAACGATTGGAACACTCACCACCAATAGCAGAATCGAAGACAAGAGAACCCCCGAGCCTACGCCGCAACAGAAGGTGTAGGATACAACGGTCAGAAACCCCAATGTCAACGATGCAAACTTCATCACGAGGGTCGTTGTACCATCCGGTGTGACAAATGTCGTAAGATTGGTCATCAAACTAGACATTGTAGGATTCCGGATACAGGAAGCAACACACAGGCTGTATCACCCACCTGTTACGGATGCGGAGAAGTATGACACATCCGAAGAAACTGCCCAAAAGGAAATGAACAAACCAATGCTCAAGCTAGGGTATACCTCCTCGGAGATGGAAACGGACCTGATGTAGTCACCGGTACGTTTCTACTAAACCATCATAATGCTAGAGTATTATTTGATTCGGGCACAGATAAGAGTTTTGTATCAGATACGTTTGCCCCTTTACTTAATGTTACCCCCTCTAAGCTGAACACCACTTACGAAATCGAGATGGCTGACGGGAATTTAATAGATACCAATACTGTCATGAAAGATTGTACCCTAACCCTATCAGAGAAACCTTTTGCCATTGATCCTATGCCGGTTCAACTTGGTAGTTTTGATGCTATCGTCGGCATGGATTGGCTATCTCACCATCGTGCTAGGATTCACTGTGACGAAAAGGCCGTTCATATACCACTCAAGGATGAAACACTCATTGTCCAAGTCAACAAAAGTAAACCCCGATATGGAATTATCTCATGTATGCGAGTGATAAAATACATGAATGAAGGATGTCAGGTATTCATGACTCGTGTTACGGAAAATAAGTCATCAGAAAAGCAGCTTGATGACGTTCCTATCGTTAGGAATTTTCCTGAGGTATTCCCTGAAGAATTACCTGGTATTCCACCCGCACGTCAAGTAGAATTTCAGATTGAACTAGTGCCTGGAGTGACACCAGTGGTCAAAGCACCTTATAGGCTAGCGCCATCTGAAATGGAGGAATTGTCAAAACAATTAAAGGAATTGTCCGAAAAAGGGTTTATTCGACCAAGCTCATCACCCTGGGGAGCTCCAGTTTTATTCGTTAAGAAGAAGGATGGATCATTTCAAATGTGCATCGACTACCGGGAGTTGAATAAACTTACGGTAAAGAATCGATACCCATTACCTCTAATTGACGACCTATTTGATCAATTGCAAGGATCGAGTGTCTACTCAAAAATTGATTTGAGATCGGGATATCATCAGTTAAGAGTTTGAGAAGAGAATATTCCAAAAACTGCATTCAGAACACGCTATGGTCACTACGAGTTTCAAGTAATGCCATTCGGTTTGACCAATGCACCAGCAGTTTTCATGGACTTGATGAATCGAGTATGCAAACCTTACTTGGATAAGTTTGTAATAGTATTCATCGACGATATTTTGATCTACTCTCGCAATGAAGAGGAACACGTGGAGCATTTGCGAATCATTCTAGAACTACTCAAGAAAGAAGAACTATACTCTAAGTTCTCCAAATGCGACTTTTGGATTCGCACCGTGCAATTTCTAGGGCACATCATAGATAGTCAAGGCATTCACGTAGACCCTGCAAAGATTGACGCTGTAATAGGTTAGTCGTCTCCTACGAACCCCACGGAGATACGTCAATTTTTAGGTCTCGCAGGTTACTACTGAAGATTTATTGAAGGTTTTTCCAAGATTGCAAAACCTTTGACTAAGTTAACCCAAAAGAACGAGAAGTACGTCTGGGAAGAAAAGGAAGAAACAGCCTTTCAGTTGTTAAAACGAAAGCTTTGTGAAGCTCCAATATTGGCCCTCCCAGAAGGAAATGAGGACTTTATAGTATATTGCGACGCGTCATATCATGGATTAGGAGCAGTTTTGATGCAAAGAAGCAAAGTGATAGCTTATGCATCTCGACAATTGAAGAAACATGAGGAAAACTACACGGCTCATGACTTGGAGTTAGGAGCTGTAGTGTTTGCGCTCAAGTTATGGAGACACTAATTGTATGGCACCAAATTCACCGTGTACACAGACCACAAAGTCTTCAGCATATTTTGGATCAAAAGGATTTGAATATGAGTCAACGTCACTGGTTAGAACTACTCAGCAATTATGATTGCGAGATACGTTACCACCCAGGAAAGGCTAATGTAGTAGCAGATGCATTAAGCCGGAAAGAACGATTGAAACCACTGATAGTTAGATCACTAGGGATGACTATTCACTCACCCCTTCCATCCAAATCCTTACCGCGCAGAACAAAACTCTTAAAGAAGAAAACCGACCCAAGGAAAAGATTTACGGCATGCCCGAAATAAGAATGGTTTCGTGAAGAAATCCGATGGAACGCTGTGTTTCAAGGACAGAAGTTGGATCCCTCTGGTTAGGGGTATTCGTGAACTCATCATGCATGAGTCCCACAAGTCAAAATACTCTATTCACCCAGGTTCCGACAAGAAGTATCAGGATTTAAAGAAACTATATTGCTGGCCAAACATGAAGGCTGACATCGCAGAATATGTTGGTAAATGTTTGACGTGTTCAAGAGTAAAGGCGGAACATCAAAAACCTTCAGGTCTACTTGTACAACCTGAACTTCCTATGTGGAAATGGGAACGAATCACTATGGACTTCATCACCAAACTTCCAAGAACTTCATCCGGATACAATACAATATGGGTTATTGTTGATCGTCTCACAAAATCCGCTCATTTTCTACCCATCAAAGAAACCGATGAGATGAATACACTTGCTCAGTTGTATGTGAAGGAAATTGTCACTCGACATTGAGTTCCAATTTCAATCATCTCGGATCGAGATAGTCGTTTCACCTCTCATTTCTGGAAATCCTTACAAAAAGCCTTAGGAACTAAACTAGATATGAGCACCGCATACCACCCTCAAACTGATGGTCAAAGTGAAAGAACTATTCAAACCATGGAAGACATGCTCCGAGCATGCGTTATTGATTTCGGAAAAGGTTGGGATAAGCACTTACCATTAGCAGAGTTCTCATACAACAATAGTTACCACGCCAGCATAAAAGCAGCACCATTCGAAGCACTTTACGGTCGAAAGTGCAGATCGCCCGTTTGTTGAGCCAAAGTTGGAGAAAGACAACTTATAAGACCAGACCTTGTTTGGGAAACTACTAAGAAAATCATTAAGATTAAGCAACATTTACAAGCAGCCCGAGACCGACAGAAAAGCTACGTTGACATAAGAAGGAAACCCATGGAATTTCAAGTAGGGGATAGAGTCTTATTGAAAGTATCTCCCTAGAAGGGAATGGTACGATTTGGAAAACATGGAAAGTTGAACCCAAGATACATTGGTCCATTCAGAATCCTGGAAAGGATAGGACCCGTGGCTTATAAGCTCGAACTACCTGAAGAACTTAGTCGGATTCACGACACCTTTCATGTGTCAAACCTTAAGAAATGTTTATCCGATGAATCTCTCGTTATTCCATTGAAAGAAATTCGACTAGATGACAACCTTGTCTTTACCGAGGAACCTATTGAAATCATGGATAGAGAAGTCAAACAACTCAAGCAAAACCGTATCCCTATCGTCAAAGTTCGTTGGGACTCCAAGCGAGGACCGGAATATACTTGGGAGCGCGAGGATCAGATTCGCTCCAAGTACCCACATCTCTTCACCTAAAACACCCTTGGCAATTATCTTAGACTAGAATTCTGGGATGGAATTTCCTGTAAGAGGTAGGTAATGTAACCTCTCGTAATTTTCCCTTACGATTAGTAAATGCTCACGAAAGAATAAAATGATGTTACAATAACTTAACACCACTTTTACGGGTAACAAATTTTTTTTAACAACTTGATATTGGAATCACTACGATAACTGTGATTGACTGTTTACCTAGGAACGATGCTTACACACAACCTCGATAATCTATATTTACTGCGAACTAAAAATATATAAAATATTTATATCTATAACTATACGTTTCGTCCAAATACCGTATACTATTTATACATCTCCAGAGCCTACGAAAATTCCCGAGAATGATCACTAATATTTTTGAACTTTGACACGATACCCGAAACACACCATGTGGGCCCCCATCACCCAATGGGCCACGTAAACCAAGTTACAAACCAAATGGACTCTTTTTCCTTCTTTTCTTTCTTTGGGCCGAAATCAAACCAGCAGCCCACCAGGCCAAGCCCAAGACGCACCCTTAATATCTTTTTCTTTCTTTTGCCTGTCGCGATACACGTCCAAAACACCCCTATTTTCTTACGATTTTTATACATGACACATATATATATTTTTGCTTGTCTCGTTTCATCTAGTGCCCAAGAATCATGAACAATAGAACTTGCACCCTCCTTTGCTCGTTTACTACCCCAGAAACCACCCAAGTAAAAGACCAAACGCAACATTTGAAAGATAAGTCAAAATGTGGCATAACATTCCTACACACCTCCCTTGCTCCCCAATGACGAGTAAACGAACTCTATACATAATGTGATTGTCAAGAATGAATAGGAAGAAATCTTACAAGATGTTAGCCTTGTAAACCATCGATTGGACAATGTTTGAGGTGATACTATTCGTTTAAACATGCCACCCTTCATCATGTGAACCCAACTTGTCTTTACACATCATAAACTCACTATATAAGCTTCCACATGCAAACACAATCGCTACATGCATTTATACGTACCACACTACCTAAAATTTAATGAAGGAATAGTTATTGAAGGACGAAAGGATTGCCCAAGTGTACCACGTCTCAAAGCAGCCTAGGACATCAAGCTTGACACCTCTTGAACCTTTGGTGGAACGTGAAGTGAACCACACAAGCCTCGTACCCTCACACGATCTCTACACTATGTTTTACTCCACCTTTTAGAGGTGAGGTGAGACCTTGAACTTTCTTTCTATATTTATATACATATGTTTATGTTTTGTGCACCAACACTTTCGATAAATAACTCGTAAAACATGAACACAACATACATATTTTATATATCATACCATTTGTTAGTTAGGTCCTTAACGAGACCCTATAAAAGATTAGAACTCATAACTAACATATAAGCATAAATATCACACGTTTCTAAGTAGTATTGGACCTATACGAGTTATACTAAAAGACTTAGAATATTTTTCAAGTTTTATAGTTTTGCGTTAAGAGTTTTGGCCGTGAACTACTTAATCAACTGGTAAACTAATGAGACTAATAAATAACTAGGTCTAATAACTTGATTTGGTCACCTAAACGAACCTAAAGCATATCGTTATTTTCATAAGTTTTTCAGGAAATAAAAAATATATTTGGGCCGTTAAGCCCAATAAGCTGTTTATAGCTTATTCTGATAAGCTGATCATAAAAGCTCTTTTGAAATGTTATTAGAACTTAAAATAATGGATTTTGATAAACCTAGTGTTTCCCCAAACCCCTTGGATCACAAAACGTTAACGGGCCCTTAATTTGGACTCGTTAAGCCCATTTAATGAAAACTAAGAATTTTAAGCCAATAAGCTGTTGAAATAAGCTATTTTGGATATTCTGAGCTTATTGGAATAATAAAAATGTTAAACTTTAAGTTTGGTAATTTTTGGACTATTTTGCAAATTTTCGTTAACGAGGGACTAAAACTGTCAAACTTGTAAAGTTTGGGTAAAAGCTGTCAAAAACTCTTTTCTAAGGTTATAAACTGTTAATATGGAAACTTAGTATTAATAAATGTAAATATTGATATGATTGGACCTAAAATGTAATAATATATGACTTTGGACTAACGATGTAAATATATTCCGTTAAGGGTAAAAGGTGTAAATTTGAGAAACTTAAAGGATTGAATAGTAATATTGATTTTGAATAATAATTTCATATATATAAATATATTTATATATATTAAGATGATAAAATTTTAAACGTAACTTATATATATATATATATATATATATATATATATATATATATATATATATATATATATATATATATATATATATATATTGAGTTCGCAATTTAATGTCAGAACTTACCTTAAACCAACTGTTTCAGGTTGTAATCTTAAAGAAAACGAAGTAATTTAACTTTACAGTTTGTTTTGTTGTTTTTTATTTTTTTTTTTTGTGTTTTTAACACTTTAGGAAAAGTGTTAATGAACTTTTTTTTATTTATTTATTTATTTTTTTTTTGATATTATTATGTTTTTACAAAAACTTTTTACAAATTTGTGTGAAAATTTGTACAGGGAGGGTTTTTGAAAACCACTAAACTTAAAACGATTTTTAAAAACACGCAACAACCTCCCCGGCAACGACGCCAAATTTTGATCGAGTCTAAACCGTCAGATATAATTGACCAAGGTCAACTAGTCAAAAACAGTTTATCACAATACTCCGTGGATGGTATAGTGTGTACCCAGGTCGTTAAAGTCCCAGCGAGATTGAAATAGTGTTATTTGAAACCGTTTATGAGTGAGTGGCACTGAGGACAGTAGCCCAGATGATATGGAATTGATTTTGTTACTGTTATTTTGGTATTTGTTCACAGATATAATATTCACAAAAATCAGATATACAAGAATATGCACAAATTCACAATTAAGATTCACGCAATCAGACTGGAAAAGTGGGATTTGGTAATTAACAAACTACAGGGGTGCTTTTGAAACTTTTGAAACTTAAAAATTAAAAAGAAATTTGAAATTGAAAATGAAATTATAAAAGTGATTATTTTACTATTTAAATATTATTTAATTAATTAAACTAATTAAAATCTAATTTAAATCTAATTCAAATTAACTAATAATTATAAATATTACAAATTAACCTAAAAACTTGCAAAAATAATTTCTAAACTTAAATTAGAACTTCAAGAAAGTATAAAAAATAAAAATAAATATTTTTGTCTTTTTATGGATTTTTTATTAATTAAAAACTATTTAACTAATTAAACTAATTTAAATTACAATTAATACTAAGTTAACTTAGAAAATTATAAGAAAATTTTTAAAATTACTTAACCATCACATGAATCCTAAAAAATTATAAAAACTTCTAAAAATTATGTTTAAGGTTATTCTACTAATTATTTACCTTTTAATTACTTTAAATCTAATTTAAACAATTAAAATAAGAAAAATGGAAAATGAACAGTAGAAATTAAGAATATATTTTCTAAAAGTCTATAATATTATATTAGAGCTTGGAAAAATATAAAAACTAGGTTATGCTTTATAAAAACTAAAAACGCTATTTAAAACTTAATATTAATTAATAATTAAGAAAACTAATCTTAAATCTAATAAATACTAAATGACAAAATAAAAATCTAGAAAAATTACTGAATTTACTTTAATATAAGAGGTAATTAATAAAAATATAAAAATACTAAGTACTTAATAAAAATCTAAAAATGAAAAATAAAATTTAAATTAAATTATATAGAAACTATCACTTAAAAATAAATTTGATTTTCTGGATTTTTCGTTTGGAAATTTAATTTACACCTAAAAATGAAAAACTTTTGTAAAAACAAACTTTTTATAACTTAAAAATAAGCTAAGAACAAGCTAAAAGTTGAGACAATTGACTTTGGTCAACTGTGGAGGGAAATAAGCCAAAATGGGCCTAAGTGGGACCCACTCTTGCTAATTCTGATCTAAATAAGCTAATGGGACATGATTGAACCATAATAAGCAATAAGTGATCACAAAATAAGCAACTAAGCACAAAATGAGCACTTGGCCACTTGATTCACTCAGAAATTGGGACAACTTTGAGAGCCAAATACAGGTGGGACCCAGGGGGTCCAAGGTCAAACAAAGGGTCAATATAAAGAGCCTACCAGGGGGAAGTTCAAAGAACCAAATTGGGAAGGCTGTGGACCACTATGGTGGTCACAAAACCACCACCAAATGGTGGTGGTGGGCTGTAGTGCAGCTGATGCAGGGGAGTGATGCCCCCTGCAAGTGATTTAGACGCTAAGCGGGGCCCAGGGTAAAATTTGAAAAAATACAAGGATGATGGAAACTTAAATTTGAGCTGGTATACTTCAATTAGGAACAAATTTCACAATCCAAATCAATACACAAAAATCAAAACAAATACTTGAACTTTTGGGATTTTCTGCACTAGAGGAATTTTGACTTTCTTGAATATGAACTAAGGTTGACTAAACTGAGGTTTGGCTGATCCTAGATGACTATTTATGAAGCATTAAGGTACAATACAAGTAATTTAAGCTAAACCATCATCTTATGAACCCTAGGGAATGAGTCAGCAACTGAAATTCATAACAGTTGTATAGAAACCTAGGATTAAGGGTTATTTTGACTTTTTTCCAAATGAGGCCTTGTTTTTCTGACTTAACTATCTTTACTAAACCTAATTCAATCTATTCATGCTAAATCAACACCAAAACAGCATCAGGGATACTAGCTGCAGAGCTCATCCAAACACCCCTTAAACTATGTGATTCTAATGAAATTATGACATACTAAGACTAAAACCTAATTTATGAGCTTACATTAATCTAATAAACAGTAAACAAACATAAGAAACACAGATAATCAATTACTAATACCTTTAAACTAAAATGACAAAAATCAAAGAGTTGGCTTACAACTAGTCCAAGCTGAGAAATATGGAACCAATAACCAAGAGCCATAATCCTAAACCTCCCATGAGGTACTACAATCCAGAGAATTCAAAAATCCTCCCTGCTCCTTGCTTCTTGCCCCTCAGAAACTGAATTTTTTATTTATTATCTAATTATTTGATATTTTTGTGATTTTTTGATTATTGAACCTAAACTGACTTAACTGCTTTGGAAACTTAAGAAAACTTATAAGTAAGTTTAAATGAGCTTATACAAACACTGAACATCAACTTTTAACAATCTTAAATTTTTATGAGATATTTGAAGAAAATTGAGCATACACTGACTTGAGTCTTAGAAATTGAAATTGATATTAAACAAAGTTGCTAATACACTGGAAATGGTGAATACAAGCTTTTGAAACTGAAAATACAACTGGAATACTAAATTAAATTACCTACATTTTACTACTACTAATGCTACCCTAATACCCTTTACTCCCTGCTTCTTTCTTTTCTTTTATACACCCTCTGAGCTCTGTGGGTCCCACTGGAGATTTCCCACCAATAATAGCATCTATTGGATGAGCCTTGTCCAATCCCTCAGTTTGGCGGGAAAATTGGAATTTGACCAATTGGGTTCTGTAACAGACCATAGGGGGGATGTGATTGGTGTTGGGAAGTGTAACTAGAGGGATAAGGTGGAGCAAGTGGTGCAAGGGGGGAAATACCAGTGGTATTGTGGGTGGTTTTGGTTTTGGAGGTAAGGGAAGGGTGGGTTTGACTTTTGTTGACCTTGGGGTGGACTGGGCGGGGAAAGGGTTTTGGTGGTGGGCTGGGGTAAGTTAATGGGCCTGGGGATAGTGTTGGGTGGGCTGTTTTTGCTTTGGGTTTGTTTGTTTGGTATTACATAACAAGAAGGGTCCGTTTGGTTTAAAATACCACAAGGATCAAAAGTGTAATTTATGCAAAGTTGAGGGGCTGATATTGTAAATTTTCCCAAAGTAACTTCAAGGACCTAACTTGCCAAATATGATAAACCAAGGACCATAAATGTAATTATTTCCCATATTTAATATCTGAGGACCTTTTCTGCCAAACTTCAAATTTCAGGGACTAAACATGTAATTTCACCAAACTTCCCACCCAAGGACCATTCCTGCAAAAGATTAGTAGCACAAGGACCAAAATTTATTTTTCTCAAAGTTTTTACATCCCAGGGACCATTTATGTCAATTTTGCAAACTTCAGGGACTAAACTTGACATTTTGTGAAACTTTTCACCAAATGACTAATTGTGTAACTTTTTGATTTAAAAGGACCATTGGTGACTTTTTCAAGTTTTTAGAACAACTAGGGACTAGATTTGACAACTTTTGAAAGTTAAGGGACTGAAACTGCCAATTATGCAAACTTTGTGCGTTTTTCATCTGTTTTTGATATTTTTGCATTTAAAACATGTAAAACACTTTCCTGGGATATTTTCACTATTTTGATGCAATATTGGGTGTTTTTAGATGTTTTGGCAGCTCAGAAAAGGTAAAAATGATGAGTATTTACACACTCATCATCTCATTTGTGTTGTTTTCTATAATTGTGACAAAGTTCCTCGATTTAATACCCCAAACATCTTCTGCTGTCAATATAAGTCTTCTGCTGTATTGTTCGTTTTTGGGGGTGTTATATGCATTCCATGGACTTCATTCCGAAGATCCTAATCAACATCTCAAGAATTTAATAAAAATCGTTGATTCCATAGACCTTGATGTTGAAACTCGAGAGACGACCCGATTGCGTCTTTTCCAATTCTCTCTACGTTACTAAGCTAGTCAATGGCTTGAGCATTCACCCGTGGGATCCATCACCTCTTGGGATGAACTCACAACTCTTTTCCTTGCTCAATTTTTCCCACCAGGGAGAACTACTAAGCATAGAAATGACATCTTGATGTTCCAACAACGTCAAGGTGAAACTCTCTATGAAGCATGGACTCGTTTCAAGGACTTACTCCAAAAATTCCCACATCACGGCATAGATCTTTGGCTCCAAGTCCAAATTTTCTATGACCATATCGATCTCTCCACAAGGCGAACCATTGACCAAGCGGCCGGTGGCAAGCTACGTGATCTAAGTGCGGAAGAATCATGGGAACTCATAGAATATCTTGCTCTCTATGACAACGAAAGTTGGAATGATCCCCGTGATTTGAACAAAATAGTCAAGGTAGTATCTTTGCCTTCGAACAATTCAAGCACTCCCGACCGTAGGATCATGGAACTTGAAGACCAAGTCAAGTTTCTCATGAAATCCTACGAAGCTCCTAAACCTTCAAGCTAAGTGAACAAAATCACTTCTTCATGCGAATTATGTAGTGGTCCCCACGACACTCGTGATTGCATGGAACTCCCCGAACAAGCTTTTGCGAATTATGCATCCTCGCGTACCGATGTACCGGGAGACAAATGGTACACTTTCAAACCCGAGCCAAACCCTTACGGTGATTCATACAACCCCTCTTGGAAAAATCACCCGAACCTTAGGTGGAAACAAAACCAAAATATGCCCCAAAACAATTATTCCACCCCACCTAATCGTTAGCAATCAAACGGTCCACCTCCTAACCGTACTTTCAACAATAATCCTTCCAACAACTATGGTAGTACCAATAATCTTGAAGGATTGATGTCCAAATTTATGGCATCTCAAGAAGCTCGTATAGCTAAGTTTGAATCCGAATTCAATCAACAACAAGCGGAGATGACCAATAAAATCAACAACTTGTTGAAAGCCCTCAACAACCAAGTGCTAACTACACCAATGAAGGACACTATGGACACTAGTAGCGGAAGCCAAATTAAGGACCCCTCATCATCTAAACACGTCCACTTTGTCAATGTAGTCATTATTAAGCCAATCGATAATAACAGAGAAGAAAGTGATATGGATGAGATTAAGGAAGTTGAGGATAAAAAGGAAGAGAAAGTTGAGGAAGTAGAAAATGTAGAGGAATACTTTGATAGGTTACCTACCAAGGAAGAACGGGAATAACATAAGGATCTATTCGATGACTCCGAGACACCATACATCCTTGGTTTACCAATCATCAAAGTGGGTGATCCCTCTAACATCAACATACCATGCAACATTGGGCATGTGCATGTGTGGAAAGCCTACATCGATCCTAGATCTCCCATAAACATTATGACTAGCACCCATTACAATTGGGTAATGAAGAAGCAACTAGGACTAGGATGATTCCCAACACGGTTTGGATGAGTAACTTTGTGGAAAGAGTGAAAGGATTGCACGCCTTTGTAGGAAACTTCACTTACGTTACCGACTTTATGATTGTTGAGGATATTCGTCCGGTAATCGATGGTTTCCTAAGTCAAGTAGTGTTCGGAAAGCCGTTTTTTGAGACCTCTAATATGAATTATGATCCTTCTCTAGGGATAGTTAGGTTCAAGGATGAGAACGATGAGATAGCTTACCAAATGCCCTATAAGATTGAACAATTTCGTCTTTTATCAAACGTTGAAAAGGAACACAAGCAAGTGGTCTACTATAGGAATAATGGGGACAGACGTAGAGGAGTAGACTATGTTATGAATAGAATATTTGGTTTCTACAAGGAATGCTTGCAACTAGGTCCGGACTACAAAACTAAAATCGAGGATGACCTAGGAACCGTGACCAATGACGAGGTCACGTAATAGCCTGTGACCTTGAGTCTAGCTACAAGACTCTTAAATAAAGAAAAGCGCTTCTTGGGTGGCAACCCAAGTTTTATTTTTTTTATTTGTTTGATTTTATTTGTATCCGTATGCGTGTTTTGTTTTTATTGTTTGTGGCTCATGTTTCAAAATAAATTGTGAAAATGTTTTACCTTGTCGTTTAACTTCGTCTTAACTTCATATAAAGGTATTTCGCAAAAGCTAAGTGTAAGGGAAATCTAAATTTGTTTCTAAGAACTGAATTGAACATGAACCAACAATATTAAATGAACATGTATATTAGTATTTGTTTGAGTCAAATGCTTGTATCGAGTCACAATGATGTTTTGCAAGAATTCCAGGAATTAAGGCGTAAGTTTTTCCAGAAATTTTCCGGAAACTTAACATAAGATTTTTGTCAGAACACTCTGACGGCGTCAGGATTATAACCTGACGGCGTCAGGTGTAAAATTCTGAAAAATTTTGCGAGTTTTATTTTTCTACCGGAGTCTTAAAGTTTTTGTTAATTCTTTAGTTTTATAAACTCCAGTAAATCTGCAAACATTCATTCCACAAGCATTATATCCTTATATATATAGATTGCTGCCGATTTTACGCGAGGTTTGCCATGATTGTTTTCTTAGGTTTAACAGGTTATATTGGACAAGAAGATGATTTATATTTCTGGAGGGACGCTTTCAACGTTCATTTTCTTAGAGGAGGATCTAACCATGTTACCACATTATCCACACCGAACGAATCAGGGGAGTATTTGTTTCATTCTTTTACCTTCATTACTTTTACATCCTTTTTATTGAACATTAGGGATAATGTTCATCCTAAGTGTAAGGGGAGGGTAAATGATGATACCTTAGAGAATACAATTACACTTGAGTTTGTTTGTTCAATAGTAGGTGTATAATAAAACTAAGAGAAATACTTGTTAGGGCAATTTTAGCGCCAAATTTAAATTTTTTTACAATATTTAGGAGTGAAGCTTTAGCCTTAATGAGCGTCTCATAGATATGAGTTGTATAACCAGCACAAAAACTGTACCACTCAAAATTTTGCACCCCAAATATGTGAGGTTCGCCCCTAAATTTGTTAGGAAAAGATGCTTATGAGTGTACCGGTAGTACTTAGATTCCAGAACTTGTGTTAGTGATGCATCCCGAGACAGCTAGTGAGACTACATTCATGTAGTTAGGATTTACTACATGATAAGAGGCATTATGATCACCCTTGTGTTAAACCCGTATTATAATTACTTGACCAACGAAGTCATAATTACTTGACTAATAAAGTCAATTAATTTTCCACACCTTTGCGTTGTACTCATTTTTAGTACACGATACCCCTAGTACACCCCTCCGAGCCTATCTTTTTCATTTCTAGCTTTAAGTATTTTACTTAAAGGATTGTTTACAATCCACCCCAAATGTGCAACTAAATTGCCTTAGCCTTCCTTGTATGCACTCATCTTTAGTGCATTATTGTTACATGTTTAAACCCTTAGTTAATTGTCTAATTGATTACATGGTTGCTAAGTCGAGTCATATCTTGTACATATTGTTTTGGGACGATTGGGACTCATGGGTAAAGTACTAGTGTTATGGAGTATTGGGGAAGAACATCATATATTACCTCCATATGTGCGTTAATCTTAAAAAGTACTCCAAGTGTTTTGATTATCTTAATTCGAGTCATTAGAATAGTTGATTGTAAAGTATGAAAAAGTTCAAGTGTAAGGGGAATGCAAATTCCCTATGATGTATTATTTTGGATGGTAGGGCAAGAGTGTATGAAAGAAAAAAAAATGAAAAATCAAGAAAAAGAAAAAAATAGAAAAAGAAAAAGAAAAAGAGAAAAAACATACGGACTACCATCCTGTTTCCTTTTATGTTTTTTGATTAGTTTTTGATTAGCTTAAGTCGAGTCGAGTCTTGGCTTAGCAACGCCACATTGTACATGTAATTGACCAAGATAATTAACTCGCCACCAGTAAAGATTACCTTTATCCAACAAAACCGTGTTTATCATATCCCTACACCTCACGTTATAACCCTTTTAAAAGACCTCTTTGATAGTTTATCCTAAGTGCTTACGCCAAGTGGTAGAGGTTTAATCCTTTCCCAAGCCTATGGTAATCTATGTGCTATGACAGGTAGTGAGAGATATTTTCCATTTTCATATTGTGATATATACTTTTATTACACCTGAGAGATGTGAGTATCTAAACACTATTTGTAAGGTGCTAGTGTATAATTTCCGTGCTTGTTTTGGTTGAAGTGGAACGATTATTTGTTGTAGTTACTTTTATATTAGTGTTAAATGACCCCTAGCTTGTATTTTGATTAGAATAAAAGCGTATTTGCTTGAGGACAAGCAAATCTCAAGTGTAAGGGTATTTGATGAGACGAAAAGTGTACCGCTTTTAGGGGGTCATTTAAGCCCAAAGTCGAGATTATTTGATCAAATATTTCCCTAAATCGTTCCTTTTGTAATTTTTAGGTACTTTTGAGGAGAAATCTGGAAAAGGAAGCATTTTGAACGTTTTTGGAGCGAGAAAGTGAAGAAAACGACAAAGTCTCAAATTCATGCTGAAAATAGTACTTGACGACGTCAGAATTTGCTTATGACGCTGTCACCCTTTAACAAAGAGGTGGATAATCAAGTTACACATGACGCGCCAGAGAGTTTTTGGAAGAATTACACGTGACGGCGTCACCAAGGCCGTCACGTACAAAATACAAGAGACGGCCAAGATGGAATTTACACATGACCGTGTCAGAATTATATCTAGGCAATACGATAATAATTATGGCGGCGAGTTGACGGCGTCAGAACTTACTCTTGACGCCGTCAGACTCAATTCTCTATATATAGTTTTTGATTTTTTATTCATTAGTGGTGCAACTTTGAGAGGAGAAACCCTAGACGAATTTTACCTTATTTTTAAGGGTTTCAAACCCTTGTTTCATCCATGCTTAATTGAAGATAAGTTTTCCAATAATCATTCAATATGTCTATGTGTTGTTTGATTCTATCTTATGCTTGTCTTCACTTTAACATGCTAGGCTAGGTTTTCTTTGTGTTTGCTTAGATGTAATGAAACTTAGTTATTGATTATTGGTTGGTTGTTTGTTTATAATTGTTGTGGATGAATGATTTCGATGTTAGGCTTAAGAAAACTGGCAGACTTCCAATAGGTAACTTGCTTGAACATCTTAAGAAACATGATCGGATGTGTGCTACGATAAATTGGTTATATTTAATGCATAGGTAACTACTAATGAGGCCATGTTAGGAGCTAGTAGTCGGCTCGACATAGGAAGAGGTAGAAGCTTATAGAGTTAGAGAAGATCGTACATGACCCTACGAATGGTATTAAGGAATATAACCCATCATCCATGCAATTGTAGCAAACTAATCAACCGGTAAAAGATAGCTAGGGAGTAGTGAAATCTACGTAAACACATTTTCTCTTATTATTGTTTTCTCCACATTTACTTTAGTGTCATTTTATTTTATTTTGTTTACAATCGTAGTTATTTGGGTTAGTTGACTAGCAACTAATTCCGCCCATCCTTCCAAAACCGAGATTTTTACTTGCTTTCCATAAAATACAAAAAGAATCATTCCTCACCTATAAACCTAGTTTAATGGAGTTTTAACCCTAGCGAACACTATTCTTTGAGTTGAACGATCAATCCCTCGGTACTTGCCACTATACTATACTACAACAGTCAGGTACAGTGCCTGGTGGGGATTGCAAGCTTCTCAAGATCCCTTGAGAGGTAAAACCTTTTGCTAGGTTGCAAAACTACGCATCAATGTAGTTGGTGTTTCATTGGACGAAGTGGAGGAAATTTCTCAGAATACAGGTTGCTCGGTTGCCTCTCTTCCATTTACATACCTGGGGTTACCTGTTGGGTGTAACATGTGTAGGATTTCGAATTGGGAGGATATGGTGTTGAAAGTCCAAAAAAAGCTTTCAAATGGAAGATCAAATTGCTATCAATAGGAGGCAGGCTAACTCTTATTAAATCAGTATTGGGAAGTCTTGGTAGTTACTTTATGTCGATGTTCAAGGTGCTCGAAGTTTTTAATAAGAAGTTGGAAGCTCTTCCGGCTCAATTTTTTTGGGGTGGTGATGATGTAGATCTGAAAATTGCATGGATTCAATGACTCAAGTTCTCAATTCAAAAGAAAAAGGTGGCCTTGGTATAGGGAGTTTGAAAGCGTTGAACCTTGCTTTGATTCATAAATGGCGGTGGCGGTTTCATACTGATAAAAGAGGGATTTAGAATAAAATTATTATAAGTATTTATGGGCAACATGGAGGATTTGGATCTATCGGGTCTCATATGCAAGGAAGCGGGGTTTAGAGCTCTATTTTAAAAGTTGTACACCAGATGCATGAAAAAAATATAGTGAACTATTCGTCCATGCGGAAAAGGATTGGTAATGGAAGAAACACTCGGTTTTGGTCAGATTTATGGGTTGGAGATCAGACTTTAAAGGAGAGGTTCCCGAGAGTCTTTGCGTTGGAAAGGATCAAATATTGTAGCATTGCCGATCGATGGTGTGACGATAACTGGAATTGGGATTGGATAAGAAATATGCCTACCGAGGGGCGTACGGGACAACAATTTATTGACCTTCTATGTGTACTTGAGGGTATAGATCAGTCAGAAAATGAAGATGTGTGGAGGTGGGAGCAAGATCAGCAAGGTATCTTCTCTGTAGCATGTACACGGATTCATGTAGACAATCTTTTGTTACATTATGGTGAGCTTCCAACTAGATGGAACACTTTAGTGCCAATAAAGATGAATATCCTAGGATGGAGGATAAGATTGGATCGGTTATCTACTCGGGAAAAGCTTGATCAGAATGCGATAGATTTGCCTTCTCTTTTATGCCCGGTGTGTGATATGTACATAGAAAATGTGAATCATGTGTTCGTGAGATGTGAGCTTGCGTCCCAAGTTTTGGACAAAATCTTCCGTTGGCTTGATATGGTTCAACTGATTTTCTTATCAATTGCAGACATCATGGATTGGATAGTCTCAATGCATTGTAGTCTCAAACGCAAAAAGGTGTTGGAAGCTATTATCCTAACGTCTATGTGAGTAATGTGGAAGTATCGGAATAATAATCTTTTTGGGTCGGTAAAGATGAAAAGGAGTAGTATTTTTGATGTTATTGTGTCAAGGTCTTTTGAGTGGTGTTCGAGTAGGAGTAGATATTGCCCTAGAAACTGGACGTTGTGGTTGCAAAACCCAATGCTTTATATTTTGTAATTGTTGTTGTTTTTGCTAGCTTCTTGCTAGTTGCTTATAAATTTTTAGCCGTTAAAATAAATAAATAACATTACGTCTTTAGTCACAAAATTACAACAGTAGGCAAATAAGCCCTTTTTCTGTTAACATAAGCTAATTGCTACCAAGATGTTCAATCATTTAAATACCAACTTAATTGACAGAATGCATTTTTTTTTTATCATTGATTCAGTATTCTTGGGCATCTTTTACATTACAGTACATAGTTAAAGAAAATGCAAACTAAAATATTTCTAAGAAACGAGTTAAAATACTTTGTAACCATTAAAAGCGAATAGAACAAACATACCTCTTCTGAAGATGCAACACTTGACTGATGAGCATAGGAGTTACCGGTACTTGGCGTGCTCGAAGTACTTGTCAAGGCCAAATCAAGATCCATTGGGACACCAAATCCGAAAATCGTCCCTTTTTACAGGGTCCACCACAAGACCGCTCCCAAATCTCCCTATCTCCACCTTGAGGATGACATTCACGGTCTGCCCCGTACTTCTCCTCCATCAATTATGAATACTTGTCCTATAAATAGAATTCTAGTTTAAATATACATAGAAGTACTTAAACAATTCATATTAAGAGGGGATAAATTGTTTTACCGCCACACTCTGATATGGTTCAATTTGAAAGTCAATGAAAGTCAACAATTAAAGTCAAAGCTACAAAGTCAACAGTAAACCATAACAGATTTTCCCGCCCATTTTACTTTTACCATTTCATTGTATAAATTCACTTCTTGAATTCAGTTAGTGATATCAATCATTTCAGTTGTAAAATTCTTCTTCTCTGTAAACCTTCATCTATCAATAACAAACCATTGTTCTTCTTAATTCGTGATTCTATTCTTTATCTTCTGTAATTGCCTATTGAGTTGAAAGTACTACTTCATTTCCTTTGTGATTTCTAGTAGTACATATCAATTGGTATCAAGAGCCAGGTTCTTTGCACCATTATTTTTCAAGAAGTGTTACATTGACAATTCTTGATATTCCGTTATTTTTTCCAGTGTAATTCTGGCAAGAAAATAAGATTACGGTCAAGAAATCAGCCACCACTGATTTCACTGTTCTGATTACAATTGGTTGGTGTCAATCCACTGTACGGCCACAAGATAAGCCGAAATTCTCGTTAAATTTTCTTATCTTGAACAAGCTGGCAAGCAGTAGTGGGATTGAGTAACCCAGAACAACACCAGTTTTGATTATCCCAGTTGGTCAGTGATTAATCATTGTTTCTGTGATTAGTCATTTTTTATGAGTGGTAATATTACTAGTACAATGGTGGAAACAAGAAGCAATACAACAAGAACTCAAGATCTTACAATGGAGTCTTTGAATCAAACTGTGGGTGAATTACAACGAATGATGACAGAGATGAGGACTGAGTTGGCAAGATTGAGATCTGGTAAAGGCAATAGTAATGGTGGTTCTAATGGTGGGTCTCAGGGCAACCAAAATATGTCATATACAAGGGCCACAAAGATTGAGTTTCCCAAGTTTGGTGGTGATGATGTGAGGGGTTGGCTTTACAATTGTGAACAGTTCTTCAAAGTTGACCACATTCCTGATGATCAGAAGGTAGCTCTGATCTCTATTCATTTGTTTGATGTTGCATTAATGTGGCATAGGCAATTCTTGAGATTTTTAGGAGAAAATGTGGATTGGATAGTATACAAAACTGCTATTCTTAAGAGATTTGCTAGTTCATTTGATGATCCAATGGCTGATTTGAAAAATGTGAAGTATGAAACAACTATGGAAAATTATCAAAATGAGTTTTATAAGTTGTTGAGTAGGGTGGAGATTGATATGCCTGAGGAACAACAAATTAGTTTTTTCTTGGCTGGATTACCTAATGAAATAGAGTTAGCTGTTAGAATGTTTCACCCAAGAACACTAGCAGATACTTACTCTTTGGCTAGATTGCAAGAAGCAACTAATGTGGCTGTTAAAAAGAAGTTGAGACCACCACTTTTAAACACACCAAAGTTTGGCAATTATCAAAACACTGGACCCATTAATAGTCCAAAACCAATGGCATTACCAGCTCCAAATGCCAATTGGAGAAACAGACCACCTAGGAATCAATTGACACAAAAGGAACTTGAGGAAAAAAGAGCTAAAATTTTGTGTTTTTACTGTGACCAAAAGTACACACTTGGCCATAAGTGTCCAAGTCAAATGTTTTCATTAGAAGTGGTAGTGGATAATGAGGAAAGTGAAGAAGAGGACATTGTCTATGAAGCTGTGGATCAGGACAATGGGGGCATGGAAATTGAAAAGGAACCTGAAATTGTACCCCAAATTTCTATACATGCTTTGAATGGTATTCAATCTTATCAGAAAATAAGAGTGCTTGGTAAGGTTGGTAAACATGAGCTTCACATTCTAATTGACACTGGCAGTACTCACAATTTTTTGGATACACTAAAGGCTAAACAAATTGGTTGTGATCTCAAGAATACTTACCCATTGCAAGTTGGTGTACCAGGGGGAAGAAATTTGTATAGCAACACTGTTTGTGATGAGTTTTCATGGAAGTTGCAGGGTGAAATTTTTACCTCTAGTGTCATGTTGTTACCACTGGGGGGTTGTGATATGGTACTAGGTATGCAGTGGTTGTCCACATTGGGGGAAATGAGGTGTAATTTTTTGGATTTGAGAATGAGTTTTGTGTACAATGGTAGAATATTCAATTTGAGGGGAAGTACCAAAACAACAATGGAATGGATGAATGGTAAACAAGTTGCAAAAAGAGTAGCTAATGGAACTAATTTGTCAATGTGTGTTTATCCTACTACTATGTTGAACATGATCACTGCTTCTACACCTGCTAAAACACCAACAATTGCCAGCAAACCTCAAATCCAAACACCCCTTCAGCTGCTGATTCAAGAATTTGTTGATGTATTTGCTATTCCTAAAGGGTTGCCACCTCTGAGATCTCATAATCACAAGATACCACTAAAAGAAGGAACACCACCAGTGAATTTGCGGCCATATAGACATCCACCTACTCAGAAAGATGCAATAGAATCTAAGGCACAAAACTGTTAGAATCTGGTGTGATTAGGCACAGTCAAAGTACTTTTGCATATCCCATTGTTATGGTGAAAAAGAAAGATGGAAGCTGGAGAATGTGTGTGGATTATAGACAGTTGAACAAGAATACTTTGAAAGATAAGTTTCCTATTCCCCTTATTGAAGAGTTGATTGATGAATTAAGTGGATCAGTGATATTTTCAAAGCTTGATTTGAGGTCAGGATACCATCAGATAGGAATGTATGAAGATGATATTGCTAAAACAGCTTTCAAAACTCATGAAGGTCATCATGAATTTGTGGTGATGCCCTTTGGTCTGACTAATGCACCTTCATCCTTTCAATCATTAATGAATTAGGTGTTTAGGCCATTTCTAAGGAAGTTTACACTGGTATTCTTTGATGATATATTAGTGTACAGTACAAGTTTAGAGGAACATGTACAACAATTGAGAATTATTTTGGAAACAATGAGGTCTAATCAGCTCTTTGCCAAACAAAGTAAGTGTGTCTTTGGAGCTGAGCAAGTGGAGTATCTTGGGCATGTGATTAGTAGTAAGGGAGTTGCAACAGATCCTTAGAAGATACAAGCTATGGTAGATTGGCCTATACCTAAGAATTTGAAGCAACTTAGAGGATTCTTGGGTTTGATAGGGTACTATAGAAGGTTCATCAAAGGTTATGTTGTGATTAGTTCACCATTAACTGCTTTGTTGAAAAAGAATGCTTTTGGTTGGGATGGTATTGCTCAAATAGATTTTGAAAGATTAAAGAATGCAATGGTCAATGCTCCAGTTTTGAAGTTACCTGATTTCAATAAAGTGTTTATTGTGGAGACAGATGCTTTTGGTGTAGGCATAGGGGCAGTACTTCAACAACAAGGCCATCCTATTGCTTTTCTCAGTAAGACTCTTGCTCCTAAACATCAAATGTTGTCCACTTATGAAAAAGAATTTCTAGCTGTCTTGTAGGCTTTAGATAAATGGAGGGGATATTTGTTAGATAGGCATTTTGTCATCAAAATAGATCATTTTAGCCTCAAATACTTGTTAGATCAAAGAATTACTACTCCTACTCAGATGAAATGGCTTCCTAAACTGATGGGGTATGATTATGAGATATTGTACAAAAAGGGTTCTGAGAATGTTGTGGCTGATGCTCTTTCCAGGGTACAATCAAGTGCAGAGTTATCACAAATCAGTGTTAATACATTGTCAAGTGTTCTCTATGAAGAAATTAAGCAATCTTGGACTTCTGATCCAGAGTTACAAGCTCTCATTTTACAATTACAAGCTGATACTTCATCTGCCAAACACTACTTATGGACTAATGGTCAACTGTTGAGAAAAGGTAAATTGGTCATTGGTAGTGATGAAGAGTTGAGGAAGAAGATTTTGGCATACTTTCATAGTAGTCCAGATGGTGGTCACTCAGGTATGAAGGCTACTATGCAAAGAATGTGTGTTCATGTGTATTGGAAGAAGATGAGAAGGAAAATTAAAGAATTTGTAAGACAATGTGATGTATGTCAAAGGTTTAAACCAGAGTTAGTTGCTTATCCTGGCATGTTACAACCTTTGCCAGTTCCTGAAACCATTTGGTCAGAAATATTCATGGATTTTATCACTAGTCTGCCAATGGAAAATGGAAAGTCAGCCATTATGGTCATTGTGGACAGACTTAGTAAGTACAGTCATTTCATAGCACTGAAACATCCTTACATAGCCAATAAAATAGCTCAAGTGTTCTTGGATACTATCTATAGGTTGCATGGGTTGCCCAAGATCATTGTAAGTGACAGAGATGCTATTTTCATGAGTAAGTTTTGGAAGGAACTGTTTGCTGTATTGCAAGTTAAGTTACATACTTCCACTACTTATCATCCTCAAAATGATGGCCAAACTGAAGTGGTAAACAGGAGTCTAGAATGCTACTTGAGGTGTATGTGTGGTGACAAACCAAAGGAGTGGAGTAGTTGGTTACCACTGGCTGAGTACTGGTATAACACCTCTTACCACACCACTATCAAAACCACACCATACCAAGTTGTCTATGGCCAACCACCACCAGTACACATTGCTTATGCAAAAGGAGATAGTAGAGTGGACATGGTGGATAGAACTTTGGAAACCAGAGAAGAGGCAGTTAAATTGCTAAAATTTCACATCAAAAGAACCCAAGAAAGGATGAAAGAGATAGCTGACAAGCACAGAACTGAAAGGGAATTTGGAGTCAATGATTGGGTCTATTTGAAGCTACAACCTTATAGGCAATCTACTATAAGGCAAAGTAATGAGATCCGCGGATGCTTAGCCATAATCTTTTGATTATTTTGGTTAAGGGAGACGAGCTAGGGCTCAACACGCCCGGTCAAGTCAAAACATTTATTTCTACTCTCGCCGGTAGGAAAGTCAAAACAAGGTGTCAAATCTTATTATTATATCATATATCATTTTTTTTACAATAAAAAGGTGACAAAATTTTTAAATTTTGGTGGAAAACGGAGTTGCGCAAGTTAACAGCTCAGACGAAGATGCAAGGTCAAATCGAATCGAAGATTCAACCCCCCCTCCCCCAGACTAAAGTGAAACATTGTCCTCAATGTTTTACGGGTACGGGTATTCTTACGTAATATCTAAGGCCGTTTATTAAGTATGCCAAGAGATAAACGTTAGTCGATAAGAATTTAGATATGGTGAATTTCCGAAAGAGCAGCGAAGAATGAGACTCGAGTGGAGAAAACGACAAAGTACGAGCACGAAAGTCCTCAAACTTCGGGGAAATTCCTGAACATTCACAAACAACCACGAAAACACGATTTTGGAAAGGGTCGCCCCCTTCACGTCACGTTACTTAAGAGAATAGAAAATAAAGAAAATGAAAACGGATAAGCATGGGGTGCCTCCCACGAAGCGCTTGTTTTTGTTCACCGAGCCACATGAGCTTGACTCGATCCCCGAATTAATTCGTCCTTCGAGAGAGCAGATGGAACGGACACTCGGGATAAACGGAGATGCCGGGGTCAAAGACGGTATCCCCACTCCCGGTGGAGTGGAAAAGTAAAGAAATGATGGGATAAACAAAGAACGGATAAAACACCCAGATGATAAAAGCAAAGTCGATTTCTGAATCATGGGTGGGCTGGGTGGGTAAAATATCAAGCACAGGAACATCATGTTCATAAATCTCGTCCACCACTCCAAAATTATCTTCATTCGTATCTGATTCAAAAACTACATCTGGTGGTTTCGCAGGTGGACGAGAAGAAGGTAAATCGGAAAGAATATTTCTTTGAACGTCATTCTCAACATTCTCAATACCCGGTGGTATCAAGTCATCCGCAGCAAGAAATGGATCGGCATCCTCTAAAAGAGGGTTACATGTCGGATTATCGGAAATAAGCTCAAAATCAATTTCAAAATCAAAACGCTCATAATCCGGAAGAGAGATATCATCATGAGTAGTGGGATTGCCACTACTCGTCTCTTCAAATCGAAAAATTTCAAGTTCGGGTAAGAAATCAATAAAAGAAGTCGGAGGATCATTCAACGCCTCGATCTTAGAAATGAGAAGATTGATGTTCAATAATTTTTCACGAAGTACTTCATCTTGAATTTCCGCGTCATCATCTTCATCATTATCATCGATATCTCCATAAGAATCTTCATCACTCGTAGTATACTCATTGTGAGAATCGGAATAACTTCCAACTTCATCAAAATCTTCATTGCTCATTGGAGGGAGAGAAGTTGACGGTTCTTCATTCAATAATTCTTCAAGGACACGAATATCTCCCTCCGGATCAAAATTAGAGTCGTCAACCATTATCGAAGTGGAATCATTAGCAAGACATGCCTCGATCTCATCTAAAAAGACATCATTCCTCTCATCCAAGGTGAGAGAAGAAATGGAAGAATCGAATATAAGAGGATCAGAGGATGGAGTGGGATTCAGGGATAAATCAAATACATCTTCTTTGACTTTTTCAATGCATAATTCTTGGATCTCCTCTGCTAACAATTCGGCTATACTCTTATCTTCATCGACAGGTGTAATATCAACAACAAGTTCCATATTACCATTAGAAATTTCCTCGGACTCACTTGGGATTGGGACGAGGTTCTCAACACTAGACTTATTGAATTCGTTCGATTCCGTTGCCGGAATAGTGTTTAGATGCTCGTCCCCCATTTTTAGAGAGTCCTCGGGTTCTATGGGAGAAACATCGGAAGCTTTGTGAGGATTAAGAACGAACGTAATTTTCTCATCATCGTTGTCGGAATCATAATAAACAAAATTTTTATAAGGATTAGACGCTCTCTCTTCAGCAAGTAATTCTGCAATAGACTTTTCACGAGGCTCGGGAGTATGAGTATAACGATTAGCCACCATTTCTTTTAACTTCTCGATCATTGATTTAATTTCACAAATATTATTAGTAAAATCGGAAGTTTGTGGGGGTTGGTTAAAACCATAAGAATCGTAACATGAATTCGGCTCATAATAAAAATTTTCAAACGATCCCCCACAATTTTCAAAATTTGATGAACATTGAAATGAATCACCATTGAAATACGGTTCTTGCTCATAAAATTTTTGAGAAGGAAGATTGAAATCGTTTTGAGGATAATTATCAAAACTCGTATCACAAGTGTAAGATGTTTCAGCACTCGGGGTGTAACATATACAATTGATGTATCCACATTGATTACAAAAACATCGTTCACACGGTAATCCTTCGTCGGATGGATTTCCACAATTAAAGCAAGTGAACAGAGACGGCGGTGGTGTTGGATAGTAATCGGGAACGTTTTGAAGGATTGCGTTTTGAACATACTCGGGAGAATTATAAAACAAACAAACTCCATCATGAATATCGCTACCATATTGTTCGCACATACACCAAACACATGAACCTTCAAAGAACGGTTCTCCACATTTAAAACAAGTCGGATCCCTAAGAATTATCGGTTTAGAGGGTAAGAGAAAAAGAATCAAATGATAAGAGGATAAGAAGATTAATTTTGGTTTTTAAATGTTTGAAAAAGAAAATCAAAGTAGAAAAGGAAAATCTTTTTGTGTTTTTTATATATTTTTAATATTTTATTTATTTATTTATTTTATTATTATTATTATTATTATTATTATTATTATTATTATTATTATTATTATTATTATATATTTTTTTAATTTTTTTTAGACTATTTACAAAAAAAAAACGATAACTTCTCGGGAGAAGGGTCTTCAAATCACCAACAAACGAGACGCTCTCGTTTCAAACCTTTACCGACAGCGGCGCCAAATTTTTGATTCACTCGTTTTTAGTATAGGTTTATTTTCCCGAAGAAATACTCGTGAAAGTATGTTCCCTGGGTCGTTATGTCCCAACGAAGGTTAGACGGCGATTGAGTCGGCTCGTGTCGCGAGTTTGTGAAGTGAATGTAATTAAAAAGATGATATAGTTTTTGATTAAACTACAATTGAAAATAAATTGCAATTAAAGCAAAGAGAACAAGCAAATACTGCAAAACAAATGAGCAAATAAAACAAACATTCTCAAAAATGAAATAGAAATAAAAGCGTAAATAAAACTTAACACGACTGATTTAAAAAGAAAAATAAAAGTGATACTAGGCCTACAATTGCAAATTAAGTTTTTCTAAATAATAAGATATAAAAGAAAAATAACGTAAAAGGAAAATTATATTTTTGGCTTTTTAACTTTAATAAATGAAAATGATATAAAGACTAATTAAAAAGGAAATAAGTAAAAGAAATAGAAAACTAATTATTATTAAACTAGGAAAGTTTACTAAATGACGTTACTTGATAAAAAGACACTAACTTGTTATAATAAATCCTTACTTGATAAATTTTAGAAAAAATTCGGCAAAGTTTCGTTTAGATTTAGTAATGAAAAAGCCTCACTCGATAAACGATGAGGTGTGATTATCTAATTCGGATAATCTTGCCTAACTCGCCAAAAGAAATGAAATTTGGTAAACAATACTTAATAAAAATATAAAAACAATACTCGAAAATTTTGAAGACTCAATACTCGGTATATTTAAAAAAAAATACTTCCTAGAATTTGTAATATTGTCCTAACTCTATAATATTTTCCTAACTCTATAATATTGTTCTAACTCTATAATATTGTCCTAACACTATAATATTTTCTAACTCTATAATATTTTCCCAACTCTATAAAAAAGAAAGAAAAATCAAACTCGATAAAAAAAAACTAGGCCTAACTCGATAACATAACTAGCAAAAATCTAACTCGATAAAAAAAAAACTTACTCGATAAAAACCGTAACAAAACACCATTTTGATCTAAAATAAAGCCTAAAACTAATGTTTTTTTACCAAATCTTTTACTAAACAAGCTAGTTTAACCATAAACTTTAAATCCCACCAACAAAAACAAGATTTTAACAAGTAAAAATAAAAGATTTTAGAGAGAGAAAGTAAATAAAACTTAACATTAATTCATTACACTACTCCTATACTCAACAATCAACCTTTCAAAGTTGGTGTTTAAGGGGTATTTATAGGCTAGGGGCTAGGGCTTCTCTAATCTTTGACATAGTTGCAAGATTAGCCCCTAGACCTTTACAAAACATGAAAAACTACTTAAAACATATTAAAACGCTACAAATGCAACTTAATACTAAACGTAATGATCTTGTAACTTGGAGGAGTTGAGTTGACTTTTCTTCCAAAGTTTTTCAAAGGACCAAAGTTGATAACTTGCTGAAACTTGGAGGGCCATTATTATAAAGGTTTTCATACTTCAACTAAGAGTCTCTTTTGTTATTCTCTGAATCTCTAAGGATTAATTTTGTCATTTTGGGCTTTACTTGGATAAATTTGTTCATTGGCTTTGGCTTTTTGACACTTTTCCAAATCTCGTGCTCTTTTAGGCTTTTTTTGTTGAGTTTGCTGCTTTTTATAAGATATCCTTCCCTGCACGATCACAAACATAAAAACACAATATCTTTGACATTTATCGTTAGTTTTTGGTCATTTTGGTCCCTAAACTAAGGTCAAAAGTATGTGTAAAATAACACATAACACAAAGCAAGAATCATAAATTGTCAGCAAAATACTATGGTCCTTTCCAAGTGATTCAGAAAGTGGGAAAAGTAGCTTATAAACTTCAATTGCCAGCAACTGCTCAGATTCCATCAGTATTTCATGTTTCACAGCTGAGAAGGCATGAAGGTGAGACTCCCAAAGAACCTGGCAAGTTACCACAATTGAATGGAGATGGGTTGGTTGTTGTAGAGCCTTTTGCTATCTTAGACAGGAAGCTTGCTAAGAAAGGAAATGCACCAGTGGTTTATGTTTTGGTACATTGGACCAATAGGTCAGTTGCAGATGCTACTTGGGAATCTTATGATGACATTGCTGCAAAGTTTCCTCAGTTTGATATTAATGCTTAAGTAGGTTGATTGAGGACAATCAACATCTGAAGGAGAAGGCATTTGATATGGTTCAATTTGAAAGTCAATTAAAGTCAAAGCTACAAAGTCAACAGTAAACCATAATAGATTTTCCCGCCCATTTTACTTTTACCATTTCATTGTATAAATTCACTTCTTGTATTCAGTTAGTGATATCAATCATTTCAGTTGCAAAACTCTTCTTCTCTGTAAATCTTCATCTATCAATAACAAAGCATTGTTCTTCTTAATTCGTGATTCTATTCTTTATCTTCTGAAATTGCCTATTGAGTTGAAAGTACTACTTCATTTCCTTTGTGATTTCTAGTAGTACATATCACACTCTTCGCCGTAGTCAGGGGCGGAGGGGATGAGGTGACTAGCAGGTGCTAGGCCTCCCCCAACTTCCCCAACAAGCCTACTACAATATAGACCCGAAAGCCTAAACTATTTGGAATATCAATAATCGGCCCCTCCTAATATTGCAGATTCACCAGGCTGGACCTGAAGGTGTTTGGTGAGTGAATCGTTTGTTTGTGATGAAGATTGTGTTCTAAAGATGGTGAATAGGGTGAGAGAAAGGAGAAGTGTAGACGGAGAAGAAGAAGATTTTTTCTTTTATTGAGAATGTACCGAAACTTTTTAATTTTAGGTGCAACATAAAAGTACATAGTAATAAAATAGTATACTATAGTACTTTAAATATAAAATGGTTGAGTAATCCTATCTAGTTTTAAGTTTTAACATTTACTTTTCTTATCTTATGTATTAATTTCTTTTCGTTCATAGTGTTTTTTTAAACTTCATTTTTCTCAAAGTCTTGAAAGGAATTATATTAATGGATTGAAAGATTGGAATTAAGAAAGCATATAAATGAAGGAAATGTTTGTCAAGAAGTGTTACTCATTTTTGTAATCAAAAAGTGCTCTGACATATTGGTTTAAACTACATCACTATTATAAAAAGAAAAATATTCGGCCCCCTTAACGTAAAATCCTGGCTCCGCCCTGACCATAGTAGTAATATACTCTGAATCTGTCCCTCTCTTTGTATGGCAACGCTAATAAACTTCTAAAGAACTCACTAAACTACCTCTTTCCTTTTCCTACAAAGTTAATATTTTAAGTTATCAAAAAAAAAAAAAAAAAAAATGAAACACAAGAATACTGGAATATATCTTTACCATTACTAGAAGCAAGGTTTTCAAGATCAGGATCGTTTTCATCTTTGCAAGATCGTAATCGTAAGATCGGATCGGGATCTTAAGATCACACTATAATGTAATTTTCTTAATAGTTTTGTAATATTATACAAATTTACAAATTATTATATATCATAAACACAAAATTATATGAATGTTCCATCGAAATGTTGTCCTAAATTATGATTATGAAATGTTTAATAAGATTAACATGTTGTTTTTTAAATTCTACAAAAAATAATCCAGAAATTTGCAGTTTTTTAGTTTGTTATCCAAGAAAAGTAGGATCGGATCAGATTAGATCTTAAGATCCTATGGTCAAGATCGAGATCATATAAGATCTTAAGCTTTCAAAGATCTTATGTAAGATCCGGATCATTTTTACTTTGCAGTATTATAAAATCGTAAGATCCTAAGATCAGGATCGGGATCCTAACAAAGATGACCAGAAGCACTACTACTCCCACCTCTCCCTACACCTAGGGGTGGCAATTCGGGTCGGGTTCGGGTTGGCGGGTTCGGGTTGTCAGGTTGGCGGGTCAGAAAACCCCAACCTGAACCTGACCCATTTAAATCCTCGGGTCAACTATGTCAACCCTAACTTGTTTACACGTAACCTGAACCTGACCCATTTAACCCGTATATATACTTAGGTTGACATGTTAAATAGGTTACATGGGTTGAATATGTTAAACGGGTTTCGAGTTGACCCATTTAATCCGTTTTATATATAAAAGTTAGCACATTACACGAGTTAAATGGGTTAGACGGGTTAGTAGGTCGACCCGTTTAACCCATTTAACCCGTACAATTAAATATAAATATTTTTTAGTTAAGAAAAAAAACTTAAACGGGTTGGCGGGTCGACCCGTTTATTTTATTCTCAACCCGAACCTGACCTGTTTAATAAACGGGTTAGATATGTCGACCCAAACCTGACCCACAATCTATTTAGCTCAACCCGAACCTGTTAATTTTCGTGTCGGTTTCAGGTCGGGTTTCGTGTCGGGTCAGAAATTGCCACCCCTACCTACACCTACACCTTTAGGTCTACTTACAAAACAACTTGTGGGTCTGCTAACAAGACGACACGTGGGTCTACCTACACATCTAGCTTCCGGTTGAGGAGGAGGTCTATCTCTGGTTCGATTTGTAGGTCTACCTATGAGGCGATCTCTAGTATACTTTTTACCTTTACCATTACGTGATGGTCGCTTTGACATAGTGTATCTGAACTACAAAATAAAAATGAAACTAATAAGTCCGCATTTCAAGAACTACAACTTAACCCATTCAAAACAATTATTTTAAGTATAGTCAAAACAATAAGCAATCAAAAGCTAAAAATATAAGTTAATTCTTAGTTCTTTATTATAGCATACATACATAGATATACATGTCTATTAGATAAAAGAAATGCATATGTTCCAAATAACAAACCTACAAAAGTCTAAGTTGTTCCATAACTACCAGTTGCAAGAAAAGCAAAAAAGAAAACATAGAAACCATAGTTATTTCTTAGTTTGTACTAGAGCATACATACATACAATGATACAAATAAATAAATCTGTAAAAATTGAGATTGGATTTTTGGGCGGAAAATGGATTCTAGAGCTCATACGTAAAAATGTTTACTTCTTGTTGTTGTTAAATATTTTTGCATCACTGAAAGTTGTTCAACTTAGTATTAACATAACTTGTTTGTAATTTTGTATGGACAATATGTTAAAGAAGTGCAGGTTGATCAAAATTTGTCATATATCCTTAGGAAAATATTTTTATCACCTACAAGTTTCCGAGTGAACTTGCTAAATAGTTCGAAAACACATCACAAGCGATTGACCAATGGTGTGTAAACACATATGTTCGTGTAGATTATAGCGTTTGATACGAAAATGGTATATAAACGCATACAAACAAACTACTTTGTTTTTTTAAATGGCAATTGAATTTTGAAATCACTAGGAAATTACTAAGAAGTAATAACATATTTCCTACGGATTTGCAATGTCTTTTTATTCATAAGAAATTTCTAGGAAGTCACTATGAACTCCAAATTCTCCAATGATGAAAATTTTTGTCACTAATTCCTAGGAAATCACTAAGAAAATTGTCACTAATTTAATAATCGTGGTCATACTCCGTGGGAAACTTGTAGGAATTTTGTAGGTACTCTCTTACGAAAAATTTCTCTAGGAAAAATTCATAGGTGTTGCCCCTTTTTCTTGTAGTGTTTTGCATAAAAATTAACAGTTTGCAAGATATTTAATTTTAAAAAAATGATGTTTTTTATTTTTTATTTATTTATTTATTTTTAATCGAGAAATGGATAACCAAAATTGATTCATTTGATTTTTAAAAAGTATTGGAAAATATTGGGCATACATTAAACTTTTCTATATTCCGTGACAAGTTAATCTTTTTTCAAGCTATCACTTTTATTTACTCCTTATTACTTTACCTTAGTCGAGGACATATCATCACTTATAATAAACATCATATTATTTACGTTAACTATATCACTAATTGTTTTATCATAATATATCATGCTAATAAAATTAGATTAGGAGCTCAATTATTTTTTCAACCACATGCAATGGGACAAATAATTGAAGACGGGGCATCAATAATAACATTTTTTATTTATTTTTTTTTTTTTTTAAGATTCGTGGTATTATTACATGTAAAGTCTACTATCAGAGTCTTGGTAACCGATTATAAGTCTTTTAATACTACAAAGTCTTTATATATACCCTCAAATAATGTAGTCTTCTAGGCATGGATAAAGACCCTTTGTGGTTTATTGATTTGTATATATAGACCAAGGGTTGAGGAAGGTAGATTCATGCAGTTTCCATCCTCTTACAAAAAGGTGAGACTTTTTTCTTATATGTAAACTTATGAGAATAATTATGATCATTTTTTTTTTTAATAAATGAATCATCTATTGCATTTGTTACCAAAGAAAGAAGTTGTTTTCTATTTACATTTTCAGTACTTATGATCTCTATTTATAGAATGTTTATAATACTTTTTGAACAAAAGAAATCATATTCTTTGTGGAATTGTGGACCTGTTGGGATCTAAATGAGCTGATTGTATCAAGCGAAAATAATTACGGATACCTTTGTTGGATTTTTATATGATTGAATGAATTTATATGATATTATATGAAATGTACGTTAACTTGCTTGTGATTTTGTATACGTACAGAATACAGAAGTTACGGAAACAAGTGATTAGCGGTCCACAACATTTGGTAGCTCTTCACCACAACTGATATATGTAAGTCTTTTCTTATTGGAGCAACTTTTATTACAAATTTACAAGTACTTGTTAATTTAGTGCTTTTGTTAATTTTTATCTGCGAAATGGAACATTGAGTAAGAAGGTATTTATTTTAGAGTCTTTTCTTTTATCTAAGGGTGTATGTATAAGCTATTTTTTGGCTCATATGTATTAAATAAGGCATAAAAGATAAACTTAAAATTATTAGTTGAAGTAACATAACCTTATAAAGCTCAAAATAAAAATTGAAGTTATTTTGTATATCAAGCAAAATGCTAGAAAATCACGACGATTCTAAGAAATACAAGACCCTAGGCCGATCATATTAGGGCCCGTTTGGTTTATAAATGGGGTTGGATTAGAATTTGGATTTGATATCGTTTGGATTTTGAATAGGTTTAAAAGAGAGAAATTGTATTAAGTTGAACATATTTTATAATAAATTTTAAATAATAAATATTATTTAAATAATAAAATAATAAATATTATCCATATATATCGAGAGAAACAAATAAAGTTGGTCCACAAAGTACACCATTCTACTTGAAACCACCCAAATTGCTCATCTATCAATATTTGATTCATCGTTCCATTACTCCTCCAACAATTACTAACCAAACAAATTTTTAGTGTCAAATCAACCCGAAACCCATTCTAACGTGGCATACCAAACGCACTCTAATAGTCAAACAACCCTAAAACTATAATGACCTAACGAATACAGTAACACAAAACCATTAAGTATGTTTGGTTCATTAGATATATAATTATAAGAGCATCGTGTGCCATAACAAATTAAAACTCATTTTTTTGTGTTATAATGTCACATCAGCTTTTACATTACGTTCTTAATATTTATTTAGGGGAGAAAGAGAAGGATATGAAAAATAAAATATAATTTATTTGTATTATCAAGATCTTAAAAAAAAAAAATTGCATTTTTGCTCCAAAAATTTTCCTCCCACTTTTGAGATGATTTTTTTCTTTTCTTCTATTTACTTTTTTCTTTCATCCCAAAAATAACTTGAGAACACAACGTAAGAGCATCTTCAAATGAGTTTTATCGACCATGTCCATGGAGACATGAAGATGATGTAGAGTTTATAGATTTGAGAATAACACAAATTTATAGATTTGAGATTATCACAAATTTATGTATGAACAATAGACAATAAGAAATTGGTTGAGTCCAACTAGTCAATTATATCATTTATAAATAAGCTATAAGCTATGTTTCTGGACTTGTTGAAGTTTATTTCATTTGAGATGAAAATTTATACTACTGTAGTTTATGAAAATATGAGGTGTCATTGCTTTTAACATGTAAAAGTCCATAGCATGGGAGATGCTTTACCCACACTACCAAAATCACCCTCCATCCTAACATGCCAAATGTCATAACACCCCCTTTAATAACCTACAATTTTATTTCTTTTACAGTTCTTAAAACCAACTAATTTTAATCAAATTAAAATACAAATACGATACGAATTAACTAATTTTGATGTTAAATTGCATACATAAAATATTACTAAATTTTATACACAAATACAAATACAAATACATAAAAGAAAACCAAAAACAGGGACTAAAGCTGTGTTAAAACTATCTTTTAGAAGGTAAAACATTCAATTACGGAGTATTTATTAGTAGTACCAAAAAGGAAAACAAACAAAAACCCATCTTCTTCTTCTTCGTCCTAGTGCACACACTATAAAAAAAACAACAAACACACACTTCACACACGCACATTACCCTACCCAATAAACAGACACACCAAACACAAACACAACTTAAATCATCAGGTGTATTTTTGTGTTTTCAAGACTGTAATAATCAAGTTCAAAAAGAAAAGAAGACTGTAATAATCCAAAAATCGGGCTCAAAACGTAATCATAACACCCTCGCATACGGATTACAGTCTAACCTATGTTTTCGTCTCATTGAACCAAGCACGAAAGAAATAGATGTTTGCGGGTTTGACCTCATGAACATATGCTTACTTTGATTCATGCTGTCCGGTCAAGTTTATGATTCCAATCGCATTGTAACACAATCATAAAATTCTTATCCCCGGTCAACACAAAATTACACCACTTTAACTATTTAAGTGGAGTTTTATGAGAGTTTTATATATGCAACAAGGGAAAATTACCAAAATAGACCGGTAGCTCGGGTAACTTTTTTGATAGATCGGACGACCGGATAACTTGTACAAAGGGACACTTGTCGAATTTCATAAGCTGACAAGTGTCCCGTTGTATAATTTGCCCAGTCTATTTTCAAATTAAAATTACCTCCTGGTCTAAAAAGTGACAAACCATAGGGCAACGATCTAGTAATATAATTATCCCATGCAACAATAGTAATTGCTTTTTACTTTTTTAGCTATGAAAACAAAATATCATACAAACTTATACAATTGCCACCAACAAACCCAACATTGTTATCGGGCCGGGTTAGGTTCAGATAATTTTTGTTATTGGGTTATCGGGTCAACCCGATAAGACCCGAAAATATATATTTAATTCTTTTTTTTTACTAATAACTTAAAAAGCTTAATACCAGTTTTATAATCATGTCCATCGTTAGTACTAGTAAGTAGTAACACAAAAAAAGCTTACCAATGTAATTGACATACCCTTTTGATATTTTACCTGTCATTTTTAAAAGCTTTACATGGGACAGTTATAGTTGGCATTCTTTTGATACTAATATACTACTGTAATTGACAATTGTGTTTCATCCTTTTTTGATACTACTGTAATACGTTACTGTCATTTCATCCTTTTGATACTAATATACTAATAGACAGTTTTTTTTTTTTTTTTTTTTTTTTTTTTTTTTTTTTTTTTTTTATCTTTTTTTTTTTTTTACATGGGACAGTTGTGCTGCACAATTAGTGACTTTCGCTTAATATAATGTATACTAATAACGGTTAATAATATAATACGAAAAGAACAAAGTTAGTAAATTTTATATATTAATGATACACCTGCAGCTACCTATATGCTTGCTAAAAAATCAGCTCAAATGGATGATAATTCAATCTGTTTTTTGTATTTTTCTAAAACTCATTTGAAAATTTGAGCTGTGTGTTTATATTTCATCTAATAAGTGTAAGAGGTGTTTGAATTTGTCTACTAGCTAAAAACAATATTGTCTGTGAGTGATACAGCAAGTACTACTACTACTAGTTTAGTACTTAACTATTAAGGAGTGTTAGACTACTTATATAGCCAATCTTACTTAACTTACCTACAATCATACACTGATATTATGTTTGAAAATTTTATAAGTAGTCTATCTATTGGTTTATTTACGTAGAGTTGGATTTATCTTATAACCCGACAACCCGAATCACCCGACCCGTAAATAAACCAAACATTCCTTATGTTTATTGTTGATTAAGTCCATATAATATATATATATATATATATATATATATATATATATATATATATATATATATATATATATATATATATATATATATATATTGTGATACTAACATGATGTGTCATGTAATGTAGATTTTATTGAAAGCATAATGGCTGGAAAAGGAGTTGCACCTGCTATAGGTATTGACCTTGGAACGACATATTCTTGTGTGGGTGTTTGGCAACATGACCAAGTTGAGATCATACCGAATGATCAAGGTAATAGGACTACGCCATCGTGTGTTGCATTCACTGATGTCGGACGTCTAATTGGTGAAGGTGCCAAAAACCAGATAGCTATGAACCCCAACTGCACTGTCTATGGTTTGTACTCTACAAATTAGTTCTTTTATTGAAGCACCCTGAGTTTAGAATACAACTAGTTACTAATACATACTTAAAAAATATTCATGGATTTTTAGATGCAAAAAGATTGATCGGAAGAAGGTTCAATGATGCCAAGGTTCAGGAAGACATGAAGTCGTGGCCTTTTAAAGTTATATAAGGGACTAATGACATCCCAAAAATTGTAGTTTCATACAAGGGTGAACAAAAGAATTTTTCTGCAGAAGAAATTTCATCCATGGTTCTTGCAAAACTCAAAGATGTTGCAGAGTCATATCTTGGTAAAACTGTGAAAGATGCGGTCATCACGGTACCAGCTTATTTTGATGATTCTCAACGTCAAGCAACAAAGGATGCTGGTTTTGTTGCTGGACTTAATGTTTTACAAATAATCAACGAGCCTACCTCAGCTGCAATCGCTTATGGACTAGATATGAGAAGTGAGATAACTCATGATACAAACGTGCTAATTTTTGACTTGGGTGGTGGTACGTTTGACGTCTCTCTCGTCACCATCAATGAAAAACGCAAGGTAAAAGTGAATGCGGTGGCTGGTGATACTCATTTAGGTGGTCAAGACTTTGACAACATATTGTTGGAACATTTTGTAAAGGAATTCAACAAAAAGAAGAAGCTAGACATAAGTGGGAACTTAAAAGCACTTGGGAGATTAAGAGTAGCTTGTGAAAAGGCTAAACGAGTTCTGTCTTCAACTACTGAAACTACAATTGAAATTGACGGTTTGCATCAAGGTGTTGATTTTTCTATGAGAATCACTCGTGCAAAGTTTGAAAATCTTAATGAAGATTTCTTTGCTAAGTGTATTCAAACAGTAGAGAGTTGTTTGAGTGATGCAAAAATGAATAAGAGTGATGTGGATGAAGTAGTACTCGTTGGTGGATCAACCAGGATACCCAAGGTACAACAACTCTTGCAAGACTTCTTTAACGGAAAAGAGCTCAACAAGAAAATTCATGTTGATGAAGCGGTTGCATATGGTGCAGCAGTTCTTGCTGCAAAGTTAAGTGGCGAAAAGAGTCAAAAAGTGAATAATTTAGTTTTGTTAGATATCGTCCCTCTTTCACTTGGTACAAATGTAAAGGGTGGTACTTTGAGTGTTATAATTCCTAGGAACTCCCCAATACCAACAAACAAGGGAAGGACTTATTACACGACTGAGGATAACCAAACCAATATAACTTTCAACATCTACCAGGGTGAGAGAATTATTGCTAAAGAGAATAACTGGCTGGGGAAATTCAGGGTTGAAGTCCCAGTTGCACCAAAGGGTAAATCATCGGTTAAAGTGGTTTTTGACATTGATGCTAATGGCATTTTGAATTGCTCAGGTGAAGAAACAACAACCGGTTTGAAAAAGAAGATTAGAATTAGCAATGACAAGCAACGGCTTACAAAGGAAGAGATTGACAAGATGTTGAAAGATGCCCAAAAGTACAAACTTGAGGACGAAGCATACAGTAAGAAGGTGTTTGCCCGCAATGCATTGGAGGACTATATTTATGATGTGAAAAGCAAAATCAAGAACATAGGAAGCAGTTCTAAGACAAAGATCCATAAGGAAGACATGAAAAAGATGGAAATCGCAATAGAGGATGCAAGTGAATGTCTTGATGAAAGTGAGCTCGCAGATGTTGATGAATACGAGAAGACCCTAAACCAGCTTGAAAAACTTGCTATTCCCATCATTGCAAAACTGGTGTAAACCATCTTTCTGAGGGGCAGTACGAGTTGCAGTGCCATGGTTTAACCACTAAACCCCAAGATTAGTACTAAACTTGGTGCTATTGTTTATACTTTAATTTCAATAACAGTTGGACTTTCGTTCAACTTTGAGCATTGAATTTTTATTTGTGCGTGGAAGAATTATCCAAAGTTCATGTATAAGTATATTTTCTGAAGTTTATATTGTTGTTTTATTCGGTGTTGGTAAATGGTAACTGTTTTTCTTAATCAATTTCCCCAAGAACTAATTAACTAAGCAATAAACATTCATATGAATTTTTTGTATATATGTGGGAGATGATTTGCACACTCTCCAAATTGATTGGGACACTCCAATTTAGTGTGTTTAGACATTTGTAGCCTCACATGGGTGAAAATGTAAGGGTAACTGTGAGGGTATAAATGTCCAAACACACTAAATTAGAGTGTCCTAATCAATTGGGAGAGTGTGCAAATCATCTCTCGTGGCATTATGGTAGCATTGCTCGGCTATTTAGAAAAATTGCTTTTATCAATGTCGAACTATAAAATGACTAAATATAAACACACATTGGTAAAAGTTGTTTATAGATCCAACTTTGACCATATAACCCATTAAGCAATTTTAGCCACTCATTTTTTATCAAAATAAATAAAATAAACTTCCACTTTTTTATTAAAACTTAAATATCTCGCAAACCGTAAATCGTCAAGCTACAAAAAAAATATCATCGCGACGAGAATTAAATTTTCTTTCTATAGACATACATTATTATATACTTTCGACGAACTTTTTCTTTTTTTTCAAATTTTCCGCCCAGAAAAATAATATATGATTTTTAAAAATCATATATGATTCGTTAAAATCAAATCATATATGATTCTTACAATCATATATGATTTTTAAAAATCATATATGATTCGTAAGAATCATATATGATTTTTACAAATCATATATTATTTTTCTGGGCGGAAATTTTTTGAAAAAAAAAAGTTCATCAAAAAAAAATTCGTCGAAAGTATATAATAATGCATATCTATAGAAAGATGATTTAATTCTCGTCGCGATTTTTTTTTTTTTTTTTTTTTTTTTTTTTTTTTGTAGCTTGACGATTTACCGTTTGCAAGATATTTTATTTAAAAAAAATGTGGAAAATAAAAATGAATGGCTATGATTGGTTCATTGTTTCTATGACAAATATGAGATCTATATTGATTTCATCTCCACAAGCATTACGATAGTCTATTTTGGCTACTGTGATAAAATTAAGGCTATGTTTGGCAAAAGTAGCAGTGAGCTGTGAGCAGTAGTTGTGAGTAGGGGTGTCATTCGGGTCAACCCGACCCGATAAGCCGGTCTATCGGGTTTTCGAAAACTAAAAATTAACCCGCAACCCGATCCGATAAGGAATCGGGTTATCGGGTTCGGGTCTATCGGGTCTATCGGGTTCGGGTTATCGGGTTCGGGTTATCGGGTTATCGGGTCAAGTTCAAAAATTATAAAACTTTTAATGGGTTATTATAGCTTATCAGGTCAACCCGATAACCCGATAACGAAATAATTAAGACCCGCAACCCGACCCTATAAGGCTATCGGGTTTATCGGGTTGACCCGATAACCCGATAAGGTATATTGAACCCGAATCAACCCGACCCTATAAGGCCTTATCGGGTTCGGGTCGGGTTCGGGTCGGGTCGGGTCGACCCATATGACACCCCTAGTTGTGAGCAGTAGCAAAAAAAGCTTAGAGCTTCATAAAAAAATATTGGAAAAATGAGTTTTCCTAAAAAAATAGCAAAGCCCACAGCTCTCATGCCAAACAAATACTATAAATCAAAAAACTCATTGTTCACCGCTCATTGCACAAAAAAACTCCAAAAAGCTTTGTATCAAACATAGCCTAAGTGTCCTGTTACTAATTCACTCCACACCTTAATTTACCTCCTTTACTTTATTCTCGCTACAAACGAATAAAAAGTTCCATATTGTTAGATGACTAGGTTGGCCCAAACGTATGTGCGGATTTAGATCACTTGTTCATTAAGCTATGTGTTTATTATAAATATTCAGGCAATCTTGATTATCTAGTCACACAAAAACACAATTCAATATTATTACTCTTTTGCTATTTTACCTTTAGGTTCAACCCGATACAAAATAGTTGTCTTCCGGTAATAGGCCTCTCGACGATGATTTGAAGGGATCCCGATTTATTTACTTTTTTCTCGCTTTATATTTTCGTTTTATTAGTCTTTTTATCTAATACAATCATAAACCCTAGAACAAAAAAATCTAGCCGTCATAACACATCCCATATTATGTTGTGATAGCATATGTCAAAAAAATTTGTCTCTTGAACATTACTATTGTTTTACCATCGGAGATCATTGTCGTTTTTCGAAAATAGTTGGTGGCAAAATTGCCGCTCCAACCTAAAGGCAAAGTAAGTAATTATGTAAAAAGAAAAAAACGCAGACGATAAACAACTACGCCGCCAAATACGATTATGCCTTCGTTCAAACGAATAACAAAGAATATGATAGGAAGAAAATAAGAGAAGCGGCTTTCAACATATGTTCCAGTTTGTTCGTTCGCAAGCCTCCCGTTTAAAGTGTGGGGAGTGTAAGATAAACACGCAACATGCAATCAGTTGAATAATACCTAAAAATAATCGACGCAAACTTACAACTTCAAACAAAGATGAACATGCAACATGCAATTCAATTGAATCTGATCTTCGTCTAATTTAAATCCTGAAAATCAGGTGACAATCAACATGCAATCGAATCTACCACAAAAAATACAATCTCACACAGACGATCTCACAATCACTCTCTCGCTCTCTCACACATTCACACATAGTCTCATTTTGTAGGTAATGATCTGATGCACACGTGTTAGTGAAGAGTATGTATCTGAGACACGTAGCTATCTATTTGAGAAACGTATAAAGGAAACCATAAACAAAAACAACATTATTTTCCAAAGTTATACCCAAACATGAAACGGTGTCATATGGATGCAAGGAAAGTGTAAAAAAAGGGCATCGTTTCGGAGGCCCATGAAACGGCGTCGTTTCCCACGATAAATGTATAATAGAGTAATAATCATCAATAATTTTTTTTTTTTCGAAATTTTGAATTTTAAATCTTAGTAATACTTTATGGCCTTTTACAAATTTTATCATTTTTCTTATTGTGCGGTTTTGTAAAAGTAGAAAATGAGTACCTTAGTTAAGGTTTTGATATTAGATAAGGTTTTGATATTAGAACATTGCTTGCCACTATGTACGGCGAAGATAAATGTTATATGAAACACTTAACCACAATATCGTAACTATAATTATTTTTCGCTAGAATTCTCATAGTCATGCATGGGTACTCGTCTAGTATTCTATGATGTTTTAAACAAAATTATATAACTTATATATTTTTTTTTCACGAACAACACGGAATCATGTCGTAATCGGTCAAGAAGACAATATTAGTTTTGTATTTTTATGTGTTACATAAAACCTACCTAAATATGTTATTGTTCGAAATTATAGATGAAGTTGTTGACATAATGAAAGTATCTAATGCATAATTATAACTGATTATAACTTTGTGCTAGATTAATTTCTAAGCTGATAAATGATTATGTTAAAGTATATTGATACGTGGGAATCGCACCAGGCTTTACCTCTCGAGGGATCTCGAGAAGCTTACAACCCTCACCAGGCAGTGTACCTGATCGTTGTAGTTTAGTATAGTGACAAGTATCGGGGGATTGATAGTTCAACTCAGGAATAGTGTCGCTAGGATTAGAAAGCCTAGAAACTAGGTCTAGAGGTGAGGGATGATTCTTTTTGTATTTTTATATTTTTATGAAAGCAATTAAAATCTCGGGTTTCTGAAAGAGTGGACGGAATTAGTTGCTAATCAACTAACCTAATAACTAAGATGCAATATAAATAAAATTACAAAAATGAAAATAAAGCTAATTAAACTAGTGGTGTGAACAATAATAGGGAAAATTGTGTTTACTTAGATTTCATTACTCCCTAGATATCTTTTACAGGTTGATAGTTTGTTACAATTGCGTGGATGACGGGTTATATTCCTTAATACCATTCGTGGGGTGGCGTACGTACTTCCCCAACTCTATAAGCTCCTACTTCACTCTTATGTCGAGCCTGCAAGAAGCTCCTAACATGGGATCATTAGAATTCGCTCATGCATTAAATACAACCATAATAATCTAGTACGCATTGGTTCATGTTTCTTAAGACGTTCAAGCATGTTACCCTACGGAAGTCTGCCAGTTTTCTTAAGCCTAACATCGAAATCATTCATCCGTAACAACTATAAACAAACAATCAACCCATAATCAACATCTAGGTTTCACTACATCTAAGCAAACACACAAGAGATCTAGCCTAGCATGTTAAATTCAAGGCAAGCGTAAGATATATTCAAACAACACATAGACATATTGAATGAATTGAAAGGATACTTATCTCAATTGAACATGAAAGGTTTCAAAGGGTAAAAACCCTTGAAAAGGCAGTAAAATTCGTGCTAGGGTTTCTCCAATTATCCCTCTAAAGTTATATATTTAATGAATGAAAATTGCAAAACTATATATAGATTATACAAGGTGACGGCGTCAAGAAGAAATGTCTGACGCCGTCAACTCGCCGCCCACAATGATATCGGATTGCCTAGATCCAGATTTGACGCCGTCATGTGTAATTTAGTTGTAGGCTATCACAATATCATGAACCATGACGGCCAAGCTTGACGCCGTCACGATTTCTCTGGACTGTCACCACTTCCAACTCTTGATTACTCTTGACGCCGTCACATGAAGCCACTTGACGCCTTCAGGTACTGTTTCCAGCAAGGAAAATTAAGACTTTGCCGTTTTCTTCACTTTTATGCTCCAAAAACGTCCAAAATGCTTCCTTTTTCAGAATTCACTCCAAAAGTACCTAAAATCACAAAAGAAATGATTTAGGGCAATATTTGATCACATAAATTTAAATCTGGGCTTAAATGACCCCCTAAAAATGGCTCATTTTTCGCCTCATCATATACCCTTACACTTGAGATTTGCTTGTCCTCAAGCAAATGCGCTTTTATTTTAATCAAAATACAAGTTAAGGGTTATTTAACACTAATATTAAAGTAATTACAACAAATAATCGTTCCACTAAAGACCAAAGACAAGCACGGAGGTCATACACTAGCACCTCACAAATAGTGTTTAGATACTCACATCTCTCGGGTGTAATAAAGTACATATCACAATATGGAAATGGAAAACATCTCTCACTACCTGTCATAGCAAAATAGATTACCATAGGCTTGGGAAAGGATCAAACATCCACCACATGGCGTAAGCACCTTGGATAAACTATCAAAGAAGTCTTTTAAAGGGTTATAACGTTTGTTAGATATAGGCAATATTTACTGGTGGCGAGTGAATCATCTTGGTTAATTACATGTACAATATGGCGTTGCTAAGCCAAGACTAGGCTCGACTTAAGCTAATAAATGAAAAATAACAAAAACATAAAATAAACATAGAATGAAACGGGGTGGTAGTCCGTATGTTTTCTTTTCTTTTCTTTTTCTATTTTTTTTTCTTTTTCTTGATATTTTTTTTTCGATTTTTTTTTTTTTTTTTTTTTTTTTTTTTTTTTTGTGCATACACTCTTGCCCTACCATCCAAAATAATACATCATAGGGAATGTACATTCCCCTTACACTTGAATTTTTACATACTTTACAATAAACTAATCTAATGACTCGAATCAAGATAATCAAAACACTTGGAGTACTTTTTAAGATTAACGCACATATTGCGGTAATATATGATGTTCTTCTCCATTACTCCATAACATAAGTACTTTACCCATGAGTCTCAATCGTCCCAAAACAATATGTACAAGATATGACTCGACTTAGCAACCATTTAATCAATTAGATAATTAACTAAGGGTTTAAACATGTAACAATAATGCACTAAAGATGAGTGCATACACGGAAGGCTAAGGCGATTTGGTTGTACATTTAAATGGGTTGTAACAAATTCTTCCTTTAAGTAAGATGCCTAAAGTTAGAAACGAAAAGATAGGCTCGGAAGGGTGTACTAGGGGTTTCGTATACTAAAAATGAGTACAACGCTAAGGTGTGGGAAAAATTAATTGACTTTACTAGCCAAGTAATATGACTTAAATGGTCAAGTAATTATGATACGGGTTTAACACAAGGGTGATCCTAATGCCTCTTATCATGTAGTAAATCCTACTACACGAATGTTGTCTCACTAGCGGTCTTGGGATGCATCACTAACGCAAGTTCTAGAATCTAAATGCTACTGGTACAGTCATAAGCACTAATAATAAATGTTTTTCCTATCAAATCTAAAGGCGAACCTCACATATTTGGGTGGAAAAATTTTCTGAATAGTACGATTTTGTGCTAGTCATACAACTCCTATCCATGAGACGCTTGCTATGGCTAAAGTTTCACTCCTAAATGTTGTAAAAAATTTTAAATTTGGCGCTAAAATTACACTAACAAGTATTTCTCATAGTTTTATTACACACCTACCATCAAACAAACAAACTCAAGTGCAAGTGTATCCTATAAGGTATCATCATTTACCCTTCCCTTACACTTAGGATGAACATTGTCCCCAATGTTCAATTAAAGAATGTAAAAGTGAAAGAGGTAAAAGAGTGAAATCAAATACTCCCCTGATTCGTTCGGTGTGGATAGTGTGTCAACAAGGTTAGATCTTCCTCCAAGAAAATGAACCATCAAAGCTTCCCTTACAGAAAAATAAATCATCTTCTTGTCATATGTAACCTGTTAAACTTGAGAAAACAAACAAGGAAACCTCGCGTAAAATCAGCGGCAATCTATATATACTAACAAATCCTAGAAAACATATTAAGATATAATGCTTGTGGAATGAATGTTTGCAGATTTCCTGGAGTTTATAAAACTAAAGAATTAACAAAAACTTTAAGACTCCGTTAGAAAAACAAAACTAGCAAAATTTCCAGAATTTTACACATGACGCCGTCAGGAGTAAACTCATGACGCCGTCAGAAGTGATCTGCAGAAATCTTTACGTTAAGTTTCCAAAAAATTTCTGGGAAAACTTATGTCCTACTTCCTGGAACCTGCAAAACATTATTATGACTCGATACAAGCATTTGACTCTAACAAATACTAATACACATGTCCATTTAATATTGTGGAGAATCATGATCAATTTTGTTCTTAAAAATATATTTGGGGTTTCCCCTTACACTTATCTTTTGCAAAATACCTTTGTATGAAGTTAAGACGAAGTCAAACGACAAAATAAAGTATTTTCACCATTTTAGTTTGAAACATGATCTACCAACAATAAAAATAAAGCATGCATACGGAAGCAAATAATAATCAAACAAAATAAAAATCACACAAAACATGGGTTGCCTCCCAAGAAGCGTTTTTCTTTATTTACGAGTCTTGTAGCTAGACTCAAGGTCATGGGCAATTACGTGACCTCATCGTTGGTCTCATTTTTTGATTGTAAATGTTCTTTATAGAGACCAATCACCTTTTTCTCAATTGCTCCTAAGATCCTATTGGCAAATTCCTTATCAACTTTATATTTCGGTCCTAGAGTCAAGCAATCTTTGTAGAAAAGACTCTTCTTCTCCCATACATAGTCCATGCCCTTTTTCTTATCCTCTTCATTGATGTCCTCAAAAGCACCAATGTTATCCATGTCAAATCGAGGCACAAAACGAAATTCTTTCATTCTATTAGGCATCCTATATGTGATCTTATCGGTTTCACTAGCAAATCGGATTGTCCCTTCTATCTCATCATATTCTAACTTGGACTCATCAACAAATGGTTTACCAAACACAACATGGGATAAGCGACAATCAATAACACTAGCTAGGTCTTCAACAACCATAAAGTCAGTGACATAAGTAAAGTTCCCAACAAAGACATGTAGACCTTTAACTCTCCCGACAAAGTTACAAACTCCCCCGGGGTATTTAGTATCCTTTCTAGGTCCAAGTCTTGTTTTCACTATATCATTATAAAAACTTGAGGACATAATGTTGATTGGGGATTTAAAATCAATGTAAGCATTGTCAATATGTTTATACCCAATCATACATGGTATCTTTGCACTCTTAGGATCGCCTCTCTTTATCTTAGGCTCAATTCTAGTGAAAGGAGGTCGAGGATTATCAATAAGGTTATTATAGTACGCAATCTCCTCCTTATTAGGGTATAGATTGAAATAGTCTTCTAGCTTTGGATCAATCTCCCCTTCCTCAAGTTCCTCAACCACATCCTCAAAATCATTAGCTCCTAGGTCCTTATTTGAATACAAGGCGGTCGCTAGGTCACTAAATGCATGGTCGAGCTCAACATTAATCAACCTATTAAGCTCCATAAGTTCCCTAATCTCATTCTCAATTTGTTCACGCAACAAAGCCACTTCTCTAGGGGAAAGGGGTGGATTCGCGTTTTCCATAATAGTCAACGGAATAGTCAATGAATTTAATTTACTATCAAAGGCACGAAGAAAAAGATAGACTAAAGAGAACCTAAAAATAAAAATAAAATATTGCTAGAAAGGAATCTAGCAAGTAGACCTAATAAAAAGAAATCCTAACCTACACAATAACTATTCCCCGGGCTGTGGCGCCAAAAACTTGATACGTGGGAATCGCACCAGGCTTTACCTCTCGAGGGATCTCGAGAAGCTTACAACCCCCACCAGGCAGTGTACCTGATCGTTGTAGTATAGTATAGTGACAAGTACCGGGGGATTGATCGTTCAACTCAGGAATAGTGTCGCTAGGATTAGAAAGCCTAGAAACTAGGTCTAGAGGTGAGGGATGATTCTTTTTGTATTTTTATATTTTTATGAAAGCAATTAAAATCTCGGGTTTTTGGAAGAGTGGGCGGAATTAGTTGCTAATCAACTAACCCAATAACTAAGATGCAATCAAAATAAAATAACAAAAATGAAAATAAAGCTAATTAAACTAGTGGTGTGAACAATAATAGGGAAAATTGTGTTTACTTAGATTTCATTATTCCCTATATATCTTTTACAGGTTGATAGTTTGTTACAATTACGTGGATGACGGGTTATAGTCCTTAATACCATTCGTGGGGTGGCGTACGTACTTCCCCAACTCTATAAGCTCCTACTTCACTCCTATGTCGAGCTTGCAAGAAGCTCCTAACATGGGATCATTAGAATTCGATCATGCATTAAATACAACCATAATAACCTAGTACGCATTGGTTCATGTTTCTTAAGACGTTCAAGTATGTTACCCTACGGAAGTCTGCCAGTTTTCTTAAGCCTAACATCGAAATCATTCATCCGTAACAACTATAAACAAACAATCAACCCATAATCAACATCTAGGTTTCACTACATCTAAGCAAACACACAAGAGATCTAGCCTAGCATGTTAAATTCAAAAAAAGCGTAAGATATATTCAAATAACACATAGACATATTGAATGAATTGAAAGGATACTTATCTCAATTGAACATGAAAGGTTTCAAAGGGTAAAAACCCTAGATATATTCAAACAACACATAGACATATTGAATGAATTGAAAGGATACTTATCTCAATTGAACATGAAAGGTTTCAAAGGGTAAAAACCCTTGAAAAGGGCAAGAAAATTAGTGTTAGGGTTTCTCCAAGTTATCCCTCTAAAGTTATATATTTAATGAATGAAAATTGCAAAACTATATATAGATTATACAAGGTAACGGCGTCAAGAAGAAATGTCTGACGCCGTCAACTCGCCGCCCACAATGATATCAGATTGCCTAGATCCAGATTTGACGCTGTCATGTGTAATTTAGTTGTAGGCCGTCACAATATCATGAACCATGACGGCCAAGCTTGACGCCGTCACGATTTCTCTGGACTATCACCACTTCCAACTCTTGATTAATCTTGACGCCGTCACATGAAGCCACTTGACGCCGTCAGGTACTGTTCCCAGCAAGGAAAATTAAGACTTTGCCATTTTCTTCACTTTTATGCTCCAAAAACGTCCAAAATGCTTCCTTTTCCAGAATTCACTCTAAAAGTACCTAAAATCACAAAATGAACGATTTAGGGCAATATTTGATCAAATAAATTCAAATTCGGGCTTAAATGACCCCTAAAAATGGCTCATTTTTCGCCTCGTCATATATATTATGCAACCATGTAGCTTATGCACAATGATATATTCTTCACCCCCCCCCCCCCTTCAAGTTGGATGATCAGTGATTCTCAACTTGTCAATCAAAAGAGAATGTTTAACATGATTTAGAGACATGATTTAGAGACTTTGTCATTACATCTACCAATTGCAAATCAATAGGAATAAAAGCTGTCTGCAATTCTTGAATCTTTTCTCTTGTGAAATGACAGTCAATATCCAAGTGATTGGATCTATCATGAAAACAAGGATTAACAGCGAGTTGTTGAGCAGACTTATTATCAAAAAACAAAGTAATTGGCAACTTGACTAGAACATGTAGATTCTTTAAGAAGAAAACTCAACCACATTATTTCACAAGTAATGATTGCCATATCCCTATATTCAGTTTCTGTTGAGGACCTTGAAATACCTGGTTGCTTCTATGTTTTCCATGATACTAATGAATGACCAAAAAAGATGCAATATCTAGTGAGAAACCTTCTAATCATTAGAAAAGTAGCCCAATCAGCATCTGAGAATCCAGTGATGTGAAGACGAGGTTGATTGGGTAAGACAAGCCTTTTGTAACATTGCCTTTAGGATATCTCAGCAAGAGTAATCCTGCTGGCATATGCAAATTAGTAGGATCAGAAACAGATTGACTGAGATGTTGCACAACATAGGATATATCTTGTTAAATACAATAATCTTCCTACCAATCTTCTATAAGTGGTGCGGATAATTGTAAACACAAGAAGTTTTACAATCCTCCTAGGCAGTGGACCTAACCGTTGTAGTGTAGTATAGGCAAGACAATGGGGATTGATTGTTCTCTAGGGGAATAGTGTTGTGAAGGCTCGAAGTGTATGAAAAATTAAGTCTAAAGATGAGGGATGATTATTTTTGTATTTTTATATTTATTTAGAAATCAAGTAAAAATCTTGGGGTTTTGAGAGTTTGTTTCTATACTACTTGTAACACCCCAAACCGTATAAGGGTCTAAAGTGTAACATTATGGTGTCATTTCAAAACATAAAGCGCAAGCGGAAGACTTAGCTCAATAAATTATAAATCTTGAGACTATAAGGACTAATAAAACAAATACAATCAAAATCAACTTCTAAAATAATCAAACAAAAATCTAAATAAATCCATGAAGACTAAGGTAGGGTTGGTCCACTAAAAGCTCCTACTCTCATCATTCAATTCCAGCCTCCTGCTTGATACCTGCCGCAGGGAAAAGAAAATGCGGCTGAGCTAACGGTCAGTGAACAGATATAAACATATGAAAGGTAACTGAACATAAACGAATAAACAAACAATCCAGTGAGAACCTGCTGAGATCAAATATCATAAAGAATGTCAAGGGTTATATAAAAATGGAAATCAAAGAATAATACAAAAGTGGTAAAAGGGATAGTAACGGAAGTGCTCAAGTGTCTAAACATGATACATGAATAGACCAAAACAATCAATCAAACATTTCATATCACAATTCATTATACCGTCAATTCCTTTATTGTACATGGAGCTACAGACTTCAATGTACGAGATTGTGATGGGGTGTAGGGTCACATACCTACCAATCACCATATATCAATACACATTACCTAGGATGCATCCATACGCTCCCTTGCAAAACAGATTAGCACATACCCTAACTCAAGGCTAGCATGCGTACTCAGATAATGCCACAAATACAGATAAGGGAAACGACATGGATCAATCACACCTCCACAGAAAATGTCATGTCATTGGTGCCTCAATGACATGGCCATGTTAGCTCCATGGCTAGGAATAGTACCTTGAAACGAGTCCATGTTTCGTAATGAGTTTCACCTTTACGTTGTTGGAACATCAAGATGTCATTCCTTAACTTGGTAGTTCTCCCCAGTGGGAAAATTTGAGCAAGGAAACTAGAGGTGAGATCATCCCAAGAGGTGATGGATCCCACGGGTAAATGCTCAAGCCATTGACTAGCTTGGTCACGTAGAGAGAATTGGAAGAGATGTAATCGTGTCGTCTCTCGAGTGGCAACATCAAGGTCTATGGAATCAACGATTTTAAGGAAATCATTGAGATGTTGGTTTGGATCCTCAGAACGAATTTCATGGAATGCACATCCGCTTTGCACCAACTGGATGGTGTCGGATCGCAAGGGAGACACATTGGCTCCTTAGTTGAGCTCAATGGTGTTTCGATAGCCTTGGTGGCTAGGTCGGGAGTAGTCTCCTAAGGTGCGTGCTCTAGGTGGTTCGGGTGGGTTTTGGTGGTTGTGTTGGTTTGGTTGAACGGCGGGTTCTAGAATATTATCACCTTCTATGATGGCGGATGATAATGATTACAAACAAAGACACGAAGAAAAAGATAGACTAAAGAAATCCTATGAAAAAGAAAATAAAAATCTCATTAGATATGAATCTAATGAGTAGACCTAATCAAAATAAAATTCACCCTAAGCAATAACTATTCCCCGGCAGCGGCGCCAAAAACTTGATGCGTGTTTTGGAACCTCCCAAAAGGTTTTACCTCTCAAGGGATCTTGAGAGATTTTGCAATCCACCAGGCAATGTACCTGATCGTTGTAGTGTAGTATATGGTAGGTCCGAGGGATTGATCGTTCTCTAGGGGAATATTGTCGTTAGGATTGAAATGTGGGTCAACTAGGTCTAAAGGTGATGGATAATTCTTTTTGTATTTTTATGTTTTATGGAAAGCAGTAAAATCTCGTGTATTGGAAGAGTGTGCGGAATTAGTTGGTAGTCAACTAAACCAAAATTACTAATTAAACTAAAAACAATAAAATAAATAACAAGAAAAGTAAATGAGGTGAACTTCAAATAAGAGACAAATGTGTTTACTTAGATTTCACAACTCCCTAGTTATCTCTTGTTAATTTATTGATTTGTTACAATTGTTTAGTTGAAGGATTGTATTCCTTAATACCGGTCGTCGGGGCGTGTACGTCCTTCCCCAACTCTATGAGTATCTATTTCTTCTTATGATGACACGTTTAGTGTCCTATCATAGAATCATCAACATCTAATCATTCATTAAATACAATCAATAAAACCATAGTACACATCCGATTACGTTTTTTAAGACATTCAAGCATGTTACTGTATAGGAGATTAGCCAGTTTTCTTAGAGTCAATCAACCAAACAATCAATAACAAATCAACAATCAATAATTAACAACAAGGTTTCATTAGATCTAAGCAAACACTAAGAAATCTAAGCTAACATGTTAATATAAAGAAAAGACAAAGAATTAATCAAATAACACATAGACATATTGAATGATTAAGGAAGAACTTATCTTTAATTCAATATGGAAGAAAAGAGGGTTTGAAACCCTAAAAGTACAATGAAATTCGAGCTAGGGTTTTCTCTAAAGTTCCTCTCCAAAGTTCCACACTTCTAATGAAAAAATCTAAAAGTATATATAGAGATACAAAGGTGACGCCGTCAGGTTATAAGTCCTGACGTCGTCAGCTCGCCGTAATTAGGGTTTCTTGATGCCCAATTAAGCTGCTTGACGTCGTCACTCTCTATTATCACTGGTCCGTCTCTTGTAAATGTTGTATGTGACGGCCTACTCTGCATAACACGTGACGCCATCACGTGTTAATCTTCTAAAAGTCTTCTGGAGCGTCATTTGTAAATAATCCCGCCTCTTGAATCTTTAAGTGACAGCGTCACCTTGTAAGGTGTGACGTCCTCAGGTGCAATTTCCAGCATAGTATCTTGACTTTGTCGTTTTCTTCACTTTTGACTCCAAAACGTCCAAAATGCTCCATTTTCCAAAATTCTCGTCCCAAGTACCTAAAATGACAAAAGAAGCGATTTAAGGTAATATTTGACCATATTTTTACGATTTAGAGCTTAAATGACCCCCTAAAAGCGTATCAAATAAATCCTTATCACTTACGCTACCATATTAAAGCAAAGAAAAGATAAATAGATAATCAAACGATACATAGACATAACAAATATTTAAAAAGATAACTTATCTTTATTGAAACGTGAAGTTCAAAGACTGTAAAAGCCTTACAATGGTGGTAAAAATTGTATAGGGTTTCCTCTCCAAAAGTGTTACACGAATTATAAATGCGAAACTATATATAAATTTACATTGCTGACGGCGTCAGGTTATAGGTGCTGACACTGTCAGCTCTGCGTGTTTAGGGTTTCGTCTTACGCAATTCACCGCTCTGACGTCGTCACTTGTTATCTTCTGACGACGTCAGGTTATGCCTAACGCCATCCCTTTATAAGTTCTCTGAGCCGTCTCTTGTAAACTTAAAACGTGACTCCCTACTCCAAAATACACCTGACGCCGTCAGGTGTTAATTCCTTATTGGTTTATGAAGCAACGTGTGTTAATCATAATTCAGCTCCATTCATCAAGTGACGGCGTCACCTAGTAAATCGTGACGCCGTCAACCTTTGTTTCTAACGATTTTTCGCGACTTAATTGTTTTTTTCACTTTTTTGTCCAAATACGTCCAAAAAGCTCCGAATTCCAGATTTCTCGTCCCAAGTATCTAAAGTACAAAAAGAAATGATTTGAGGCAATATTTGATCATATAAACATGATTTTTAGCTTAAATGACCCCTAAAAAATGTATCAAATAAATAATTATCAATATTTAATGTAATTTAATTAACTGATTAATAAATATAATTAATGCAGTTATTAAAACTCTTATTGTATAAGAAATACAAATTATCAAGTATATTGTACAACCACGTAAACATAATTTCTGCATTAAATGTCAATAATACAAATAATAAAGCATATTATGCAAATAGTCAAGCCCGAACGAGCAACGGGTCAAATGGTCTCGAGCCTGAACGAACAGGATAAACGGTAAATTTATTGTCAAAAAGAATATAATAAACTAAAATACATTATTTACCTGAAAATTTTATTTCAGAGTATCATGTTAGTAAACACCGTTTTATGAGTAACTAAGGGGGTGTTTCTTTTTCTCCTTAGCTAACGGATCATGTGGGGTCCATTTCTATTAGAGCCTCTTAATGGGGAGGGGTTAATATTTTTAGCTTTTGGGATATAGAGGAGCTAAGAGAAATATGTAGGTCCTATCTAAAAAATAAATACTATTAAATGTTTAGTGGACACAATCTGTTAACTAAAGGAAAAAAACACCTTAACAGCTGATAAAAAAACAATTAAAATATTTACATTTAAGATCTTTTATTTACAAATGTTACATTATGCATCCATGTAGTTTATGCACAATGATATATTCTTCAAATAAACTCATGAGTCATGACTGAAAAGGTCAACAACATATCTTCGCTCCTTAAAGAGTCAAACGTAAGAGCTTGGTCGGGTAAGGTTCCATGGCGGTCTCTGTAACACCATCTACACTTTCATGCCTTCATCTTCCAAACCTTAACAATATTAATAATCACACTCCCTTCTTCCACCGTCCATTAATCTCTACACCACTACCATCTTCAACACTCAAATGTTCTTCATCTCTCAGTAAGTCATTTTTTTTATAATCCTAACATCATACTTACTCTTCTCATTATGATAGTACAGGGGTATTTTGGATTAAATGTTCATTTTTAATCAGATAAGCAGTTGGTAGTGTGTAGATAAGCAATTTTTAAGGGGTGTTTGGATGAGCTTGTTTTTTTGGCTTATAGGCTTATTTGAATGTTGAAAAGCTCATAACCCACCTTTTTTTGGCTTATCAATTTGAGCTTATGGAATTAAATAAGTCATACGTTTATAAGGACACGCGAGTTGTGAGGTTTTCAACATTCAAACAAGCCGAAAAAAGGTAGCCATGGTTTCCGAGCTTTTGGCCGACTAATCCACGGGGTTTGTGCCCACCACCACGCAGACACAAACCGGGTAAAGCCCTCCCCTTTTGGGAAGGTTGGTGTGGGCGTGTGGCCACATTAGGGTTGTTTGCACCAAGTGATGATTGAACTTGAGACCTCTTACATTATAGTATTAATTAGCACAAGCCTTTTACCACTAGGCCACCCCTGAGTGGTTCCGCTGCAGGTTTCAGATTATTTGAGATGTTTTTAATTAGCACAACCCTTTACCTAGTTATATATAACCGATAAACCATAAAAGTTGTTTTGTTTATCGTCTATTAAGACATTCTATTAGTTGCATCATAAGTTAATGAAAACACTCCTAGATTGCCTAGAATTATAATCTGCTTATTTGCTTCTGCTTTTATAAGCACAAGCAGAAAAATAAGGAATGCCAGAAAACCTCCTTAAACCAGTGATTAATCTGAGGTTTTAATTGTGTTATGGTAACAGAATCGTCAAATTCTACTGAGGAAAAGAGGGAATTGCTTAAACAATATGGTTTGGATCCTGATGAATACTTATCTGAACCTACTCCAAAGATGGTAGTTTAATATTTTTTGTTTTGTTTTAAAAAATGTGCTCAGTAATATTATTATTATGACTTAGTTGCTGAACTGAGTGAGGGTTTTTTGTTTAGGGGAGAAGAAAGAAAGAACAGCAAAAAGATGAAAGACGGAAGCCAGCCGAAATCGAGACAACACGAGAGCGAACCAAGCCCAGAGAGACTCATAAGTTGCTTCAGGTGTGCATTTAATATGTTGTTACTTTTGCTGTAGTGTATAACTATATGCCACCAGTTATTTAGCTATGGACTTTAAGCGTTACTATGTATAGGTCTACATAATATTCCTGAAATATTTATAACTATTAAGGATCATATTTTTGTTTAAAAGTATTGATTGATAGGCCTAACGGTATTTGTTTTAAAATCAATTGTATCTCTATAGTTAAGGATATCAGTTGTAACAATTTGTCTATGTAAGAACTCGCCCGATAGTATAACATGTTATTTGGATAAAACAATATGTACAGTAATTCATTAAGAAACTAAAACGTAGGACAACTGGACGTAATGTATAGAACCTACAGGACTAATAGGAATTCTGTTCTACACAGATATAAAGAATGTGAGATATTGACCATGGACTTTCAAATTTAGAGACTTCTACAAATAGAAACAATTGTTGGTTATGTTACAGTACTGAATCTGGTGTTGGCGTATCATGAGATACTCCTCTATGTTTCAGAAAAGAGCCACTCTGTTGATTTCTTTGCGGGTTCAGTAATTTTTGTTTAGGTTTCTGGGGAAAAAAATGAAATCGCGTGATTTTTTAGTATTTTAACCAGTTTGGTATGTCTGTTCCTGAATGATGTTTGGAGGAAACGTTTCATGAGTTTTGGGGAAGAGGTTCTTTGTTTGGAAAGATCTCAGAAGAAGGGTGTATCATCCCTATTCCTGTATCTGGTTTGGGTGACCTAAGCAAGTGACTTAAAAACATTTCTTGGAAAACTAGATGTTTGCTTACACCTTTGATAATTTGTACTGTAGTGGAGCAGACGGAACTGTACTAGACAGTTCACATAACAGTAGTTGCAACTCGCAACTACTTGATAACAATTTTAATGTATCTGATGCCAGACATACAGTTAATTGGTCTTTTGGGACTTCGTAAAGAAAAGAGTCGACTTACTTCAATATTTGGTGCAATGGTTAGAGCATCAGATACGCCTCCTATCAGTTGGTCATATTAAGCTGAGCATGAGATTGTGAAGAATGCATCTCCTGTAAAGAGAAAACTGATGAGTTTCTTTAGAGTAATATCTGTCAGAGTTCTAAAATTTCTCGTTGGAACCACTTAAGTGATAACCTAGGCAATAAACATCCCGCACCAGTACAACGACCATAGCAGCTGATAATTAAAATAAATAATTGCTTCAAACTTGTGCTTATCAATTGGCTTCTCTCAACTTGGAGGGAATTTTATTGATCCGTTAATTGGAGAAGTAACTATACATTTGTAGAAATGATATTATCTCGAAGTTTTAATTCTTATATGATAATATAATCGCATAATTACTTTTAGTATCCTGACATAAACCACTAAAGGGACGGAACTTGAACACTTTTGGTGGGGGGCCAACTTGAAAAGTATTTATTTTAGGGGGGCCGATATACACTACACTGAAATTTTTGTATTAAAAATGACTAAAATCATATATAAAAAGATATAAAATATACATAGGATCAGTAGTGAGCAGTAGTAGCTATGAGCAGTAGTGAGCAGTAGCCAAAAAAGCTCATAGCTTCATAAAGAAGCATTGGGAAAATGAGCTTTCCTAAAAAATAGCAAAGCCCACAGCTCTCATGCCAAACGATCACTAAAAATCAAAAAGCTCATTGTTCACAAGTCATTGCCCAAAAAAGCTCCAAAAAGCTTTGTGCCAAACATAGCCTAAGTTCCGTCATGGGTGATTAAGCGCTAGGTCACTTAACACCCTATCTTGGCTTGATGCTTTACAAAGTACTGCATATTCACACTATAAATGTGATCATGCTTAGACATCCACTTAATTATTTCATGGGTGATTAAGCGCTAGGTCACTTAACACCCTATCTTGGCTTGACGCTTTACAAAGTACTGCATATTCACACTATAAATGTTAGGTTCTTGGAGGGACAGCACGGAGGAAGAAACTACTCTCACCAAAGAGCATGGATGTCCGCCCAATGATGGAGGTAGTCAAAGGTGCAGCCTTCGGAATTTTGCAGGTAATATTTTCTTTTTTGTATTTGAACTCTACACAGGATCAAAGGGTGATACAACATAGCTACTTCTAATGTACCTAAATTATAAAAGAAATAAATGGTTGTCTTCTATAATTTTTGTATTGAGATAAAAATGTCTACTCTGTTTAGGCTGCTGGTGGCTGTCCTACATCTTTGAGGCCTGGTCGATGGTTAGATTTATACAGCGGTACAGGGTCTGTTGGCATAGAGGCTATCAGCAGAGGATGTTCTGAGGTACGTTCTCTTCTTTTATCATTTTTCTTATAAGTTTCTATATTTGATTAATGTGGCATAGAGTTTATTACTTTCTTGCAAACTTGAAGGTGCATTTTGTGGAGATGGATCCATGGGTTGTTTCTGATGTTCTACGTCCTAATTTAGAATGGACTGGCTTTCTTGAGAATTCGGTTATACACACTCTCCGTGTGGAAACGTATTTGGAGCGTACAAAAGACAAACCATTTGATTACATAAGTGTCACACCTCCATATATGCTAGTGGACTATGAGATCCTAATGAAACAAATTACAGAATCATCAGTCATTGGAGATGATTCTTTTATAGTACGTTTTATTTTTTTATTTTTTAATTCTTTTTACGTATCTATTATGTTTTTCCACACATCCAAATTGCTTCAAAGATCTTATCTTTAAATATCATCATACAGGTTGTAGAGTATCCATTCCGAACCGATATGCTGGAAACATGTGGGTGCCTCGTAAAGGTACTTTCTAGCTATTTGATTTGTGTTTTATGGTATGACTTCTTTATAGCGGATGTAATGTGCATTGAATAGTGAACTTATGATTTTATTAGTGGATGCAAATACCAGATGTACTTTCTAGCTATTAAATTTGTGTATCATAGCACGATTTTTTCATACCAGATGTAATGTGCATTGAATAGTGAAGTTATAGTTTTATTTTGGAATGCAAATATCAGATTGCTGATCGGCGGTTTGGAAGGACACACCTAGCAATATATGGGCCCAAGTGGGCCCAAAAGAAAGAAAGGTCATAATGGTGGGGAAATGGGGATGCAGCAGAACTTTGTTACAAGACTAGGACATATTCAAGTGCAAACTCAATTCAGTTGGTGTCCATATTTATCATCATCAACTATGAATCTGAATTACCCTCATCATATATGCATGGTAAGCAACCAATCTTTCTTAACAATCGCATTTGCCAAATGGAAATATCTTTATCGTTTACATGCAGCATGTGAAAGAAAAACTTCTATTGCAGATTTATAGCACGGTTAGCACCTTCAAACCTCCAAAGTTGCCGCGTGAAAAGAGAAACGGATATATACGTCGCAGAACTACATTAGGACTTTCCTATAGCGTAGATAAGGATTCAGAAATCATGATTGTAAGCTTGTGACATGAGTTACAAACATTAATTAGTACCTTACCTTTCCATGGTGTATAATATCCCGTTCGTATTTTAATAACTAGATAGTTGTCTTAGTTTTAAGGACCTTTCCTGACTATGTAGGAAAAGACTCCTTGAATATTAATGATATTATTTGTGTCTTTGTTCGTCTGCTCCTTGTAATGAATTGTGGAACCATGGGTGGGGGGAAGAGGTGCATGCAGTGGGGCTGCAACCATTCAAAACAAAAAGCTAAGTCAAGTTGAATCTTTAGAACTTAGATGTAGGCTCAGCGACATGATGTATATTCCTAGTAAAAGTAGGAAGCAAGTTTGTTTGAACGAGAAGCAGTGGACCACCAGATACCTTGAGTTTTAGGAAGGCAACCTCTTTTGTCTCTCTACCTATGAGACAAAAACAAAGTTATATGTCTAGAACTCTAGATACCATAAAGCGCTAGCCATACTTCAAGATTTGGACACTTTTATTCGATACATTGCTTTCATAAGCAGCGGCGACTAAGAATCAGGAATTTAACTTAGACTCAGGTTCCACTGATAAATACAAATCTTGCATTGGAACCGTCCTTTCTTAACAAGACTTGCTCTTTTCGCGCTTACTGTTTAGAACTGACTGCAATATTTAACAGAAGTGCTGAATTCCTAAAGTGTACTTTTAACTGGATTTGCACATAATCCAATGTAATCTTAAGCATCTATATCTATATGTTAAGATATGGGAGATGAGTGAGATCATTTCGTTACAAGTGCATGGAAATGCACATGTCAAAGCATTGGTAAGTTTTCGTGTGGACCCAGTCACAACGTAAAGCAAGGAATGCTTGTCAAAAGTTCATCTATTTTTTTACCTTTTATCTCATAACATCTCTCTGAGAAAGAAAAAGTGCAACAGAATTGCTTGAAGTATTCCATCTTTAAAGAAAAGTGGTCACTCTTACCCTCCAAGTTAAATTTTTTACTTCTCCTACTTTATATTCTGTGTGACAAACTTCTATATCAAAGGGTGGGTGATGCATTATCCTGATGCCATAACTACCATGACTGTTATAAGTTTATCATCATCCATATATCTTGACTACCAAAAAGTTTATTTTGGAGAAAACGTCTAGAAGGGATTTTTGATAAATTCAGGTGGCAACAGTCATGGGGAGATATAGCAGGGTGGTTTTCCGGGCAGTGTTATGGGTGGGGTTTTGCTGTTTTTTTTTAGTTGGTGTTTCCACAAGCACACGGGTTCCAATTTCAACCACTGCAAGTGTTAGTGTTTCCATGTCGAAAGAAGGAGCAACAAGGACGCATGATGGGTCAGTTCTCAACTACGTGAGCAAAAGAAGAGTGCCAAATGGGCCTGATCCTATTCACAACAGGTATGCGAACACATGCATTTCCATTGCCGTTTATATCATATCTAGTTCTTTAATGTTGTAAAAATACAATCGACAATAATAATGCTAAGTCGAGTTCTACTGTCAAAATCATTCCTTATTCCATCAAATTTTAAAGCACTCATGGGCCCGTTGATCTTCTATATAATTTGTGTCGACTACCATACAAAATGAAAAGTTGCTCATGCAGTTACTACTAAATGTTAAATCTTTAATTTTGAATATAGGAGTTTGTTTTGATTATAAGTTTTACATTAGGATTTGAATCCACAAAGTTGGGAATTCTCCTGCCTTTCAAAGGGGGTGGGTTTATGAATTGATCCACGTTCCTGTTCCACATCAAACGCATAGTGATTACACACTTCAAACTAAATGCCATATTAAAGTTTAAATGTTTATATTGCATGCATTGGCATATCTAAAGCTTGTACTTTATCGTACTATTTTTCTTGTTCAGGAGAATTAAGAACACCAGACAATCGCCTGAACGCGCCTAAGATTGGCTTAGAAGACTTGGTTGTACATGGAAATATGTTCAGAAACCAAGGTAGATCTACATGAAGTCTGTGGATTTTCTTACATTCTTGAAATCAGTCATAGTCTTACATTCTTGAGATAGTGATCATGATGCTTGATCTATGACAAATTCTTTTTGCGGTTTTATTATGTCTGGAAAAAAGCATGAAGCTTTTTTAAAGGGTACTTAATTATGGGTGTCTTTGCAGTAGTTGTTCAAAGTTTGATTTGAAAGATTCATGGATTTGGGATGATGATTAGTTTTAGATGAAAAGGAACGCAATCTAATACAGTTTGTTTGTGTGATATGTAAAAAGAGATGCATTTTGTTAAAGGGTTAGTCTTTGCTTTCACTTTGAGCTTTAAAGGGGTGGCTTTATTCCTGTTCTTATGTGGGTTGTGTTCCCTAAATAAAGCACTTTGCATCTCTTATGGCTTCTCTTCTTTCAACAAGATCTTCTTTTTCTTGCATGCTCAAATGAGAGCTTACAAATAAGCTCAACAAACATCAGTTGTAAATGTATGGATTCACGAGATGGGTAACATGCAAAATCGGATAGTTTTTACTATTGTTCAAGTACATATTAACAAGTTGCAATTTTATTTTTAAGAGTTGATTCAAGTACATTAAGCTTTGTTGTTTCAGGAGTTAACTAACTTTAACTTAAAATCAACCTCTTTGGACGTTGAAATAGACTTGTGTTGGAACCACTGTTTTTAAAATATGTTAACTCAGCATCGGCATTGTATTTTTTTCTTTGCATGTAGACACACATGGATGCTTGTAAATTTCGGTGAGCTAGTGCCATAATTTGAGCAAGGAAAAACGGATAGATGGTTCATTACTTTTCTTTGAAATCAAGATTGCATATACTAATGAACACCCTCTAAGAGGGGAAGGTGTGGCTCGCCACCCTCCTTCGCTAGTCGTAGGTGGCGCTTGCCACTGCTCGTTGCCACACCCCTACCTCGCCGTTCTTCGCCGTTTGATACCAACTCGTCTGCACGACGAGCTTGGTGAACGTTGTGTTGTCGGCTTTTTTTTTTCTTTTTCTTTTTTTTTAACGTTAGCTAACGTTAATATTCAAACGTATACTTTTTTTTTTCTTTTTAAAAAACTAACTTATATACTCTATAAATAGCACACATATTTTACATTTCAATCAAAGTTACACAACATGTATTTCAAACACTTACACATATTAAAAGCAAGAAACATGAGCGAATCATCTTATTCAAGTGTTAGCGACTTTGAAGAGATAACGAAGCTAGAGATGATTCTCCAAGAATTTGAGTACGAGCAATCGTTGCAAAACCAAGAAGCCGGTCCTTCAGAACACTGTAGATACATCCCCCGTGAACGTGATGTTGCTGAAGCACGTCTAATGGGCGACTATTTTGGTGACCAACCAAAATATACGGAAGAAAATTTTCGGCGTCGTTTTCATATGAGCCGTAAACTATTTTTAGAAATAGTCCAAGGTATTGAAACGTATATTGAAACTCATCATCCTCTTTCCTCGCATTTTGATTTCTTTAGACAACGACGTGATGCTAGGGGTGTAATGAGTTTAGTGTGATTATGAAATGCACATGTGCACTACGTCAATTGGCTTACGGGGTTCATGCTGATGCATTAGATGAGTATTTACAAATAGGTGAACATTGTGCATGCGATTGTCTAGATTTTTTTTACTATGTGCATAATCCAGTTGTTTGGGAAGGAGTTTTTAAGAAAACCAAACGAGGATGACATTCGAAACTTATACCACGCACATAACATGGTTCATAAGATACCGGGAATGTAAAACCTCGCAAAAATCCATATAATTAAAAACGTTTAATTATATATTAATCTCTGTCATTATTTTAATCACCATTTTTATGGGGAAATTTAAAATTTTTCTTATTATATTAAATGGTCACGATTACGATATTGCAAAATTCACCAAACGACCAAACACGTTCTCGACACGTTTAACAAAATATTAAAAATTCACTAATCCTAATTAATAACTAATACAAACCAAACGGGCCCTTAATAAATTTCAGCCCAACATCCGGTTACTATTCATCAGCCCATGCAAATAGGCCCAATTCCAAATCTTAATATTTTCATTTGTTCGACTATACACCCTCCAAAACGACCCTTGTTCTCTCGATTTTTATACACGACTTATATATATATTTGCACTACCTCGTTTATCACCTAGCCAACTAATAGTGTGTCGAGTATCATGTTCATAGGACGACGTTTGATACATTTTTAAGAGGCGAAGTGATTGACAAATATTCAAGCAAATCGATTTGTAACAAATTCATTTCTTAACCGTTTCGACTCTAGTTTGTTTCTATGAGTTTCAAATAATATTTCTAATATGATTTCATGTTTAAATGTCGCTAATGATCAGCTATATTCATGTGGTACACGATTTCTCAAATTGTGTATACAATATATATATGGTCGACATCTTCATGAATCACCAAAGCATGCCCCTCATTTCAAGCTCTCACATTTGATTTTTATATGATATAAATTCATCCTAGACAACTATTGTAACTGACATAATAGTGTAATTGGTTTCCTTGGAAGATTTTGAACCATACGTATTATGAAAAGTTACAATATATACTCCTTGTTCGTTCACTCAATTCTTTCATTCATCATACTCGAAAACAAACCTCATTCCTCCTTAAACTCACTCCTAAGATTCCAGGAACAATTAAACACAAGTTGGGAAGCAAGGAAGTAGAATCGGGTTCATTTTATACGTTTATTACTTGGGTAAAAATCGTATGTACCTAGTTCTTGTGTTTCCTTCGTCCATACTCGTTTCTCCACCACCCTAGAGGTGTTGTAAGTTGTTTCAAACTCATTTCCATTCGTTTCACACGTAAAATATATTTGCATCATGTATATGTTTTGTCGACTATATATAAGCTTTATGTATATATTTACGTACGTATAAATTTGTAGCAACACAAACGTGGCTAGCCTCTATCTTGGAAGGCCTAGGAGTCACGTAGCACACATATTTCACGTTCATTTCAACGTTACATGCATCAACTAAACTTATTTTGAACCTAACTAACTCACGTATAAAAACTATATAAACACTTAGAAATATTCTAAGTCTTTCACATATATATAAACGTCACATACATGCTAAGAAACCCTCGTATAACTTTAATATCGTGTAACAAGCATACCATATTATTACTCGACCTAATAGACCACCTAGAAAACTACCACTTTCATTTAGATAACATGTAAAAATACTCACGTCTCGACAATAAAATTTAGCCAAATTGATCAATAGTTACAAGGTTTTAAAATTGTCATTTTCATTTAAAAACTTAATATTTTCGGTTTGGGCTTATTCAAAGCCCAACAAGAGATAACGATCCATAAGCCCACTGGGCCCATATGAAACATTTTTAGAATCATAAAAATAGCCCAGGTCCAGGCCCAAAACAATTTCCATGCCCTCGCCTCTAAATTTCTTAACGGACCTTTGTTTTGGTTCGTTAAGGCCCAATTTCATGAAAAATAAGCTTTTTAGCAAATAAGCTTGTTATTAATTTAATAATCTTCGGAAATTTTTATAAAATTTTTCTTATAATTTTTGTACATTTGGACTAAAAATGTAACGCGACGACACCTTCAGGGACTAAAACTTCCAAACTGTTAAAACAGAGGACTGGAACAGTAAAAACAGAAACTATAGGTTATAAAATGACATATTATTAATTTCCAAGCTTATATTGTAATATTGGACATGTAGTGGACTATAATTATAAATTATATATAAAAAGGACTAACGGTGTAACGCTAACGCCGTTAGTATAAAAAGTGTAAAAACTGGAAAAGGACAAGGACCAACATATTTTATTTGACATTCTTATTTTATTTTCTATTTTACGTCACCATCACGTCATATGCATTTTCATTACATTTTATTTATATATTATTTAACTTTACGTTAATATAACGATATTTAAACTCATATTCATTACATATTATTTTTATCATCATTAAAAAGGAAGAACTTTAAAAATAATAGCATATCTCGTCATACTATTATAAACATAATAATTTCATTCGCATATCATCTTTTCATCATAACGATTAATCGTTATTCATTTACCAAATAGTATTTGGTTAAATTCTCAGATAAATTTATTTATCAGGTTCCGTATCAAAGACGTTTCCATAATCATTCTCATAATCTCATCCTACTTTACTTTTCATCATCCCAACATCAATCAAGGTGAGTCATAGCCCCATTTTCAATAATTATTTTTAACTCATTGGGGGAGATACATGCTTACATATACTTTGATAACTTCATAAGTATATGAATAAATTACATGATTCAAATCAATTTCCTTATTAATAATTACCTGATAAAGTTTATGACTTAAGATGTGATAAATATATTTTACTGATGAATTATTTAACTGAAATACTGATACTCAGATGATAATGTTTCCAATTTGACTATTGTGGCATGTGATATATGTATTTTACTGCTGAATTACTTAACTGAAATACTGATACTTGGATGATAATGTTTCCAATTTGATTATTGTGGCATGTGATATATATATATATATATATATATATATATATATATATATATATATATATATATATATATATATATATATATATATATATATATATATATATGTTATTGGCGAATTACTTAATTGAAATACTGATACTCAAATGATTATGTGGCGAAATACTTAACTGAAATACTGATACTCAAATGATACTGTTTCCAAAATGATTATTGTTGCATGATACATGACTATACTTTACTATCCTGAATGATTCCATTATTACCTTGATATTGCCTAAGTTACCTTATCGCCATAAAGTCCCTCAATCATGAGCCATTAATCACTGTTATGTGAGCGCGAATATAGTGAACAACTTCGAAACCTGTTAAGGATTGACCTCCTATCCCACTAATACTTGACGGAATGCCATATGCATATGGTTAGTCGTATTAGTCGTGATACACTATATTTGAATACAAATAGGAATTGGCAAATCACCTATTATAAGATGGCAAAATTTATCATTGACTTGATAAATCACCTCTTTTGTTAACGTCTTGCGTGTCATGAGGCTTGGTGCAATATCCATAAGAAAATGTATGTTTTCAACATATATTTAGATACAGCTGTATAGGAATTTGACCATACTTGAATTATATATGTTATTAAATTAGCATCATGAGTTTCCAGCTCATGTTAGGATTATTGATTCCTTATTTGAATTTGATTGAATACTTATATGATTTATCTGTGATTATAATCTACATTACTCGATACTTGTTTTATCACTGTTAATACTTATTACAATTATTACCAAATATTCCTGAAATCTATTGAAATAAATGGTTTTCCATAAAACTCTATGAACTCACCAACCTTTGTGTTGACACTTTTAAGGATGTGTATCTCAGGTAATTTAACGGAGCAGGACAAGACACGGAGCGGGCATTTATTACTCTGATAAATTAAAATGGTGTAAAAATCAAATATGTCATTCTTTCAAGCCTTTACATCTTTTAAAAAGATTTTAAATCAAATGGTTCATCTTGTATCAAAAATATTATTTGAATGACAAATAACTTTCAAAACGCTTCTTTTAAGCTGTTTTATGAGATTATAACTTCGATCCTCCCCGTAACACCCAAATTACTTTTCTGCTGCTACAAACTTAAATTTGGGGGTGTTACAGGGAATGTTAGGAAGCATCGGTTGTATGCACTGGAATGGAAGAATTGTCCGAAAGAATGGCAAGGGCAATTTCACAGAGGTGATAAAAAGTATCCGACTATAATGCTTGAAGTTGTTGTGTCGCATGATTTGTGGATTTGGTATGCATTTTTTGGTGTAGCAGGTGCGAATAACGATCTTACCGTTTTGTATAATTCTCCGTTATTTGACGAACTGATTGATGACATCGGCCATGTGGTTCCGTTTGAAGTATACGGAACAAAATTTAAGCATGGGTATTATCTAGCTGACGGAATTTACCCAGAGTAGGTGTTGGGAATTATACTAACAGTTACCACGGCTAAGAGAAGAAGTTACAACTGCAGAAGATTGTACTTGCAGTGGAAACTTATTACCACTGCAAGAACATATATTACCACTGCTTATTAGATAACTATTAGGAAACGTATTTAGATAAATATAGAATAAATCTTGTGTATATCTTATTCTATTAGCTTTATACTTATCTTGTAGAAGAGGACTCCTTGTGCTATAAAAGGAGATCCTAGGTTAAAGGTTTGATATACGTTTGTCTAGAGCTTCAAGATGTAACCCTAGTGATATCAAGATCACTCGTATTATTATCATTAATAATATTGGAGCTAATAGTTTGTTTACATACATTGTTCTTGTTCATATACAACTGTCTTACTCACAATCAAACTTCTAAGTGTTACTAAGTAGATTCCGCATACTTAGTGATATTACTCAAAGTATCAATCTAACACAAGTTCAAGGTGTTTAGATCCATCAAGTGGTATCAGAGCCAGACTTTGATACTTTGATTTAGAAGACTCTTGTTCACTCAGAAGAATCAATGGAGACAGAAACCAATAACTCAAACATTGCTGCTAAGCTTCCAAAGCTTAAGTTGAATGACTTTGAGATGTGGAGGCTGATGATCGAACAATTCTTTATGGTCCAAGACTACACACTTTGGGAGATCATTATGGTTGGAAATTCTTTCAAACCAAGCTCTACTTCAGAGATGGTTGGTGGCAAGGAAGTAATTAAGGTCAACATTGGACCTGTTACTAATGATGAAAGACTTCAGTTGAAGAATGATCTCAAAGCCAGAGGTTTGTTGCTGATGACACTTCCCAGAGACCAAGTTCTTGCATTCAGCAAGTACAAGACTGCAAAGACTCTTTTTTGATGAGATCTGTGAAGTTTTTGGTGGTAATGATTCCACCAAGAAGACTCAAAAGACCTTGCTGAAGCAGACTTATGAAAACTTTGGTTCAACAAGTAATGAATCTCTTGATAGCATCTTCACAAGGCTACAAAAGATTGTTACTCAACTCACTGTTTTTGGGATTGAGGTGGAAAGGGAAGACCTTAATCTAAAGTTCTTAAGAAGCTTACCCTCTGAGTTTGGAACCAATGTTGCTGTGTGGGAAGATAAGCCAGAGTAGGAGACCATGAAACTTAATGATTTGTACAATAACTTCAAGGTTATTGAACAAAGATTGAAGAAAGCTAGCAAAATAAGCTCAAGTTCAGGAAGTGTAGCACTTATATCATCATCTCTTGATGATAGTTCAGATGATGAAAGTGATAGTGATGATGACAGTGCTAACATTGTTGTTTCCACTGGTAGTGGAAGTGTTTCCACTGGTAGCTCAAAGAGACAAATTGCAGGACTTAGTGATACTACTTTTTATGCCTTTATATCAAGTCAAGTGGGTGGTTCAATTCTCAATCATGAGGATTTGGATCAAATTGATGAGGATGATATGGAGGAGATGGACATTAAATGGCAAGTAGCTTTACTAAGCTTAAGGACAAAGAAGTTTTGGAAGAAGACTGGAAGAAAGATCAACATCAGTGGCAATGAAACTGTAGGTTTTGACAAAAAGAAGGTGGAATGCTATAATTGTCACAAGAAGGGGCATTTTGCCAGGGAATGCAGGAAGCCAAGGAAATCTGACAACAGGTCAACTTGGTATAAGCAGGACAAGAAGAAGGAACCTACTACTGATGAGCCAAAGGGGCTATTGGCTATTGATGGAGTGAGCTTTGATTGGAGCTTTATTACCAAGGATGAGGAAGATGATTCAGAGTCTGCAATGGTTGCTACTGAGCTTGCACTAATGGCTTTTTCTGACTCTGAGGTACAAATTGATAATGCTTGTTCTAAATCTTGTAAGGCCTTAAAAGAGTATGAGAAAATTAAAGCACAATTTAATGAACAATGCCTAGAGTTAACTCATACTAATTATAACTTAGCAAATCATAAAAGAGGCCTAGGTGTTTTAGAAACTCAATTAGAGCATTATAGGGCAAATGAATCTAAGTTCAATGATGATATTGCAGTAATAAGAAGAGACTTAGATTATCAGGTTGCTGTTAATAAGGTTCTTAGAGAAGAACTAGAAAAGGTTAAGATGGCTAGTGAGAATATAATGATAACTAAGCAAACACTGGATCATCAATCCAAGTGTATTGACAAAATTTGGGAAGCCCAAGTTGTGAGCAAAGCCAAATCAGAATTGGATACAAAACTGTTCCACCACCTATAAGAGGTGTTCCATCACTTCCTGGCATTGACTTAGCTCACACAGGATTAGAGGAATTCCAGGAACTACCTATGACCTATAGACTAAAGTTTGTTAAACCAGTTGAAATTGAAAAGGTTCAGGTTGAGGTTGATATATTTGATAGTGCTAGTGACTCATCTCTTAAAGATGAAAATTTAAATGTTGAGTCTAAACCTAGTGTTCCTGAGAATGTTAAAGTGGAGGTTAAAAGAAGTATTCCTAGAATAGTCAAAGAGAAGCCTAGGTCACAACCCAATTTCACTAGGCCCACTACTAGATATGCTGAGATGTACAGAAGTAGGTCACCAACTCCTAGGGGTAATATGAGGAGTTGAAATCATGTTAAATCTAGCCAATTTGGTAGTGATTTTGTGTTCAATAACAAACCCTGTCATATATGTGGTAGCTTTGACCATTTGTCTTATAGCTGTACCTACCACTTGGGAAGAAGGGAAGTGTTTGGGAATACTAGGGTGAATGGACAAAATGCTAATAACTTAACTCACCCAAATCCACTTAGCAAGATGATTCCCAGGTCTGTTTTGCTTCATTCTGGCATTAAACCACTTTCCACTGCTAGACCAGCAGTTTCCACTGCTAGACCAGCAGTTGCCACTGCCAGAAATAAAAACAGAGTTTACCCTAAGCCCCCTGTTACTACTTTTGTTAAATCTACTCAAACAGGGAAAAAGACCAATTTTGAAAAGAAAGTTAACAATAATCAGAAGTGGGTACCCAAAGTTTCAAAACAAGCAGTTTCCACTGCTAAGCCAGCAGTTACCACTGCAAGGCCAAAGGTTACCACTGGTGGGTCTGTTAACAAGAAAAGGGTAAATATGGGAAATGCTGTTAAGGCCTCAGCACGTTGGGAATGGAAACCAAAAGGAACCATCACCTCAAACAATCCCAATGATGTATCAATGACCTTTGATATATATAATTATATTGATATACGAGGCAGATCCAAGTCATTTGTGGCTTGGGTCCCCAAAAGGAACTAATTCCTTTATTTTGTGTGCAGGGACATTCAAAGATTACTAATGATCAAGGATACTCAGACAGTGGATGTTCCAGGCACATGACTGGCAATAAGTCCTATCTTTCAGACTTTCAACCTTATGATGGACAATTTGTCAGCTTTGGAGGAGGAATTGGTGGCAAAGTTTCTGGCAAAGGAACAATCAAGGCTGGAAACATTGATTTTGAAGATGTGCAGTATGTGAAAGAACTCAAGTACAACCTTTTTAGTGTGTCACAGATGTGTGACAATAAGCATAGAGTTCTATTCACAGAAGATGAATGCTATATCTTATCTAAGGATTATAAGCTTCCTGATGAAAGTGACATTTTGCTTAAAATCCCTAGAAAAGGTAATCTGTATAGCATTGACATGAAGAACATAGTGGCTAATAATGATGTTACTTGCTTGCTTGCTTGCTAAAGCCACTTTGGATGAATCAATGCTTTGGCATAGAAGACTTGGTCATGTCAACTTCAAGACCATCAACAAGATTGTCAAAGATGGACTTGTCAGAGGTCTACCAGAGAAAAGATTTGAAAATGACCAAACTTGTGTTGCCTGTCTCAAAGGAAAGCAACACAGAGCTTCATGCAAGACCAAAGCATTCAATTCTATTGATCATCCACTCTTTATGCTGCATATGGACTTGTTTGGTCCTACTTCTGTGAGCAGTATAAATTTGAAGAAGTATTGTCTTGTTGTGACTGATGATTTTAGTAGATTCACATGGGTTTTCTTTTTAAGAACCAAGGATGAAACCACTGGCATCCTTAAGACATTCATCACTGAAGTTGAAAATCAATATGAAAAGAAAATCAAGATCATCAGGTGTGATAATGGGACAGAGTTCAAGAATAAAGTTATGGATGGTTTCTGCAGAGACAAAGGTATTAAAAGAGAATTTAGTGTTGCAAGAACTCCTCAACAAAATGGAGTTGCAGAAAGAAGAAACAGAACACTAATTGAGGCTGCTAGAACCATGTTAGCTGATTCAAAGCTTCCAGTGACTTTTTGGGCTGAAGCAGTTAACACTGCTTGTTACATACAAAACAGAGTTTTAGTGGTCAAAACAAAGAACAAGACACCTTATGAGTTGTTCAGAGGAAGGCCTCCTACTTTGGAGTTTATGAGGCCATTTGGGTGTCATGTTACCATTCTCAATACCATTGATCATCTGGGTAAATTTGAAGAAAAGTCTGATGAAGGCTTCTTTGTTGGATACTCTATGGTTAGCAAGGCTTTTAGAATATATAACTTAAGAACAAAGAAGATTGAAGAGAACTTGCATGTTCAGTTTCTTGAAAATAAAGCAAACATGACAGGTTCAGGACCAGATTGGCTATTTGATCTTGAAACATTATCAAATACAATGAATTATGTTCCTCTCACTTCAAGCATTGGAGACAAAGATCTTGAAGATTCAGAAGAATTCATTGATGAAGATGAAGCTTGTAAAGATGATGAAGATCAAATTGTTATGCCACTTTGGGACTTTGTTGATAATTCTGAAAAGACAAGTGATGCAGATGGTGTGAATGTTGATGTAAATAAAGATATTCCTACTAGCAGTGGTAACTCCATTCCCACTGCTACACCAGAAGTTTCCACTGTCAGCCCAAATGTGGAACATACTTCTCAGGAATCACCAAGTGATGATGTAGAGATCTCTAACATGCCTACAACATATGATATTCCTAGCACATCACAATCTTCAATTCACAAAGTGCATCCACTTGATAATGTTATTGGTGAACTTCAATCAGGTGTGAAGACTAGAAGACAGACAAAGAAAAATGATATTCATGGGTTCATAAGTGAAGTGTATGAGTCCACAAAACATAGTAAGAAGAATGAGTGTTTGTTTTTCTGTTTTCTCTCACAAGTGGAGCCTAAGAATGTGTATATGGCTCTAGGAGAATCTAGCTGGGTTGAAGCTATGCAAGAAGAGTTGCTGCAGTTTAAACTTCAAAAGGTTTGGGTTCTTTGTGACTTGCCTGATGGTATGAAGGTCATTGGTACTAAATGGGTTTTCAGAAACAAGAAAGATGAAAGAGGTATTGTAATCAGGAACAAAGCTAGATTGGTTGCTCAAGGATACACTCAAGAGGAGGGTATTGATTATGAAGAAGTGTTTGCTCCTGTTGCAAGGATTGAGGCTATTAGATTGTTTTTAGCCTATGCATCATTTATGGGCTTTACAGTCTATCAAATGGATGTTAAGAGTGCCTTTCTGTATGGTACTATTGATGAGGAGGTATATGTCTCTCAACCTCCAGGCTTTGAAGATCCTCAACACCCAAATAAAGTATATAAAGTGGTTAAGGCTCTTTATGGCTTACATCAGGCTCCAAGGAAGTGGTATGAAACCTTAGCTACTTATTTATTGAATAATGGGTTTCATAGAGGCAAGATTGACCAAACTTTGTTCATCAAGAAAGACAAGGGTGATATTCTACTTGTGCAAGTATATGTTGATTATATTATCTTTGGGTCTACTAAACAAGAGATGTGCAAAGAGTTTGAGAAGCTGATGAAGGATGAATTTCAAATGAGTTCTATGGGAGAACTTACATTCTTTTTGGGGCTGCAAGTACAACAGAGTAAGGAAGGCATATTTATCAGTCAAGACAAATATGTGGCTGAGATTATTAAGAAGTTCAAGTTCACTGATGCAAAATCTTCAAATACCCCTGCTGACAAGACCACTCACCTATTGTTAAAGAATGCTAGTGGTGCTAATGTTGATGTCCACACTTACAGATCTATGATTGGTTCTTTGATGTATCTTACTTCCTCAAGGCCAGACATTATGTTTACTGTATGTGCTTGTGCAAGATTTCAAGTGACTCCAAAGACATCACATATGACAGCAGTGGAAAAGATTTTTAGGTACTTGAAGACTTATCCTAATCTAGGATTATGGTATCCAAGAGACTCTCCAATGGAATTGATCACATACTCAGATAGTGACTATGCTGGTGCAAGTTTGGATAGAAGATCAACTACTGGAGGATGTCAATTTCTTGGATGTAGATTGGTGTCATGGCAGTGCAAGAAGCAAACTATGGTTGCTACTTCAACCACTGAAGCAGAATATGTTGCAGCTGCTAGTTGTTGTGCTCAGATCCTTTGGCTTCAGAATCAATTATTGGATTATGGGTACAATTTCATGAACACCATTATCTATATAGACAACAGTAGTACCATATGCATTATTAAAAATCCTGTGCAACACACTAAAACTAAACATATTGAAATTAGACATCACTTCATTAGAGATTGTTTTGAGAAAAAGCTTATTAATGTTGTCAAAATTCATACTGATGACAATTATGCTGATTTATTAACAAAAGGGCTTGATGTGGGTAGGTTTCAATACTTGGTAACAGGTATTGGAATGCTAAATCCATAAAACTTTGATGTCTAATATTTTTTCAGTGTTGCAGGATAGTTTTTAGGTACTAATATTGTTTGTATTGTATGTATGGTTTTCTACTAATTTGTATGCAGAGTTATCAAGAGCACAGTGGAAATAACCATACAACAGTGGAAAGTTTGGTGATAAAAGCAAGAAGAAAGAAGTACTTTTATTGATCATCAGAAGAAGTACATTACAACCATCAAGAAAACATTATCACCAAAACAGAAAACCATCACATAAAACATGAACCTACAACCTAACACCTACTCCATAGGTTTCTTTCCTTTTCCTTCATAGTCATGCTTGCCTTTGGAAGCTTTCTTTCTCTTGTCATCAAAAGAGAGTTGTTTCCTTGGACAAGCAAGTCCTAGAACTTGCTTGGGAGGCCTTGGTGCTTGGGTAGGCTTCTCAACAGCAGGCCACTTCATGTTGCTTATGGCAGTTTTCAATGCTGTGGTGAGGGCCTTTGGAAGCTCTTTGGAAAGATCAAAGGTTGGATCATTCTCCTCATCAGAGGATGCACTTGAATAGAACTCCAAAGATGGAGCAGGAGAAGCTTCAGTCTTTTTGGTTGGCTTGTTGGAAGCTGTGGAAGTGGTTGCACTTGGTGGGAAGTAATCACTCCATCCTGTTGAAAGATCCTCTGAGTTTGAACAATAGCTGATTTCCTCATCAGAAGAATCATCAGAAGATATATACACTATTGGAAACCAGCTCATTGTGTTAATTAAGGGTTTGTGTTGTTGAAGGTGTTTGTTGATGAGAGATAAAAGTTTTGAGCCCCCTTTTATAGGCAAAGTCAAGGTCGAATTATAATTAATGAAGAATATTTACTCTTACCTGTTTTGGTAGGTTGGAGGAGTAAATTTGGTTATTATTGGGTTGACTTTTGGAAGATATTTTTGTGTATAGTAACTTGGTTAAAAAGTTACTTTGGGTTAATTATTATGGGTTAAGTTGAAAGTTACTTTGGTTTGCAGCATACAACCCATATTATTGGAGTCATTGGAGTAATAAGGTGTGTATCATAGACACACAACAAATGGTTATTGATTCACCATGTCTAATCCACAAAAGAATCGACTAGTCCAGAGCAAACGGCTACTGGTAAAGACTTATCAAATCCGTTTATGGTTGATAGTTTACCAAAAACTAGGTTATCAACTCACCATACATCCAAGTGATCAAGAGTTGGCTAGTCCATAGCAAACGGCTCATGGTAAAGACATATCAAATCCGTTGATAGCTGGTAGTTTGCTAAAAACTATGATAAGAGCAGCAAATTTTAATGTTTTATTTACCACTGCTCTTTGATATGTTGTGAAAATTTTACCACTGCTAGTTCATTAGTTACCACTGCAAGAGTAATTTTTCCACTGATGAACTAGCCGTTACAACTGTTGTGTCAGTAATCTATTTTTTTACTAGCCGTTGTAAAATAACCGTCTTTCCTTATTAATAGGGTAAAATCTTTTGTGAATTATCTACTTACTTATTATAAATTATTCTTTTTCCAAAGATAATTCTTTCTAAAGATAATTCACATTGCGCAACCTTCTCAAACCCTATTAGTATAAATTGATCATCATACGGCTTGCTTTTTATCTTGATTACTAACACTTTTTTTTTCACAAATATCATGGCGATTCTAAAATTTGTCGAGGAGCACAACCAAGTGGCCTACTTACAAAAGTCAAACGAGAAGAGTGGCCCTGTTTTTCATCAGATTGTGGTTTTCTAAACACAACTCATATAAGGTATGCCTTAACTATTAATCCCACAATCTATGTCTCTCATATCAAACAGTTCTGGAACACTGTGGAGTCCATAACTCTTGAACATGGAGACACACAAGAATCTGTGGATGCTCTAAGAGCCACAGTTGATGGGGTAACTATTGATGTTACTGAGTCATCCTTGAGGAGAATTCTCCAATTGGATGATCTCAATGGTATCATCACATTACCTAATTCAGAAATTTTCACTAATATTGCTTTAATGGGGTATGATACATCTGAACAAAAAGTTACTTTTAGAAAAGGATGTTTTTGTCCCCATTGGAGATTTTTAATTCACACTCTTTTACATTGCCTTAGTCCTAAGAAAATATCTTATGAACAATTTGCATCAACCATGGCTTATCATTTGGTTTGTTTGGCAACTGATAGGACTTTCAATTTTTCAAAGTTTATTTTCAATAATATGAAAGGCAATGTAAAGAGTCAATATAAAATTTTGATGTATCCAAGGTTTGTGCAAGCAGTGTTAAATGAGTTTCAACTGCATCCTCACAATAGAATTTATGAACCTTCCACTCTTAAGCCAAAAGTTTTTCAAAACATGTGTAAGGCTTCAGATCTTTGGAATGGGGAGGTTCATCCACTTTTACCTCAAACGCTTGCTAAAATTGCTCAAGTCCAGGGGAAGATGCAACCATCCCAGTTGTATCTCATAACACACCCAATATTGTTGTTCCACCAATTCACCATACCCCTGTTGTTACTCACACTTATGAGAGAAGGTCTAAACAGCCAACTTCTCTCATCTCAACATTGCATGTTGCTGAATCCTTTGGTTTAGGAACAAGCAGTGGTGGTTCAAGGCTTCATCCTAGTCCAACTAGGGAAGAGCCTGAATCCATGCCTCATGATTCACCTCTCCCAACAGGTTACACAGTTGGAAGTGATGAAGGCAGTGTGCCACTACCTGAATTGATGGAAATTTGTACCAAGTTAGTCAAGCAGGTTCAAGCTCTGGAGAAAGATCTGGCACAGACCAAAGAATAACATGCCACAGAGCTGAATCAATTGAAGGCTGAGATTCAAAGATTGCAGAATGAAGTTGAGAATCTCAAGAAGAAAAGATCTAAAGTTGTGTTATCTTCATCATCTTCACCTCAGGATGAGTTTTCTGCAAGTTCTACTAAAGCTTTGGGAGATTCTTCCAAACAGGGGAGGAAAACAGATGCAGAGCTTAAGGGGAGGAGTAAAATTTTTGAAAATGAGTTTGCTGAGCTCACTGATTCTGATAATGCTCAAGCAAAAGATGATGTAGCTGAGACTGAGGGGAGGAAATTAGATTTTGAAGATATGGATGCTGATGCTGGTTTTAATTTTGATGATTTAGTTGGAACTGCTCAACCAATTTCCACTGAAGCAGAACAAGTTCCCACTGATCAACCAATTACCACTGCAAGTGAAAAAGTTCCCACTGCTACTCAAGAAATTACCACTGCAGAGGAAGAAGCTGCCAGAATAAGATCAGTTAAAGGAAAGGCTATTGTGATTGCTTCAGATCAAGAGCAAACAAGAAAAATTTCTAAGAAGGAACAAGCTCAGATTGACTTTGATGCAATATTGGCAGAGCAACAACAAGCAGAAGAGAATGAAAGAAAGAGAAAGTTAGAGGAAGATGAAGTTGCTAGTTTTATGGAAGCAAAGAGGTTGGATAAACTTGAAGCTGTTATGGCAGAACCAATTTCAAGTGTCTCACCAACTGTCATACATGAGAAACCTCCATTATTCACTTATGTGCCTACAGAAGAAGAGATTGACTATTTGATTAACAATGATCAAATAATCAGAAAGAAGACCATTGAACTTATTGCAAATACAACCTTGAATGAAGAACAAAAGTCTGCTCAACTTAAAGATTTCATTCTAATGAAGAATCAGCAGGCTCTTGATGAAATCATTGGGGATGTTAGAAAAGGTCAAAAGAAGCCAAGAAAGCTTACAAAGGCACAGATCATTGCTGAGATGAAGACTTTTTGTTGCCATGTTGGTAATATGAAGATGGGTCAATTCAAAGGAATGTCACATGATCAAGTTGAAGGTATTTACTACAGAATTAAAAGACAAGATAGTAAATTCATTCAAATGGATCAGGAACCTATAGTTATGAAGACAAAAAGGTCTGGAGTGAGTCTTGGATCAAAATATGCAAAGAGGTTGAAGACTCAAGACTCATCTCAAGCATAAGAGGGTCCTAGCAAGTTGACAAAAGAGCAAGTTACAAACATGTTGTTCATAGAGACTGATGTACTAAATATTGAACCTTTACAAGCAAAATATCCAGTTGTTGGTTGGGAGATCTTTTCTGATAGTTTTGGTGTAGCTTGGATGATCATCAGAACTGGAAGTGTCACAAGCATTTGCAGAGATTTTGAAGACATTGTTAGATATTGTGATAGAGAAGATTTGGATACTTTGTGGAGGATTGTTCAAGATCAGTTCAAGAAGGATGAACTTGTTGATGTCAAGGCTATGGAGTTATGGGTTCACTTAAGAAGATTATATGAACCTGACCCAAGTGATAGATATTGGAGATTTGAAGCTCATGATCAAAGAACCTTGTGGAAATTCTATGATTCAAGTTCTGTGCATCATGTTTCTACTCAAGATGGAGTTGATGTCTTTATGCTGGCTGAGAAAGAATATCCATTGAGAGCTGGAGTATTGGATGTGATGAGAACAGTTAAGCTTAGGTGCTGGGAAAGAACCGAAGTCATAGATGATTTGCTACAAAGGATTTATGATCAAAGTGTGAGAGCTGATAAAGAGTTAAGAAGAAAAAGATAAGTGTTTGGAAGAATTCCCATATCCTCATGTTTACTGAATATTTGAAGAAACTTATTGATTTATGTATTAATCATAAGTTAGGGGAGGATTGTTGGGAGTTATACTAACAGTTACCACGGCTAAGAGAAGAAGTTACAACTGCAGAAGATTGTACTTGTAGTGGAAACTCATTACCACTGCAAGAACATATATTACCACTGCTTATTAGATAACTGTTAGGAAACGTATTTAGATAAATATAGAATAAATCTTGTGTATATCTTATTCTATTAGCTTTATACTTATCTTGTAGAAGAGGACTCCTTGTGCTATAAAAGGAAATCCTAGGTTAAAGGTTTGATATATGTTTGTCTAGAGCTTCAAGGTGTAACCCTAGTGATATCAAGATCACTCGTATTATTATCATTAATAATATTGGAGCTAATAGTTTGTTTACATACATTGTTCTTGTTCATATACAACTGTCTTACTCACAATCAAACTTCTAAGTGTTACTAAGTAGATTCCGCATACTTAGTGATATTACTAAAAGTATCAATCTAACACAAGTTCAAGGTGTTTAGATCCATCAGTGGGCATCTTTTGTCAAATCCTTTACGGTTGCAAGCAACCCAAAAACGCCGTATGGAAAGCGAAACAAGAAAGTGCTCGAAAAGATATCGAAAGAGCTTTTGGTGTCCTCCAAAGACGTTGGCGTATTATTGTCCAACCGGCGCGGCAATTTACTGTGGGCAAGTTACGGAGAATCATGTACTCTTGCATTATAACGCATAACATGATCTTGAAAGATAAAAAATATGCGATATCTGAAGCTGCCGAAATGTATATTCCTCCGCAACCAAATATGCAACAGACATGGGTTGAACGTTGCGCAGTGCAAATAAGAAAAACAAAAGAACTACACGATAAATGCACACACGCAAAGCTTCAACGATGTCTCATCGAGCATGTTTGGCAACAACAACAATGGGAACAAATTCAACAGAATAAGAATAATTAGTTTCGTTATAAGTTGATGTATTTTATTTCGTATCTTTTTTTTTTTTTTTTTTTTTTTTTTTTTTTTTTGTTACGTTATTTTTAGTTGTATGTAATATTTATTGTGTTGTATTTTATTTTAAATATTAATGAAATGAATTTAGTTTATTTAATTAAATGAATAAAAAAATATAGTTGTAAGTGGTGGACATCAAATGAGTAAGTTGATGTTAGTTGTGATTGAGGAGAAGGTTAGTTGTGAAGAGGTGTTAAGGTGATGTGGCACCCGTAAGTTCCAAATGAGTAATTTTTGCTAGTTACCACACCTTCCCCTCTAATTTAGCATGCTCTGCACGTATTAATTAGATATGCATATCGCTACATCGATACTTCAATTCAACCATTAAGTTTAAGAGCCTCTTGATTACCGTTGGGCCGCATGCCCGTTGGCATAGATAGCTCATTACAATTGCTAAAATTATTACAAGTATCTAAAACCAACACGATAATGGCAAGCTAATTAACTTTGTGCTACATGCATACACCCTTCAAGACTTCACAAAAAGGATAGAGTTTTGTTGGAGTCATCGTAATTGTGAAGGTCTATAGAAAATATAAGGCTCTAAAAAGAGCAGGTATGTACACTGTCTACACTCTAAACTTGTTTAAAGTTCTCACGTTCTGTGGCATAAGCATGAATGTTTGCAATTTGTGCAGTGCTGTCTCTAGGTTTGCAGAGGCTCTATGCAAAATTTAATTTAATTATTAAAACGATGCCTAATAACAGAAGTTACATAATGTTTTAAAGAGATAAAAATCATAAAATGAGAAATAATCATTATATAACCACTTCCGGTAGCATTTCTGATGCAAAATCTTAAATCAAACATTTGTAGTTGTTGGGGGTTATGAGCCCAGAACAGGGTTAAGATAATCAAAGACCTAGCTACGTACCAATTAAGGTTACCGGATATCACTTGGAATCGTGTTATCACTTTCCAAAGTAAACTATTCGACCCTAATGCCTGGGTATCACGAATATCTACTTGGGATAAGACCAAATGTTGTTAGTGATTTAGGCACAAATCAATAACCCTTCGTGTATAAGTGTTATATGTTTTCTGTGTATCTTTCATGCAAAATATATTTTCCTATTTATAGGAAGATACTCATGGCTAGTCAAATGGAATTATGAGAATTAATCGGCCCATTAATCTCCACATAATTATCCCCATTATAGCCTAAAATAGTGGTTACTTGACCAGTTAAACGAGGTCATAAGTGTAGATGTAACTGCCATTTGAATAGGTCAAATCAGTTACATAACCATCAGCAGAATCCACTTATCACTAGCAGCAGAATCACTGCTCAGCAGCAGAGTCATACTGTTAGCAGCAGAATTGCTATCAGCAGAATCCTGATGCTAGTAGCAGGATCCACTATCAGTGGAAACCAATACTAGCAGCAGAATCCTACACAACCACTATTTGAGTCAGGATGTTCATGGACCTGATGGGTGTACACTCCGTACCTCCAAGCCCATTACCAGGTGTGAACCAATCCCACCAGTGCACTAAATTTTCCAACAATCCTCCCCAAATTTAGTTCACTACCTTTGCATGAAATAACCATAATACAAAACAAGTGCATAAACGAAAATATCCTGAGGATTGAATTTTCATATTAGTACATTACACGTTCAAATATTCGAGAATCGGGGTGTTCTAAGAATTGAACCCTTCAACCCATTTGAATACCTGAAGATAAAATACACACAAGTTTTCAAACACTTAAACACTCCTGACACTATACAAGCCATGTGTCCATATCCAATTCATAAATGTTGTAAAAGCTAAAAGTCCATAGCTTCCTGAAGCGGCAAAACTTCAACATTTACATAGGTGGTTCCTCTTTATTCATGCTCCTGCCAAGCACTTTTTCAAAGAAAATTAACCATTAAGAAGAAGTGACTTCATCCTCCTTTCCAGCCGGTTCCAAGCACAAACCTTGGGATGTTTGTAAAACATGTGCTTCAGTACACTGAATGTTCAGCTTTCCATATTGAACTCAGCTCCCAAGTTTCCTCAGGAGGGAGTTGGGTGTCCTAGCATTCAGTGACCAAGTTGGACTTTAAACCCATCCCTTTAGCAGACTTTATAACCAAGTCTCTAGCAAGACCCTTTGTCAAGTGATCAGCTAAGTTCTGTTGAGATCTAACAAACTCTATAGAAATCACCCCATTCATGATTAGTTCACGAATCATGCTATGTCTGACACCTAAGTGTCTAGACTTCCCATTGTACATCTGGCTATAAGCCTTTGCCAATGTAGCAGCACTATCACACCGGATAGAAATAGGTGCTATAGGTTTAGGCCACAATGGAATCTCAAGAAGCAAGTTTCTCAACCATTCAGCTTCTTTGCCAGCAGCTGCTAGAGCTACAAATTCAGATTCCATTGTTGAACTGGTGATACAAGTTTGTTTCTTGGATGCCCAAGAAATTGCACCTCCACCAAGTAGGAATACCCAGCCACTGGTAGACGAATTGTCTTCAGTGTTACTGATCCAACTTGCATCAGTGTAACCTTCCAACACTGAAGGATAACCAGTATATGAGAGACTATAGTCCATAGTTCTCTTCAAATACTTCAGTACCCTCTGAATTGCTTGCTAGTGCTGAGCACTAGGATTACTAGTATACCTGCTCAGTTTACCCACAACAAAAGCAATGTCAGGCCTTGTACAAGTCATGGCATACATCAGGCAGCCAATCACCCTGGAATACTCAAGTTGAGATACAGCTTTGCCATTGTTCAGCATAAGCTTCTCAGTGGTATCCATGGGAGTACTCACTGGAGTACAATCAAAGCAATTAAATTTCTTCAGTACCTTCTCTATGTAATGAGACTGAGAAATTGATATACCATTGCTTTCATGTTTGATCCTTATACCAAGGATAACATCAGCCTCCCCCATGTCCTTCATGGAGAACTTTGATGACAAAAATTCCTTTGTCAGGTCAACCTGATTTTGGTCAGTACCAAATATCAACATGTCATCAACATATAGACAAATGATGACTCCTTTACCAGATTCATCAAATTTTCTATACACACAATTGTCAGCCTGGTTAAGAACATAACCATTAGACAAAACCACTTCATCAAATTTTTGATGCCATTGATTAGGTGCCTGTTTGAGACCATATAAGGACTTAATCAGTTTACACACCTTGTTTTCATTTCCAGGCAAGATGAAGCCCTGAGGTTGGTTCATATAAACCTCCTCATCCAATTCACCATTCAAGAAAGCTGTCTTCACATCCATCTGATGAATAATCAGATTGTGAGTTGATGCCAAAGCAATCAGCAGCCTGATGGTACTGATACGTGCCACAGGGGCATAAGTATCAAAGTAGTCTATCCCTGACTTTTGTTTAAAGCCCTGAATGACTAGTCTAGCCTTGAACTTTTCAATAGTTCCATCTACCTTCATTTTCCTTTTGAAAATCCATTTGCAACCAAGAGGTTTGCAACCTGGTGGTAGATCAACCAACACCCAAGTGTTGTTGCCCATGATGGAGTCAATCTCATCATTTATTGCCTCTTTCCAGAAAGCAACATCCTGGGACTTCATTGCTTCTTCAAATGTTTTGGGATCATCCTCAACAATGAAGCAATAGGAATATTGGTCAGAGACCTCATTCCTTGTACCTTCAACTAAGTATAATTGAAACTCAGGTCCAAATGACTTTGGAGTCCTGACCCTTTTGCTCTTCCTGAGCTCAGGTTCAGGTTGTTGAACCACAACCTCATCAGGGGCCTGAGATGATAAATTATCAGGGACCTCTGAAACTCCATTGTCATCAGTTCCATTTGGAATCCTGTGACTTGGTCTAGGGACTGATGAGAATCTATTCTCATCAAATAGTGCATCCCTTGATTCAATTATTGAATTAATTGAAACATATTCATTAGGTTCAATAACATAGAACCTGTATGCCTTGGAATGCTCAGCATATCCAACAAAGATGCAATCAATGCCTCTTTCACCCAAAGTTTTTAATTTTGGATCAGGGAGTGTTACAACAGCCCTACAGCCCCAAACCCTGAGGTAATTCAGGTTGGGTTTCTTTTTATTCCATAGTTCATAAGGGGTGACTTTGTTCATTTTATTGGGAACCCTATTTAATAAATAGCAAGATGTTAACATAGCTTCACCCCAGAACCCTTGACTCAGTCCTGAATAGGACAACATGGAATTAACCATCTCCTTCAGTACCCTGTTCTTTCTTTCAGAGATACCATTTTGTTGAGGAGTATAGGGAGCAGTAGTTTCATGGATTATACCAACAGACTGAAAGTACTGAGTATCCATGTACTCACCTCCCCTATCAGTCCTGAATCTTTTGATCAGGGACCCAAGTTGCAACTCAACTTCTGTTTTAAATACCTTGAATTTATCTAATGCTTCATCCTTGGTATGTAATAGATAGACATAACAAAACCTAGAAGCATCATCAATAAATGTCACAAAGTACTTCTTGTTCCCCAAAGAGGGAGTGGCATGCAAATCACACAGGTCACTGTGTATTAGCTCCAAGAGCTCAGTCTCACGTTTTACACCCTGAAAGGGTTTCTTAGTAATTTTGGTCAACATGCAAGTTTTACACTTTTCAGTGCCCATGTCAAATGCTGGGATTAACCCATCCTTAGACATATCTTGCATCCTTTTAAAATTTACATGGCCAAGTCTAGCATGCCACAGGGCAGAGTCATTCAGTTTAGAGGTTGACATAAAGGCTGAATTAACAATGTCAGTGACAATATTCAGCCTGAACATTTGATCACACAAATAGCCAAAACCAATAAACACACCATGTTTGGACAAAATAAATTTATCAGATTCAATAACTTGTTTATATCCATGATTATTCAAAACACTACTTGAAACCAAGTTCTTCCTTATATCAGGAACATAAATAACATTAAACAAAGTTACAATCTTTCCAGAACTAAAACTAAGATCTACACAACCACGACCATGCACCAAGGCTGTTGACTCATTTCCCATGTGAAGAATAGATCCATCATTCAGTGACTCATAAGTCTTGAACCAGCATCTATCTTTGCACACATGAACAGTTGCTCCAGAGTCAACCCACCACGCAACATCATCATCCTGCACAAAGTTAGATTCAGATACATATGTAACATAATAAACCTGAAGAGATTCATTAAACATATTCTGACCTTTCAGTGAGTTGGTTGGACCACCACTTCCTGAACCACTAGTGCCTGAACCATTGGATTTACCTCCAATCTTAACACCTTTGCAATCCCTTTTAATGTGACCAGATTTGCCACATTTCCAACAAGTAGGTGTAGCCTTCTTGTTAGGATCAGCCCTTGTGTTATCCTGATGTTTGCGTTTGCCTTTGTTGTCATTGTACCTGGTGGAATTGTTATGTTCCACCATATTGACAACAGATGCACCAGTAGCATTGCTACTCTTTGGCTTGTCATTGTCCTGCGCCCTGAGAGAATCCTCAATACGCAGATGACTACCCAACTGAACAAGTGTCAGTTCCTCCTTCTTATGTTTCAAGGCATGCTTGAAATCTTTCCAAGTAGGAGGGAGTTTGTCAATGATACAAGAGACTGAAATAGCCTCATCCATGTTCATTTTGTGTTGTGTAAACCTTCCAAGTATTCCAAGAAGTTCATTGTATTGTTCCATAACTGGTCTTGAATCAGTCATTTTGTAATTTGTGAAATTACTTACAAGAAACTTTTTACTTGAAGCATCCTCAGCCATATATTTGGCATCCAAGGAATCCCAAAGTTCTTTGGAAGATTCAACATTCTGATAAATGTCAAAGAGAGAGTCAGACATACCATTGAGAATTAAACCTCTGCAAACATAATCATCATTCTCCCATTTGCTTCTTGCCCTCATCTGTTCCATAGTAGCAGCATCCCCATGATCTTCAGGAATGGCAGTGTTAAGAACATACACAACATTCATGCTTGATAGCAAGAAGTGCATCTTCTTTTGCCACCTTCTAAAGTCAACACCTTCAAACTTTTCCAATTTGGAAAAACTAGCAGCCATATGCCTCATAGCAGCAGCCATTGATTATCACCAAATAGTTTACTTTGATTGTTGGGGGTTATGAGCCCAGAACAGGGTTAAGATAATCAAAGACCTAGCTACGTACCAATTAAGGTTACCGGATATCACTTGGAATCGTGTTATCACTTTCCAAAGTAAACTATTCGACCCTAATGCCTGGGTATCACGAATATCTACTTGGGATAAGACCAAATGTTGTTAGTGATTTAGGCACAAATCAATAACCCTTCGTGTATAAGTGTTATATGTTTTCTGTGTATCTTTCATGCAAAATATATTTTCCTATTTATAGGAAGATACTCATGGCTAGTCAAATGGAATTATGAGAATTAATCGGCCCATTAATCTCCACATAATTATCCCCATTATAGCCTAAAATAGTGGTTACTTGACCAGTTAAACGAGGTCATAAGTGTAGATGTAACTGCCATTTGAATAGGTCAAATCAGTTACATAACCATCAGCATAATCCACTTATCACTAGCAGCAGAATCACTGCTCAGCAGCAGAGTCATACTGTTAGCAGCAGAATTGCTATCAGCAGAATCCTGATGCTAGTAGCAGGATCCACTATCAGTGGAAACCAATACTAGCAGCAGAATCCTACACAACCACTATTTGAGTCAGGATGTTCATGGACCTGATGGGTGTACACTCCGTACCTCCAAGCCCATTACCAGGTGTGAACCAATCCCACCAGTGCACTAAATTTTCCAACAGTAGTCACTTTCTAGAACACGCATTGATATACATACATATTATATATAAAATTTGAGGCCCTAATAATTTGAAGGTCCTGTGCGACTGCACACCTCGCACACTCTCGAATACGACTCTGAACTTGTGCATGTAAATCGGACTTGAAGCTACCGTACATTTGGTTAAATTAATAATGTCTATATTCCAAGTAATACTAGGATTATTGAATGCCAGGGAAACAAATATCACCAAGGAATTTGCTCTCCTAAGTTTGTTTGATCGTGGTTAACTTAATCGTCTTTTTTTATAAGGCAAAGAGTCGCACACTAAGTGCAACTAAGAGTGAAAGGTATCATGAAGAGGAAGAGCTCTTCATTTGGGCCTCATAAGTGCCACCTCACTTTAACCGTTTATCTTCAACGGATCTCTGCAAAATGGTTTGTCGTATTTACTTCGTCTGGGCGACGAGAGAAGCTACAGCGAGCAACGAAGAAAGGGAGGGGTGTGGACGTATGAACGGCGAGCTCAATCTTGCCATGATACCTTTCGCTCTAATATCTCACATATGTAATGGACCACACACATGTAGTTTGGCCAACATTATAGGTGTCTAAAGATAGCTTTCTCATGCATTGTCTACCAAACTATTTGGCTGGAATAAAGGTCACCAAACCTATTACATTATCATTCGTCATACCAGCAAACGCACTCTTATGTAATGGTCATTATCAAACCCATCACTAAACCTATTTGTTTAACAAATTTAATCAAAAACTAAATTAAACTTTCGTTTATAATTAAAAATAAAAAAACGTCACATAATAAAACCTAAACTAAAAACGTGAGATATTTGGAAAATGAGGAATGATAAATATTTTGTTTGTTTTGTGTAGATATTAAGAAAGATTATGTTTGAAGTTGTGAATAATAATACTTATAGGTAAATAACATGATAAATTAAAATAATTTTTTCCAACATATATCCGTTGGGAAGGAGGTTTGTTAAAAGTTTGGGCAGAAAATGGTTGTGCCCGGTTAGGTGGTGGTGACCACCAAACCCTCGGCAAAAACAACCGACCACGCATGGTTATTGACCTGGTGTAACGGCCATCACACATGGTGGTGCCTGGTGTTGGATCACCATCGACTATGCCCGGTCTTAAAACAATGGCAATACTAGCAAGTACACCATCTGTTCTAAAATAATTGTCCCCTGACAAAAAACACAGAGTTTAAGAAAAACATAATTGTTATTGCTTTCGTTCTTTTACTTTTTGTAGAATGACAGTTTTACTCTTACCTAATTAATTAATCTCGTCTTTAAAATTTGTAATATTAATTTCAACCTATGGTAATATATAAACTTGATCAAACTTTATTATCTAAAATAGTGGATAATTAAATTGAAACATTTAAAAAGAAACGTGAAGTATTAATTTGGGACGGTTGGAGTAACTGAGTAAGAGTTACCAGCAGGCTAGCTTGCCCCTAAATGCATACTATATGCTGCTAAGAGTACTACTAGCAATCAAAATCATATGAAAGAATAAGCAACAATGATTTTATCTGTTTGGACAATGAATAAAGTTGATAACACTCTTTGTCTTCTCTTTTTCTATCTTTAGCTTTTCTTTGCATCTTGTGTTTTCTTTTATGAATTTTGATTTTGAAAGTTTCAAGAATTTTGGGTCCAGATTCAAATTTAAAAGCACCTTTTGTTTCTTTTGGGTTTGTTGCATTGCATGCATGACCGTCTCTGATTGCCACTCCTCAATCACCTTTGTAACTTTTGGTAATTTAGGTGTAACTTCAAATCATTCATATGGATGGAAAAAATATCATATCAGATCGTATCTTGTGACTAGTAGTCAGACAAGTAAGCTAGAAAAGAAGATGAGCTAGCGAAAAATAAAACATATCGCACGTCGATTAAATTATATTTATATAATTTTGAATCATTTTAGTAGATGATAGAATCACTTTCAATCAATAGTAGATGATATACTTCTGGGCTGGACTCAACCTAATTGTGTGGGCTCGCTACGCCTTTTGGGCTAGGGATCATGTAACCACAATTGCCGTCCAAAAAAATATGTAGTATTTAAATTCGTAAAAGAAAAAGTGTTTCCACTATAACACAACTTGGCAGTCTCATAGCATATAGTAGATATAAGAGATTTACAAGTTACCGGTCCAAAACCACAACTTTGCAACTAGTAGCTATTAGACGATAAATAAGGTCCAAGCCCGGTATGTGGGGTTAGGTCCATTAGGGTTTCATTATGTATTTCTTATATATATCATATCAATAAAACGTATCACCCACGGGGTTTCATTATGTAGTCCAACATGGTATCGGAGCGGGTCTGATCCTCAGACCTAGATGGCTATGTTGAGCAGCCTCCCCTAAGCCACCCCGTCAAACCCTAGTACCAAATCTATCAAGAGAAGATAAATTTTGTTCATCCTTGATTTGGATCTGCACGCAAAGAAAGATGAAAAACAAATATACGTATATAGGAATTGGATGATGCGTATTTGATTTTGGATCTGCTCGCTAAAGAAGAAGTGGATGATGGATCTATAATTGATTCTTATTATATGATTGTTTATTCGTATATGGGTAACACAATTTGAATGTTTGTTCGTATATGTTTATTTGGAATTTTCTTTTGATTAAAAAAAGTTATAGTCGTTTTAAGTTTGTTTGTTAGTCGATTGTTCGTACGGCTTTGTTACGAGTCGACTAAAGTTGACCGATGGTACCAGTCTCTAAAGTCGACCGTTGGTACGGTGTTGTTACCAGTCGACTTAGCCGACCGTTGGTACCAGTCAACTAAAGTCAACCGTTGGTACAGTTTTGTTACGAGTCGACTAAAGTTATGTTTTTAGTATGTTGATGTTTTCTTTTCTTTTCTAGTTTACACTCTAGTTCGAGCTTTCGTGATTTCGCCGCTCGGACTACGGGGAGTATTAGACGATAAATAAGGCCCAAGCCCGGTATGTGGGGTTGGGTCCATTAGGATTTCATTATGTATTTCTTATATATATCATATCAATAAAACGTATCACCCACGTTGTTTACATTATCTAACAGTAGCTTCCATAGTAAATGACTGACCAAAAAAGCTAGGCATTTATATTAGTTATACCCGTGATATAATTGTATTTCTAATTGAAAGGTTGTGGGTGTAAGTACCACCAAGAACAAAAGTGAGAATATAATGGTTGTGTAACAATGTAAATAATAAGTGGGTGTGTGAATTTGCCTTTTAACTGACTTTTTCTTATTTTCACAACAAGGGCTATCCATAAAATAAAACTTAAAAGTTCTCAGCTTATTAAAAGGAACATCCATACGTTGATGGTTCATCCACTTAGGTCAAGTTTCGTTAAAGAAATTTGTCATACAGCGATTAGTGATATAGTGTGAGACATATATATAGATATGTTAAAGGTTGCCGTTATAAATATGTATATTATAATAGCCCATATATATATTAGAGTTTTCAAAAAAAATGTAGCTCTTGGTACCATTTCAGCATTTCTACAACATCATACATCAGCTTTTCAAATTATAAATGAAGAATGGGTCAAGTCAATGCGTTGCTTGTATACTAAACAAACTATATCCAGTTCAATAATTAGAGATGCTTATAACACAATCCACTCGCAGTTCACAAACATACCAACCTATACAGTAAGGCCCAATTCCACTTTCCTACAAAGTACAAACAAACTTTTTTGTTTAGGCATAATTTGAGTATATATTTGAATCTTCGTATATATTGTGTGTATAACTGTATACTAGTCAGATACCCGCGCACAGCTGCGGCGAAAAATATAGTAATATGGTTAGTAAATGAATTGCTAGCCCAACTCTAACCCGCAATTCCTTACCCGCTTAGTGAATTCGTTTCACAACACTCCAAACGTATATGTGTTTGTTTGGGTTTTTCATAGCTTTCTCGTGACATCATTATTACCGTATATAGAAAGATCCTCGCAATCTCTTTCCCGTCAAACACTCACCCAAAAGTATATGATTTTAACGAATCAAGATTGTATTGATTGAAATAAAGGTTAAAGTTGTAAAATTTTGAATAAAAAACCCACTAAAAATCTACAAAACTAAAAACTTGTAAAAATATATCAAAAAGGATGTTGAATTAAAGAGCACAAAATTTTAGAAAATATGGTGAAATTAAATAACAAAAAAAATAAATAGATGAAAAGATATTTCAATTTGAAAATAAATGTGAATTTTAAGTTGGGAAGTGACACATGTCACCTTATTATTAGATCTCCTTATCTTAATTTTTTGTTAGGAGTTAGGCTTGGAGTTAGTTGAGAAGTGACACATGTCACCTCATGATTAGAGCTCCTTATCTTAATTTTTAGTTAAGAGTTAGGCTTAGTTTATCCATGCATTATATAGTAGTACAGATATAGATATAGATGTACCATTAACATACATGTAGGCATGCATGGCTATGTACTTATGTGTTACTAAGTAAAGAGATACACCTACGATACTTCAATGATTCATCTAGTTAATGAGTAAAAAAGTGGTGAGTTAGGTGAATGTCTTTCGAAATGCTGACTTAGGCTAAGCATCTAACATGCACCTTCTAACAAATTAGCAAAACACGTACGGCAACAAAACAATGCTTAAAGTCAAGAATAATTTATCTTCACCACGCGGCTAAGATGCCTGTCGTCAATCATTTTGTTTCGTTATTCTTAGTTTGCAGGTGCTATATCTACTCCTCTCAGTGTAAAGTCAATTTATCGACCAAACCTCGTATGTTCAATAAATATACTAGCTAGGGGGTAAAACTACACAAAGAAACTATTTTGAATTGTATGGGTTGGTAGTACTAGTAGGTGTGGAATGGGTCAGCAGCTAGGCTGTAAATGAAATTTATGTGATGTCAATTAAGTTGGTTAAAGTTTCTAGCCATGATGCCTTTTGCCCAATGGCACCAACTTAACCCCATTCAAGCCGTTACTAATTCAGATAACTACGTACATCGTATTCAAAGACTAACATAATCAATGCAGCAGCTAGCAGGTAATGATGATATCAATTTCATAAAAGCAAATGATGATGAACAATGGCAAGAAGTATACGCAAGATACAGCCTCGCTCATACATACCTTGTGGTTTTGGTTTTGATAACAGAACCCGAACAATTATCTCTTCACTAATATATGGACTTATGGAGTGTCTGGTCCGTATGAATGAATTGCATTTTCATCGATTGGTATGATTAGTCTGCTGCTGTGCTGTTGTATATGGCTCTGAACTATCTTTTGTTAACTATGTAGCAAATTGCCAACTAAGTATCATAAAATAGATATTTTGATAAAATTCCAATTATCAGGCCAAGTCAATATAAGCTACACACTTAAAAAAAAAAAAAAAAAAAAAAAAAAAAAAAAAAAAACAAACTTCTAACCCAGAATAAGAGACATGCCCAAATAGCATCATGAAAATATACTGCACGCTTTAAAACCATAAAACTATATTTAACCATCATCGGAAAATGGAGCAAATATATATATAGAGCAGGGATCTACAATAATATGCTTCCGTTTAAATATGTTAATAGAGGAATTTGCAATGGACCATGATGAATACGGAATATATGCATTCTGCTTCATAGCTCAAACAAATATATTATGTGTATCATAAAGAAGCCGAAACTCGTCATTTTGTTCTGATAAACCTAGTTGTTGTGCCATGCTCTTCAATGCTTCATAAACCTGGTACATGGACCATCTTTCTTTTGGCTGAGGATTAATGCAATTCATTGCGATTCTCATGAATTGAACAATTTTCTCATCATGACCCATGTCTCGAATATCATTATCTATGGCATTCTCGATTTGTCCCGAAGCTGAGAGCTGAGTTACCCAATCCACTAGATCACCCTTGAATATTTCCTCCCCAACTATGACATTAGTTGGTTTCCGCCCAGTTGCCAGTTCCAAAAGCACTACCCCAAAACCATAAACATCTCCTTTCAAAGAAGGAACCATAGTGCTTGAATACTCGGGTGGCACATAACCAAACTCACCCAAATCCCCATCAACAAAGCTACTCTCGTTCGGCTGAAAACCAAAAGAATTCATAAGCCTAGCCAATCCAAAATCCACTATCCGAGCCTCATAATCATCATCAAGAAAAATAGCCTTAGAACTAACATTTTGATGTGATATTGCAGGCCGGCAACCATGATGAAGCCAAGCAAACCCTCTTGCAGCACCTAAACCAATCTTAAATCTAACATCCCAATCCAACAAACTAGACTGTTTACTCAACAAACTCGACAACGTCCCATTAGACATTAACTTATAAACCAATAACTTTTCACCTGCCACTACACAGAACCCCAACAAAGGCGTCAAATTTGGATGCCTAACCTGACCCAACCCAATCATCTCACTTGAAAACTGCCTCTCAGGAATCCTACACGGACTAAGCCTTTTAACAGCTAAATCAGACCCATCTCTCAAAACAGCCTTATACATCGTCCCGGTCCTCGTTTCAACCATCACATTCTCTTCACCAAAACTATTCGTAGCAATCATCAAATCCACTAACCTAACCTTAACCAACGGTTTATGAAACAACGAAACCTGAGCAAGCTTATGCCTTCTCAACTTATCAACCCAATCCTCACCCAAACTGTCACGCTTTCTCTTCCTAGTCATACACCACCACCACACCCCGAAACCAATCAGCAAAGAGCCAGCAGCTCCAAACACACCCGCAGCAATAATAATAGCCAGATTCTTCGTATTCAAACCGCCACATTTACTAAGCGGCTTACCACATAAACCTTTATTCCCATAAAAATTCACAAAACCAAATTTCGACAACCCTGATGGTATACTTCCTGATAAAGCATTATCCGCGACAGAAAAAGTATTTAACCTTTCTAAAGTAGATAACTGCGGAGGAATATTACCAGATAACATATTATCATTCAACAGAACCCTAATCAAATATTTACAGTTAGCCAAACCTGCAGGAACTCCACCAGTAAACTGATTGTTAGAAAGATCAAGATTTACTAAATTAGGCAACCACGTGCAAAGCTCATTAGGTATAACACCAGATACATTATTATTAGCAAAACTTAACGTTTGAATATTTTGGCAAAAGCGTATATCAGCTGGAAATGATCCAGTAAGTCCATTTTGTATGATTTCTAATGAAAGGACACGGTCTTCTTGGGGGTTCCAGCAGCCTACGTGGTTAAAATTGCATATATGGCCTGGAGTTGTGTTTGTGAAGTCCCAGCTGGCGAATGCTAATTGAGGGTCACCAAGTGAGTTCTTGATGCCTTGTAGACATGTGCGGTCGTCTTCTGCGAGTACTGAGGATAATAGTGTGAGGGTAATGAGCATTATGTGACTCAAAGAAGGCATTGCTGGCATGGTTTAGAGGTTCTGTTTGTTGGAAAATTTGTTTGATGGTATGAGATGATAAGGAGATTGGAGGACAACATTGACTTTAGAAGTGGGGTTGGGGGGATTAAGAAAGATTTTGGTAAATTTGACCCGGGAGAAGTTAGTTTAGATCGTTCACATTGAGAGCTAGCTTATAGGTGCACTGTCAACCTAATAACTGTTATTGAGTGCACCTTATACATTACAGTAATTTGGTAAACTATGATAATTGAAATGTTATAATGTTCCTCACAATATCTTGGCCAAAAAGGCTCGAGTATTTGTACAGCAAAGCACATGGGATCTCCATATCCGATTGACTTCGAGGTACATGCTACACGATGCCAAACTTATAGTCACATGAAGTGTCAAAATACATTATGGAACATGGATTGTTAGCTTGGGTTTGTAGATAGTCGGACCAAGGTCATTCAGTTAATAGCTTGGGTTTATAGAATATATATCGACTTCTTAATTCTTATGACATGATCATGCTTTGGTTTAATTTGAAAGGCTAAACATATATATTATAATCTAAAAACAGTTACTGTGGTCAAAAAAGAGTTAATAGTAATTTAATCAGTAAAACATTGCTGATATGTTAATAGTGATTAAATTCCTCCAAAAAGAGATGTATAGGGCATTCATAATATGGTAGATTGGTAGGTTTATAAGTTTGAAGGAGTTTATAAATTGAGTCGCAAATAAATAGTTTTCATATGACTTAATGAATCAAGCAAGTTTCATCATGCCTCACTTGCATTATAGTCCATGTGCTTAGTTTCTTGATGTGAGTTGATCTCAATTAAATGTCATAAGGGGATTAAGACACCTAACGAGTTTGCATTTCAAGTCAGATGTTCAAGTTGTCTCAAGTTCGATTGAAGTAGTGCATTTCCAAGGTTTCAAGGTCTAATTATCCAAGTTAGCAAGTTTAATAGGTATCAGGTGTGGAATGTCTAGTTAGTTTCAAGTTCAAATTAAGTTGGATTATATTAGTAACCAAATCAAGTGCAACTTCATAGGATCTTCTTGATTTCCAAATCAATATATCATCTTTTGCCACAAATTAAAATCTTATTAAAGTTAGGCTGCCCACAGAAGAGCATGTCGACCGAGTAGGTCGACCGATTTCAGTCGGTCGTCACTTTTGTGGTTAGTCGGTCGCGACCGAGAAGATGGAAAAAAGAAGGCGATTTGGGTCGAGATCACGACCGAGTATCATACACACATAAAAACAACACTCACACTTTCTAATTAATATTATTAAGGTCGACTTTACTGGGGCACCGAATCGCTTGCAGGTTGCTGGAGAGAGAAAGCTGACGTGGCAGAGAAAAAAAGGGGGATCGGATAAAAAAGGGGGATTGGATAGCCCTACTGTGGCCAGCCTTATGTGTGGAATTTTTTGAAATAGTCATTAAAAGTGGACGTTTCTAAAAGGTTTTTCATTAATTACCATTTTGGAAAGATGAGTAGATGACCATACAATTTATGGGCTTGATTCACCGGTACGAGTCTTCAGAAATTTTGTGCGAAGTAACAAGGGCCTTTTTGGCCCATTGTTGGATTAATATACAAGCAACGTAGAAATGCTAGAAGACACTAGACAGACAGCAACAGATCGCTTTTATGTATTGTTCATGTCTTATTCCTGTTCATGTCCCCTGGCCTTGGTGCTTTACTCAAATCCGCCTTTCTAATTAAAAAAAATAATGATCTCCCTTTTTATTCTAAGCCATAGTGCCAAAATAAATAAATAATCCAAGGGAGCGTATTATTTAAATAACATTGATTTTTTATTTTTATTTTTTTTTCTTTTTTAAACGGTAATTTTAACTATCTCATAACAGTTATACGCAAATCTATCTCACATGTTTTAAGCAGTACTTCAACCAACAATCATTTGGTTAGAGTGTTTCTTACACAACATAAAGTACTTGTAAGAGGTATATGATGTGAATGATTTGTTTGATTATAAATCATCTCCTTTATTGGGAAATGATTTACACACTCAATTTTTTTATTGGGACAATCCAACACATGCATTAAACAGTTGTACAGTTTATATATTCTGCTTTAACTAGTTGTATATTGAAGTGCTCCAATTAAAATATTGAGTGTACAAATCATCTCCCATATTATAAACATTAGAGAGTAGATATATATAAACTCTATACATGTGCTATTTTGGATAAACCCACTAGTCAATCTAATCACAATAAAAATACAACTAATCACTTGGTAATTATCCACTAATGTACAACTATATGGCTAACACTGATGACTTTGTACTTATCCACACTATATGGCTAATACTCCTCTGCTGGAGTGAGAGGACACCGAACGCTCAAACTGGAGTAGAAAACTAAACATATTAAAATAGTAACTAATTTGTTGATGAAGACATCTTACTGCAAAGAAGCACAAATCTTCAACATCAACAGCAGAAGGTAAATTGTTAATCACCCACTAATCAAGTTAATCACTTGTTAATCTCATTTAATAGACAGCTAATATACAACTAACAGTACCATTATGATACAAGCCGTTTGGTTACATACAATTGGATTTACATGACGAGTCAATATGAGCCGGATACAAGAGCAGGATTTGAACCTATAGTATCTGATTTATGTTGAATGTCCTAGACCACTGCCCTACCATCGCGAAGAACCAAAGAATGATTGCAAACTTACTATAGAATTATGATTATATAATCCTCCGAAAAAACAGCTTATGAGATTTTAAACACTTCTTATTACGATATCATTAAAAAGTTATACCAATTTAACTTGTTCTATTCCCAATAAAAAAAGATAATGTTATCCTTTTCATATACCCCGTAGCTCGTTAACCAATAGAGAATTTTACGGAGCATATTATTTTATGTTTTTAACATATGGATGAGATTTAAACGTAAAAATTGACAACACTTGTTAACATGTGTCTATCTTTGTACTACGAACCAAAAAAAACGTAATTTGGGAAAACAAAAAACAAAGACAAAGAAGGTTTAATAGGGCATTTACTATAGTGAGGTGAGTGTGGTAAACATCACGCTGCAAAGGCATTATTATTGGATATCAGAAGGCGTGTTGCGTCAGATGCTCCCTTTGTGGGTGCACCACAACCCCACACCACTTTTGTTTTGGCTAGGTTTTTAACTTTACAAACCTACTTTGTATGAAACAACAAATTTTTATGATGTTAAGGGCCCGTTTGGTATATGAGATTTGCTTGGGTTTTGGATTTAATTAATGTAAATTATGTGTTTGGTTATGTTTATGAGGTTTAAAATTGAAACTCAACCTCAATTGTCCCACACTTTTCAAAAATAGGGAGAGTGGTGGGTTTGATAAATATTTATATTTTTATGAGCCTCACTTACAACCCTACTCTTATTTATCTCTATATTTATTTTTAATAATAATATTTTTATTACAAAAATATTATGTAAAATAATTAATACTATTAAATATTATTTTCTGTCTACTACATCAAATCCAAACCATGGAAATGGAGTTCTTACGCCATCTACAAACATTTTCTTCAAATGTGGAGAACAAAAAAGTATCTTTTAGTACTAACATTTTTCTTTCATTAACATTTTTCTTCAATCATATACTTAATACTTAATACTTAATACTTTAACTAATTTGCTTTCAGGCGAGAGAAGTCTCAAGGTCGAGTCTCACCTAAGACGTTTACCCTTTTAAACGGGTCTAAGGATCAGCATACTACCCAATTAAATGTCACTATTAGACTTAAATAATTAACAACTAACAAGCCAGTCTAAAAAGATAATAATAAAATTTTGCTTTCAACCAATAACGTGATGTATGCTTATCAATTTATGTATATATTGCATTATTTTAAGATTTCGATAGTGAATAATGATCCTCTAAATATGAAAAGATTTTCAACAATGTTCTAAAAAAAATGCAAATATGATAAGAATATTTGATTTGAAGAGCATGATATGAGATGGTCTTTACTCTTTAGTCATTAACATTATTGCTGTTTTGACTAGTGTATCACAACTTTAGATTTTCAAATCTTTTTTGATTTACCAAGTTCAAAACAATGTTAATTTGTCCCCATATGCCTAAATAATTGTTCTCAAATGAAAAAACACACTATTTATAAAAAAAAAATATATATATATATATATATATATATATATATATATATATATATATATATATATATATATATATATATATATATATATATATATATATGAACATTACATTCTTCAACCATTTAAATGTTATCTTCACTTACTAAACTATTTTTTAGTTGATTGAGACAAGAAAAAGACTATTATTTTGAGACATTACAAAATAAAAACAAAAACTATAATTTTAAAATGAAAAGAGTAAAGAATTAGGATGTTTACACAATACATAAAAGGGAAGCAATGATGTACTTAATTACTCGCAGTTGGAGTTTAAGAATCCCAGGCAAACAGATTTTGCATTCGCAAAAGTTTTATAAATGGTGATTATGATGATTATTATCATGCGTTATTCAAAAGTTGAAAGTAAAAAAGAAGTTTGTCATAGGAAAAATATTAAGGTTTTGTTATTTACACCAGAGTAAGGATCAAATGAGAAATAAAAGTAAAATGAGGAGAATGAGAAGTGATTACAGCCGCACATTTCAGATGCATCTACAAAATAAGATGCATTTCCCATTAAATTCTCCTTCCTCATTTGAAATGTGTGGCTTCAAACATTTCTCATTTTTCTTATTTTATTTTCTCTTCTTATTGGATCCATTCCCATTTACACCAAACTAATATAGAAAAAGAAAAAGAAAACAGAGATAATCTCATACCACAAAGGTGACAAACAAAATTTTGGCAACTTTATACGCCAAAGCACATTACCAAATAGGGTTGTAAACGAACTGAACGTTCAGCGAACATTTCATGAACCGTTCGGTAAAAAGTTCATTTATGTTCGTTCGTTTATTAATTGAACGAACATGAACAATATTTTACGTTCGTTTAATTAAATAAACGAACATGAACAAAAGCCTCGTCCATTCATTTATGTTCGTGAACGTCCGATTATACGTTCGTTTATGTTTATTTATCTATTTATGTTCATATATCATATATTTAAATTTTATAATTTTAAAAATTGATTTGTTTAAACAAAACAACACTTATAAAACAATGTATTGTGAAAAATTCAATAAACTTTATGTTTGTTTGTCTATTTTCATCTATGTTCGATCGTTTATGTTCGTTTAGCGTTCGTTTATTGTCTTAATGAACGAACATAAACGAACATGAACAACTCATTTTCTTAATAAACGAACATGAACAAGAAAATTCGTCCGTTTAAGCGTCCATGTTCGTTTATTTGTCCGGCTAAAATTAAATGAACGAACATGAACAAGGCTCCGTTCGTGTTCGTCCGGTTCGTTTACAGCCCTATTACCAAAGAATATGTACAACAACATTTCTAAGGTAGAGTATGTGATTCAAACTAGCAACCTAGAAATGCCATATGCTTTCCAATATGGGAATTGATTGGCACACATTGATTTTTGATTAGGACACTCCAATTAACGCATGAGGCAGTTGTACTATATTGACAGCATGCTTTGATTACTTGTACTGTGAGTGTGTAAATAAAAAAAAGAGTGTGCAAATCACCTCCCTTCCAATATTATCTATGCATAAATCAACTCAAATATCTTAGATTGATCAGATAAATTCAAAGTATTTAGTTATTGGTCTATGAACAATTAATCTACGGTTGACAAGTTGTGCGGTTGTGCCAATTGATATTTGGTAAAAACTACGAAATCCATCTAGTTAAATGTGCACATACATCCTATACAGTCCTAACACCATAAAGCCAAAATGCATTTAATCAAGAACACCTTAATTGTTCATTAGTCATTCTTATAAGATACTTATAGAGTGGACCATCATAGAAGTACTAATCTTTTCTCATCGTTTATATCTCTGTATAGATATTGCGCTATCATCATCGACTACACTTTTTTATTCAAACTTTGTAAAAAAGTTAAAATTTAAAAAAGATGACGAAAGGAACAAGGCAGTGTAAGAATGTTTTGTTGCCTCCTTTAAGGCCGACTCACGTGCTTCCTCACGTGATGATTAACCCTCCATTTACAAACATCATTCCCCAATGCATGCTTTCATTTCAAATATAAATTCCACTTTCTATATAAAAAGTTAAAAACCAAAACATAACTCCAAACCAAAACCAAAAACACACAATGTACAACTCCACCGCCACAACGTACAACCCTAAAATGCACAAAAACTACAACCTCCAAGCAGTCTGGTTTGCCGCCGGCATGGCGGTAGTAATCGCGTGCCTTGAACGCGCCGTGGTAGTCTCCATTTTTAAGCACTTACACATGTGGGTTTTTCTAGCTTTAAATCTTCTACTCATTGCTATACTCTTCACTTCAAAGTACCCACTTCAAGATTTAAAAAACCCATCTCAAAAATGTGACTCAAGTCAAGATTCATGCAAGTCACCACCGTCTCCGGCGACGGAGGTGGTGGAGGACCACCGTGACGCCGTCGTGGAAGATGGAGTTAAGGGAAATGAAGATATGGGTTTTGAAGAGGAAGACGAGGGTGATGATAAAACGACGACGTTGTTGAGTAATGAAGAGCTGAATGAGAGAGTCGAGGCTTTTATTTCTAGATTCCGACAAGAATATTTGGTGTCGGATGTTAAGGTTATTAGTAGAAGTAGGTCGGATAATGTGTGTGTTGGAAGAAATCATGGTGTTTTTGAGAAAACTATTACGGTTTAAGGTTTAGGGTTTTTAATACTCGCCCTTCTCGGGTAACCTGAACAAGAGAAAACTAATTTGTTTAACTGTTTATCACGGTTTAAGGTTATGGTGGCGCGTGTGGGTAGTTTTTGGTGTTAATGATGATGTAATGTATTTCTATCTAGTAGGTACTATAAGTTTAAATTTGTTGATTCTATTTATTGTTCTTGACTTGAGAAAGATTTTGAGATCTTGGTTTATTTGTTGCCTTTAATGTGATTAGATTTTGAATTTTTGGTTTCTTGAAAAGGACATTTTTCTTAGAGCATCTACAATGCATCAAGTCTTTAAGACTTGATGCATTTAATGCATTTAATGCATACAATATTTAGTGACCAAAGCTTGGAGCAAAGACTTGAGCTTTACCAAGTCTTTGTAGAAAAGCTTTTAAAAAAGCTTTGGTTGCAATGGGAAAAACTCTCTAAAAAGACTTCTTAGAATAGTAAAAAGCTTTTTACCACTTGACCCATTGTAGATGCTCTTAAAATGAATGGATTTGTAAGATGGTGTAAATGGGTGTTTGGGACTTTGGGTTAACTTTTTTTCCGGCTTTATTTGAATTTGAAATTGTTTTGCGGCTTATAAGCTTATTAACTTGAGCTTATTTAAGGTCACAGATTCAAGATAAGCCCATAAGTCGCAAAAAGTTTGCTTATGAACTTTCAAATTCAATTAAGCGTGCAAGTCCGCAAAATTGAGCTAATTCAAAACTACCACAGTATAGTATAACTAAAGTTCATAACTTCTACCAAGATTCAGTAAATAACAGCAATTTTGATATTTGTAAATTCTGCTCCATGCCACCATTTGAAGATATCTTGATCTGTTGGTATCATATACGCCATGAACGCACAAAAATATAGTGTTTCAAGTTGAAGCCACTAGCAACTTAATATTAGCTTCTTAAAAGCTGAACTACTTATAAGTTATAAACCTTGTCATAGTTTCGTGTTAGTTCAATATGACTCCGAGTTTTGATTTGTTTTAGTATTTCAAGGGTGGATTTATTTCATTGCTGTGTTGGAATTGTTGCCACTGATACACGAATCTGAATATTATCATCTGCAAGAGGAAGATTGTGTTATCTTCTTCTTGAGAAACAGTGGAATGTGCGTACAAACAAAATTCGGTTCTTTGAATTTTAGGGGGTTTGAGTGTTGGTAGAAAAAGTGTTCTTACTTAAAAGGATGATACAGTGGGTTTAATTTAGGTGTAGTCATGCCATGAAATTTGTAAATTGCCAACATTCTTATATATTGTCAAGAAATCGTGGTCTTAGATATTCATGATTGGCTCAGAACTTGGAAGACATGGCGTGTCGATCAACGGTTTAATTTGTAGGAAGCTACCTTTGTTGTCGCCTTCCCACTCCCCCTTATAGTCTCTATTCCATAACTGCCCCTTCAGCAGCCACTATCACTTGCCATCCCCTTCGCCCCGCCTTATGAGTCTATTCCAGAACATTTACCTAGGGCTTTACTAAATCCTGCAACCAATACTCACTCTTCACATACTATCAATTTTAACTGTGACTACTGTTTAGAGTTGTTAACTCACTTTTGCTGGATTTGGTATGTTGTTGTTGTGCTGTTTAGAGGTTTGTTCATGTTGATTACCGCGTTAGTCTTTAGTATTTGCTCCAATATTGTAGCTCTAATCCAAATCAGTCTCAAGCAAGTATATGAGCGATGACCTCAAATAAATGTGTCAATTTGTGCTCAAAATTAAAATAAATAAATAAATAAAAATAAAATAAAATAAAAATCTATGGACTAGTTTGTAAAAGATTTGTGCGTGTTTAGGCGTTTAGCCCTCTTCTTTTTTTGAACTTTTTTGAAATGAACACGTATGACCCATTTAAATGTTAAATGAGCGTTAACGTGCACATATTTTCTCTAACAATACAATTGTTTTTAAAGAAAAACTAATAAATATAATTCATTTAGTTATTTAAATGTAAATGAGTTGTTACGTTTAGGGAAATTTTTTCGTCGTTTTGGGTCTTTCTAAAACGATTCGTATAACATGAGCCCGTTTAAGCCCGTGCCAGAGCTGTCCCGGCCCGCCCGTTTTGCCACCTCTAGCCTCAAACCATCCGAGCCGACTTAAAAAACTAAAACAAATCTGTTTGGTCTATTATTTCTTGATAATCCTATTGGAACCGGTTTTAGCATTGCTTCAACGTATGAAGAGATCCCACGTGATCAAGAAAATGTAGCCAAACATTTATCTATTGCGATCAAGAAGTTTATTTCTTTGAATACGTGTTTTGAAACACGGCCTGTTTATATAACTGGGGAGAGTTACGCGGGAAAATATGTCCCATCTATCGGTTATTATATAGCAAAGCGTAATAAGAATATACCCGTTTCAGAAAGGGTAAATCTTTGTGGATTAGCTATAGGAAATGGGTTAACTGACCCTATAACACAAGTGAAAACCCATGCAAAAAGTGCTTATTATCTTGGACTAATTAACAAACAACAAAGAACTCATTTGGAAAAACTTCAACTTGAAGTTGTTAGATTAACAAAAGATCACGAATGGTATCATGCAACAAATGCAAGATCAAAGCTTTTAAACATGTTACAAAACATGTCAGGATTAGCTACATTGTATGATTTTAGGAGACTGACATCCTATGAAATCAACAAAGTGACTAGCTTTTTATCCAATAATGAGATCAAGAAAATCTTGAAAGCAAACGAGTCCGTAGTTTATGAAGCATGTAGTCCGGTTGTGGGGTCTGCGTTACATGATGACTTAATGCAAAGTGTTAGGTATATGATCGAGTATTTGCTAAACAATAGTGATGTAAAGATTTTGTTGTATACGGGTCAATGTGACTTAAGAGTTGGTGTTGTGGGGATTGAATCATGGGTTAAAAAGATGAAATGGGATGGTGTCAAAGATTATATGGAGTCAAAGAGGGAAGTGTGGGTGGTCAACGGTCAACTTGCAGGATATGTTCAGAAATATGGGAATTTGGTGAATGTGGTGGTGTTTGGGACTGGTCATCTAGTGCCTGCTGATCAGTCTGTTAATTCGCAAGCAATGATTGAGGATTGGGTTCTTGAAAATGGGCTGTTTGGTAATGAAAAGATGATTGAGAGAGACTTTCAAGTAACTAATGTTATACATCAAGTAAATTGTTATATGATAGCAAAATTTTTTTTTAGAAAGGCTATATGATAGCAAAATATAAACACTATACATATTGGAAATGTGTAGGCTGTTGTATTGATTGAAAGACATACCTTATTTTCACATGAAATTCTTTTTCTTCGGCTTATTAGTCATCACTTGCGAATGTGGAGTATTGGTATGCAAACATCAGTGCTGGTTCTTATTTCCTATCAAGTGGCAATGTGGCAGCTAACACTTATTGATATGGCATTGATTAGGATTGCATATCGGATCTTCTTGTTGGGTTTATTAGTCTTTGTCTTCTCGAGAATATTACATTTACTTGAATCTGGGTTTTATATGGAATAATCTTCGGCATAAATGTTTAAGTATGAACAATGGTGTAGCACACCCTTTCTGTGAATATACAAGTTAGCTCGAATATATGATGATGGTTTATGATGGTCGTATACTCGCATACCATAATAGAATTGGAAATGCTTATTCTGTTATTCACGTAATAACAAATTAACAATGCTTTTTAAAATGTTCAACCAAAGTCAAGTTGGAGTGGTTGAAAAAGACATTTTTAATTTAATATGAATGGATTTGTAAGCCGGTGTAAGTAGTAATTTGAAACATTATTTATCAAAAACTAGTAGTTTTAAGCATATTTGGCAAATCTATGTTGAGTGCTCTGGAAATGCTTATATAAAATGTATAGAAGTTTATTACTGTGTTTTTAAAACACGCATAAGCTGTTTGTATTTGTCGGTTTCAAGAGTAAACTATATACAGTTATTAATGAGCAACTTTGTATACCTATTTCAGATTCAAACTGCCTTTGAAGAAATTTTAAACAAGCTGCAAACTTCCCTAAATTGGATACAAAATCAGTTTTTTGTAACTTAAGTTTATAACTTTTCTGAGCTGGTTAAAAATTGCAAATTGCGATATTTATAGATTCTGTAACATTTGTAAACTTCATGATCTTTTAGTACGTTTTACACCATGAACATGCAAGAATGTTGCATTTCAAGGTGAAGACTGTTAGCAATTTGAAAGAACCTCCTAAAAGCTAAAATACTAGTAAACCTGGTCATGGTTTCGGGTTAGGTCGATATGAATCTGCGTTTATCAGATCTGATTAAAAATCTGGTGTCCAGTCAATCAGGTGCTGCTATGGAAAGGGCGGAGTGGGGTATCTAGTTGAACCGCTTGTGGCTCTTTTTTTGTGTTTCAAGGGTGGGATATATTTCGTTTTTCTGTTGGAATTGTTGCCACCCGTATAAATCTGCATAGCATTATCATCTGCAAGGGGAAATCTATTAGATTATGGACATTATTTTAGTAGTCGTATGTTAGGATCGAACTCGAGATCACGGGATTGCACACAATACGTATGAAGAGAAAAAGAAATAATTATTTATAAATGTTATAAGTAATTATTAATAAACACAAAACTAATAATAGTAATTAGTATTTAATGATAAATGACTAATGACCTATTAACGAAGATTAGGAAAGTAATACTTGTGAATAATTGGAAGGTCAAGAAAGTTCTAGAAGGAGTTCCACCTCCTTATTGCCTTGAGCTCCAAGTATTCATTAGTATAAATACAAACCCAAGATTCATTGTTTCTCATAACTTGTATACACACATCTTGGTGTTTTTCTCTCCTTCTCTTTGTCTAGTCGATCCATCTAAACAATCCCTTAAGGGATTCGATTTTCATAGATCAAACAAGTTTTGTGTTTTATTTACTTGCATAAACTTTTTCTTGAATTAGTACGTGTGTACAAGAACGTGATTCAAACACATTATTGTTTGATTCTTGGATTGAATTACAAAAGAGGTAAGGGGTAATTCTTATAATCCACATAAACCCAAATTAGGGTTCTTGATTTGAAGATTGCAATTGATTCTTGTTTGGGCTAGAATCACAAAGGTATGTTTACTATTTAATATTAATTAATTAATTACATGTTATTTGATCTTTTTATAATTGCTTCCGCTATGCTCACTTTGATGTACTTGGTTTATTTATATGAAGGTCATGATATAATAATTCCAACAGTGGCATCTAGAGCCGTTATAATGTGTAATTAATTATCGAAACGCATAAAAATTGGATCTTGATTCGTTTAGTTACATGTTTTTAGGGTTTTTTAGATTCCTAACCCTAATTTTTTTTATGGGTCGATTTTGACCTTAAAGGGTTTTAGGGTTCTGGTTTTTGATTTTTTAATATGATTAGAAACCCTAGGATGTCATGTAATTTGTTATGCGTTTTAGTAAACGATCTTGGTGCAATATTTTAATTGTTAAGCTTAATCCATGAAAAAATGCATATTTGCATGGATTTTATTGTGTGATAATTTAAATGGTTTAAATTTGATATATAAATATAATTAATTGTTAAGTTATATCGAAACATGTAAATTTATTAATAGATGTCGAATTGGGGAAGACTCCAATATTAAGTAATCAATTATATGCTATGTGGTATTTATTTAATTTTGGCTTACGCAGTCGATTTATCGATGTATGTGGCTCTTTTTCCTAGAAGAATAAAGCCTCAATTGAATTAATACGTTGTACACCTAGATTTGATTATTAATAGGACTATTGAATAAGATTTGCATGTGGCTACATGTTTTATACATATTTAAATTGTTATGATTATGTATATTTGTTTATTTAGTTGGTTTTTTTTTTTATTATTGTACATTACTTGTTTTTGTTTATTAATTGTGTTAGACATGTTTATAAATGAAAAGGGTAATTTTTTAATAGAAAAAATAATACGGACTAAATAATGGCGAAATTGTTTTGGTTTTTAAAAATAAATCTCAAAGGATTGGTTGATTGATGTTTTTGTACGTAATGGTTAAATAGGCTCGACCGAAGTTTACATACTATAAGATGGGTATAAGGATGGCTTCGCATTAAATTGTGGCCTTAGATAGACAACATTATGTCTTAACGCTCGTTTGTGTGTAAATTAGACTTACCGAACAACCATTACATGTACACTGTCATCTTAAGGGTGAATTAACCACAATTCCACAATGATTATCCGAAACACTAAGCTTTCAGGCTTATGCAAAAGTACGATATAGTGGACGATAATTGATGGTAATTCTTTAATTGATAAACCCGATACCTCAATTAAAACTTTGTTATTTTATTCTTAGCAAATTGGTAATAAAAATGTTTTGTAAAACCAATGTTATGAAGTTGTATGCATACTTCTTCATACATTATTTTGATCACATCAAAATATTAATACCCTTATAAAATTAAGTCGAATGTCATCTAATTAAAAACACTTGAAGTTGTAATTTACGTCATGTGAGAACTTGACGAGATTGCAATAGAGAGGTAAATTTCATGAATTCATTACTAGCAGATCAACTGATGTGATGGATTTGTGAGTTTACAGTTTTTAAGTTAGAAGACTTAAATTGAGTAGGAAGTGAGATCTTGGACTCAAGGCATTAAGATGGGGATCAAACATGCTTACATTACAAAAGTTTTGTGATTGTAAATCCCATAAATCTAGGAATTGCAATATGATATTGGCAATTATTGTTCGACAATTACCATGTTAAATAATATCATTACTAGCAGATCAACTCATGTAATGGTACTATGTCAATTAGGATCCTAGCTTTAAGAAAATATTGTGGTTTATATGAATATTTACCAATGGTATTTTATTTTCTTAAAGATCTAATTATCGAAAATACTGAAATTGAATTTTGTAATTCGTTTTAATGTATTAATGCGACGTTCAAACCGTAAACGCACTTTGGGCTTTGGTAAATTGATCTAGTTCTGTTTTCAAACAAATGTTTGATTAAGAAATATTTACTTGAAAGACAAAAGAAGTCTCCTTTCTATGAAGGAAGAGTGAGACACAATCCTATTCATTTTCATGAATGAGAAGGATAATAGGAATATTAGATATGTCTAAATTCTAATATATAACTCATAGCAAATTTTTAATGGTTAAGGAAATTGTATACATTTTTCATAAGGATTTTATCATCCTCCTTCGGTGATCAAATTCTTAGTAATAAATATGATATTTGGTTAACAGAAAATTATGTATGACATTTTATGAGTTATTATAATTAGAAGCTAGACTAATTACTGCAAAATGTTTATAGACAAACTAGTTGTTTTGACTATTTTAAAGGTGCTACATACATTGTAGGATGGTAGACCTGTTAAGGAAGAAATTGCATGCCCAATTTTTCAAGTTAAAAGCATTTGGTGGATATTCCATCATTTACGTAGTAGAATACACTTTTTAATGCATAAGTAATTGTTACGTATGGACATTTAAAGGTGTAGGAAAGTTAAAAGAACACTATTTTCTTTTACTGGATATGAAACATTTACAATGTTGTCAAATTCAGTGGGAGTATTGGGTACTTATCACTGAATAAGGAATTATTGTAATGATCTTTAATTCAGCGGGAGTTACAAGCTTTGACATCTTGGTAGCTAAAGATAATTACTTTCCAAGTGCAGACACTCATACTTTTAAGGATAGTCTTGTACGTTTCCTTACTAGACATTGTTGTTTTACATCTACTTGTTATGCTAAAATCTATGACACAATCATATTGATCACATAAACAAATGCATGGCATGTTGTTTATCAACTATATGAGGTTGTTCCATGCACAAGTGGGAGAAATGTTATCTTTAATGTGTGCAAGAAACAACTCATAAAGATATGATTTAATGGATTCTCTTGACTGCAAGGTAAGAGAATAAAGTTCTAATATGAATTATACTAATCTAATTCAAGAAACACTTGGTGTTACAATTTATGTTATGTGAGAGCTTAGCAAGATTGCAACAACAAGGTGAATTTCATATTTTCATTACTAGCAGATCAACTGATGTAATTGAACTATGAGAATTCACAGTTTCTAAATTAGATACCTATTAGAACATGTGTCAATATGATATCAAGACTACTTTAATTTTTATATTTATGAATTCATGGAATGACATATATTAATAAAGTAATCTAATGCTGCTTCAATCTGAATATTTATGTGTTCTTGGAATGACATAAATAAATGAATAAATAATGTTGTTTACATTATTGTGAAGTAATATATTAACTTGAAATTACTATTGAAACCAAGAGATGGTGTTCATAATTACTTTAGTTAAACATGTTTATGTTTCATTGTAAAGATATAAACATAAAGTCTTTTAATTGTTACAAGACTTATAATAAAGTAAGACGTTATCTTGTTATGTTTTTTAATTAAGACATATACATGTAGTCATTAAATTGTTAAATGACTTATAACGTATAGTGGGATTATAACAGTTTATGTTTTCTTGTAAAGACATGAACATAAAGTAACTTGTTATAAAGCATGTAATTGGCTTGAAAAATACTATTATACCATTAAAATGAATTAGTTGGTAAATAGACAAGTCAAGAGGAATATGGTTATCTTAAATATTGTTAGATTTTCTTACAATATTAATACTGATGAAATACCAAATGTTTATGGTATGTTCAGTTAGGAAAATCAAACTCTTGTTATATTGTTTGATTAAAGATAACTATGACTTCTTTTCTTCCAAAAGTTATCAAGGTTAGAGTGTTAAGTATGACTTGGACATATTTAATAAAACTCTAACATAGAAGATTAATAAGACATTATCATATGATGGAATGTGATGAATCACATTAAGTCTTAAATTGAAGTTCTAAATTTGTTTAACTGCTTATGAAGAGGTTATTAACAAAGTTAAGTCAGGAACTATCAATAAGTATTTGTAATATCCTAAAAGAGAACATTGTATTGTTTCTTTATTTGCTAAGTATTTAAAGATAGTCTTTAAATTACTAAAAGCAAGTGGGAGTTTTGATCTTTAAAAGATAAAATTACAAGATACATAATCTTCTAAGATACACTAGTAAATATCATGATGAAGTTTGACATTTGAATGTTAAATCTCAACATGATAATAAATTTTGACATTTAAATGTTAAATCTCAAGATGATGGAATTATTATTCATAGAATATCAATATATCTCAGATATTTGATTAATATGCTAAGGGCTATGATTTACAGGATTATTGTAAACCTGATAATCATTATGATACATTACCAAATATGAAATTGGGTAAAGTATGCATGATATGAATGATTAAGATGCAGTCCATAAAGATAATCAATTTTAGAAACTTGGTTTATCTTAATAGTTAGACTAGTAAATGAAGATGAGTTTCTTCAAAGATAAGGTAACTCTTGTGGTTTAAATCTTTGTATAGAAATCATATGGACAATGTTATACACATATTTAATGTATGTTTTATGACAAGATTATTAATCGCACTTGAGCAATTAAATGTGATTGAATATTCTTTTCTAAAAACATTAAATATATAAAGATTATGATTGTCATATTTATGAAATTGACAATGAAGTATCAAAACTCTTTATTGAGTGATTACTTGAGCGAGGACGATAAGTAATCAAAAGGAGTTTATGAATTCAAATAAATCTTTAGAAGTGTACAAAGTGCAATAATTCATGGATGGATAAATGCATGCATCTAGAAGATTACTCTTATATTTAATTATTAAATTCATGTTTTGATTTATAATTGAAATAAGATAATTTCTAAGTATTCCTAAAAGCTAGTGGGAGTATTATGTTTAATTTCTTAAATCATATATGTTGTAGAACATATGAAAAGTGATATTCCATATAAGTAAATGTTAAGTCTTAGAATGGAATGAAATTTTACTTGTAAGATTTAGGAAATAAGACATATAACCTTGGAATGAATGTTTATTGTTGAAACATGTGTGGTAAATGAATCTAATATAATATAAAATATTATTTAGAAAGTCTAAATGGATATGCATGACATGAATAAAATATAAGTATGACTCAAAGATCTTTCATGAACATCATGTTTTGTTTTATCATGCTTGATTACAAGATGATTTGGCAATATTAATATCTAATTGAAAGTTATTAGATAACTTGTGCAATATTCTTAAAAGAATATGTTTGATTATAGAATTACATCCTAAATCTGGAAAAGCTTCCAAATTCTATAGATGAACAATTTTTTCAATTGTTGTGAAAATTGTCATAGCCAACAAACTTGAAAGTTTAAAGGGCATCAAACATTACACAATAGATATTATGGTTTACGGAAAGTTTTAATAGCATATTGTTGTTTGCATACAATGATGCTAATAAAATTGAGATAACACTCAATACTAGTTATGGTAAGGATTTCATCCTTGGCTATTACTAGTTATGCTTACTAAAAGCATAGTTGCATTATACATTAAGAGAACAAGAATACTTTAAACTTTAAAATGTTTGGAAGTTTAATTATCATAAATTGGTGGTTAAGGATGTCACACATTTTATGAAATATTATATGGCATTGTCAAAATAGTTGAGTATGTACATACAAGAACTTCACTAGTTGAATTCTTGAAATAAGTATTCTTAAAATTCCGATAGATCAAAGTTGGATGATTTATGTTTTGTCAACAAGTAGGAATGTCATTACTTGAGACATAATTCATCAACAAGTTATCATGCATTGATCTATTTAGTATTTGGATAAGGGATGTTAAACAATTATTATAATAAATTTAAATACATGGTATGTTTAATTTATAATAAATTGTATCCTATATTTGTATGTTTAATCTATGAATAAATGTTATTCTAAATCGTCCATTGTCAGTTAATAATATGGGAATATTATCAAATCAAAATAAATCTGAAGGTTGGTATAATATACTTAAAGTATATTGATGCGTAGTCATGCCATTTCAGATGATATTCAATGATACCGAATATAGGACTTATCCCAACTACATGATGTTACTTTATGGATTTTGTTATTAAGTAAATCATGAGAAGTTATCCTTAGACTTGAGATGCAAGATAAGTGTTATGAATGTAGTACATTTTTGTGGAACAACTTAAGGCTATACGTAACTGGTAGTCATAAGGGTTGTTTTCGGAAGTGTTACAAAGTTTGTGGGTTTTGCTTGTAGTCAAGATAGAATTTGTTCTTTCAAATTTATTTTTGGAGTTTAATACTGCTGGGCCCCTCGTAGGGTTGGTAAGATGTATGTGTGGCCACACCCAAGATCTCCCCTGAATATGTTCAGAAGATTTGGTAATCTTGATCAATCACAAACAACGAGAAACAGAATGGTTAATTAAGGAATGACTTTAATCCATATCATTATTAACATGGTATTAGAAACAAAAGGATAATAATAATGAGAAATCATTAAAAGGTTTTCCAGGAGCCTTACTCGAGATCGTACTAGAGGCATCGGCGTGTTGCAAGACGCTAACCGATGTGATTACACTATTAAAATATGTCCAAGTGGGAGCTGTTAGATTATGGACATTATTTTAGTAGTCGTATGTTAGGATCGAACTCGAGATCACAGGATTGCACACAATACGTATGAAGAGAAAAAGAAATAATTATTTATAAATGTTATAAGTAATTATTAATAAACACAAAACTAATAATGGTAATTAGTATTTAATGATAAATGACTAATGACCTATTAACGAAGATTAGGAAAGTAATACTTGTGAATAATTGGAAGGTCAAGAAAGTTCTAGAAGGAGTTCCACCTCCTTATTGCCTTGAGCTCCAAGTATTCATTAGTATAAATACAAACCCAAGATTCATTGTTTCTCATAATTTGTACACACACATCTTGGTGTTTTTCTCTCCTTCTCTTTGTCTAGTCGATCCATCTAAACAATCCCTTAAGGGATTCGATTTTCATAGATCAAACAAGTTTTGTGTTTTATTTACTTGCATAAACTTTTTCTTGAATTAGTACGTGTGTACAAGAACGTGATTCAAACACATTATTGTTTGATTCTTGGATTGAATTACAAAAAAGGTAAGGGGTAATTCTTATAATCCACATAAACCCAAATTAGGGTTCTTGATTTGAAGATTGCAATTGATTATTGTTTGGGCTAAAATCACAAAGGTATGTTTACTATTTAATATTAATTAATTAAGTACATGTTATTTGATCTTGTTATAATTGCTTCCGCTATGCTCACTTTGATGTACTTGGTTTATTTATATGAAGGTCATGATATAATAATTCCAACAAAATCTACAATGGGTTTAATTTAGGTGTAGTCATGCCATGAAATTTGTAAATTAATACAGTAGCATATTTTTTAAGTGAAAGTGGTCTTAGCAGTTCATGATTAACTTTGAACATTAACGATATGAAGTGTCGAAGTTTTGATTTGAAGCTTTCATCATCGCCTTGGCACTGCGCTGTTGGCAGCCAATACTCCTTTGCCATCCACTTCGCCCCCACCTTCCCAGCCATTATTTCAGAGCTTGTAGCTTAGGATTCGCTAAGTGCTGCAGCCACTACTCTCTTCCTTTTCTTGTATGAGACTATTAGAGGTTGTTTGTGGAGATCGCACAAGATACCAATAATTTCTTCAATGTTGTAGCACCAATCCAAATGTGTCTCAACTAAGTATGCATTTCATTGCTTATTGGGTTTATGGGTTTGGATATGCAATTTGGTTTTTCATTCTTCTATAAACATATTGCCTAAGTCATTCAAGAACAGCGCACATCAATAATACTTATCAAATCATGAACTATATGCTATAGAAAGCCTGACCGAGTTGTGTAAGTTAATATCCGTCAACTCTTTAACTCTAAATACAACACCTGAACCTAAGGAGGGAGAGCACATTATTCTGTAGAACTAATACGGGGTATAATACAACTTGTAATAGAATCGATAAAAAGAGTTGGAACATTAAGATGTTCGTGTGTACTCAGGTTACAGTTTCACCTGGGCTGATTTTTGTAGATGATTGTAGAGTAAATTCATTAAAAGCATATTTGGACTATCTGGTTTCCATAATAGTAACTAGAAATTGAATACTTTGGCTCTTATCAAATGGATAAAACAGGTTCAACTGGTCAAGCAGGTCAAACGGGTCAAAATTAAAATGTATTCGAAGTATATAAAATCTCCTAAATCATATTATTATAACAAGAAATTTTGTTGCAATAATATACTTTGTTATATCATATCTTGAGCTTTAGTTTATTGTGATATATTGAAAAAATAAAACGACCAAAAAGTGTTTTCCTTGACTGGATCATACATACAGATGAAAGATAAGTAATACAGACCATATATAGTAAGAGCAGAATTGATATTCTGTTTGACCGGAAGTACCCACACATCAAAACTTGAAGAGGCAGGTGCTTCCGTAAGAAGGTGCAGAAGAAATGCATACGTCCCAGCCGTCATCGTGACAATGCAGAAATGGGTGGAGGAATTCTTCCGAAAAGCTCGGGATTCTAACTTCTTGCAAGTCTTGGAAGATCACAGCAGTTTGAACCCTTTATGCTTTCAGCTTCTTGATATGAATACCGTGAAAATTTGGTTTGTTGACTAAATTGCTACTATTACATTGTACTGATCTCGGACCTGACGACTCTACAAAGTGAAGTTGCAGTTGTATTTTCTGGAGAACCGTACGGATATGCTTATTCTACATGTATAGCTTTAAGCAGAACCATTTTTCAGCATCTTTAGTTGATTCAAGGTGATACTAGGTACTTCTGTTTTGTGACCGGATGGTAAAGAGGTAAATGGAGTGATAAAGAATTTACAATCGATAATGATTCAAGAGTCCATAAGTTGGTCATAGCATATTCATCTAACATTCGAACTCGTGTCTCCTTATCGCCACTCTTACATGAGATGATTAAAGAAAGTAATGCTACAAATATAATGTTTAAAAGAACACATTCCATTGCCATAAGTCAATCATTCAACCAAACATGATAGTGAATAGCAACAAAGTAACAAACCATTCAATTGTTATGTTCATTGCATAATCTTGTCATTATGTTATGTACATTTTTTATGATTGCATTATGTCCATTCCCCATACAGAACTGGCCAAAGTCCCGTTCATTATAATAGGAAACGTACAATATTCTTATCGGGTAAGTGTGCGAGCTGACTGATGATCGATTAAGTTTTATGGGTGCAAGTCTATACTCATAAAGAAACAAATATAGTAATATACATCTAATCTTGTTTCAAGTCACTTTGTTAAACCATGATAGACATTTAAGCAAGTTTACAGTTTCTAAATGTCTTTGACAATTAAAAGCTTATTAATTATATTTTGGTAAAGAAAACGTAAGGGATAATTACCAAAATAGATCGTTGACTTTTTGACTAGTCATTTCGTAGACTTTCAAATTTCACTTTCCAAAATTAGATCAGGGCAACTTAAAAAATGAGCAACCTTCATATATGTGCGACACGTGTTCTTAAAAGATTCTAGATTCTGTACTATACATTCTAAAAGATTCTAGATTCTGTACTATATTTTTTTTTTTTTTTGAACGGCAGATTCTGTACTATATTAATAAAATATTCGACACGTGTCGCACATATATGAAGGTTGCTCAGTCGCCAAGTTGCCCTGATCCGCCGGAGGAAAGTGATTTAAAAACATCTATTCAAGGAATGCGCTTTGGGCGACTGATCTATTTTGGTAATTATCCCAAAGAGTCGAGTTATATTACAAACCAAACATTCCTCACATACCAAGGGACTCATCCCCACCATCCATCTAAAAAGGAAATCAATGGTTGAGATTAAAAGGATTTTATTATTTCACCCATTTTTTATAATTTAAATATCTCTTAAACCGTTAATCGTTAAGCGAAAATAATTACACCATCGCGACGGGCATTTAATTATCTTTCTATAGACGGGCACTTTGATATACTTTCGAAAAGAAAAAAAAAATCGTTTTTTTCACGTTTTTTTTTCCTGGCTGAAAAAAAAATCATATATGATATTACATATAATATCATATATGATATCATATGTAAAATCATATATGATATTGCATATCATATATGATTTTACATATAATATCATATATGATATTACATATCATATATGATATTATATGTAATATCATATATGATTTTTTCGGTCACGAAAAAAAAACGTGAAAAAAATGAAAAAAAAAAATTTTGTCGAAAATATATCAATTAGCCTATCTATAGAAAGATAATTAAATGCTCGTCGTAACGGTATATTTTTTTCGATTAACGATTAACGGTTTGAAAGATATTAATATTTGAAAAAAAAATGATGAAAGTGGGTTTTTTAAATTGTTGTGATTAATTTCATCCATTAGATCAAATAAAGATTGAGGGAAAATGGAGGGTGGAGATTAGTCCCTTGGTATGTAAAAAAAGTTTGGTGCTCAAATGATCTTTACTCTTATCCCAAAACGTAAAGTTGTTTCATGTGTTCTTATCCTTTATACGCATGTAAATCAAAACACGTAATCACATTTGAAATATCTATATCTTTAATACAACTTGCCGTATGCTCGCATGATATTGCGGCAACAAGTTGAGAAAAAGTAACAATGGTTGGTGATAGATGGTAATAGCAATTAGATTTCGCTACTTAATCTTGTAGGTGACAATGTGTGAGTAAGAACAATGTCACTTCAAGAGCAGGTATATATGATAACATTTGATCCGGTGTTAATCCTAAGTGTCATATGTTGAGGCGGCGTTGAGGGTGGCGTTATAACGCAAGTTAGTGCTATAACGTGGGAGGAAACGCAAGTTATGCCCAAGTTATCATATCCCACCCCGTGTTATGATAAATGGTTTTTTTTTTTTTTTTTATTAATGTTGAAATGATAAATCTAATAGGTGACAATCTGTAATTTTATTTATTTATTTTTTAAGTGGATTCTAAAAAGTGATGTTGAGGTGGTATTATGATAAATGGTGTTTTTTTTATTAATGTTGAAATGATAAATCTAATATGGTTGAGATTTTTTTTGGTAACTCAAGTTATCGTACCCATTGCTATTAGTAAACGTTTTTAAAAGACGATTTAATGTTTTCTTAAAGATTGTGTGACCGAAATTTAGATGATTATTTAATTAAAAATTTTAAAATCTATTTTATCTAATAAACTAAAGTTTTGTATAAGCTTTTCTAAGCATGATGCATTAAAAATTGGTTTAATGTTGTGATGTGCATTGCCTTATTTAGCGAGGATGTACAATCACTCCACTGCACAATTTTTTTACAATGGTCAAATGTTTTATACGGGAATGTTTTAATTGTGGTCTAACCATTTAATTTGATATGATTCTTGCTCCCTACATTTTCAATCAGCTTCCTCTCCACGCTTTGATTCAGTTACACCCGATTCTTCCTCCCTAAATTTATTTTAACAACTTCCTTAATCTCCCTAACCCGCTCCAATATTAATTCATTCAGTTTCAAAAAAACCCAAAAAGGCGTTTCAAAATCAAAAATTCATATCAGTTCATATGAGTTCCATAATTCTCCTGTGCCACACCAATTCAACCACAATCAAAAAAATTCTTGGGTTACATCCATCTGCGAGTGATTTGCATGCTGTTTATTTTGAGAAAATTGGTAACTATTTCATATTTAGGCATTTTAATTATAATTTATAATTTTTAGGTTTTGGAATTGTTAGTTGCAAATTACAATTATTTTGTTTCAATTCCATTATGGTTTTGTGTCTTGAATTTTTCTCCACCAATTTTGGACATAATTATTGTGTTACGATTCCATTATTAGTTGCAATTTACAATTACGATTATTATGTTATAATTTATTTTTGTAGGTAGAATGTGATTGAGGAAAATTAACCAGGTTTGACAGTTTTGTCTCTTTTCATTCTTCATTTTAATTGTTAATAGATGAAATGGATCGACGATAAAGATTATTTGTAGTTTTAATGTTTTCATGGTATGATATCTTTCAAACTATTTTTAAGGAATTTTGGTAACATGGCGAACAAAGCTTATATTAAATTGTATCTCTTTGGTTTTATGTGCAAAAGAGGACATTTTATGTATTTGTAAATCATTGATTATGAATATGGTTGGTCAGTGTCGTTTAATTTTGGATGCATTGTAATCTTGGTTAAGAACATTTTGTTATATAATTTCGTAATTGCCCCACATTTTTTTGTAATGCATGGTATGGCAGAAAGTGTATTTATGAGCTTTGAGAAATAATGCATCAAGATGGTGCGATGTAAATGATTAAGTGCACGCTTTTTATGATATATAGGAATTAGTTTCAGGTTGTGTACTTTGTTCTTATTCATTATAATTTATACCATTTCATTATTTTTTTAAAGTTCATTTATGTTTTTGATTTGAGTTTTGAATTTGAGAACAAATGTTGGTGTCAAGTTGTTTGTTGTTTATTATGGTTTCATATTTTGGTTGCAGAAAAAAGATGGTGATTAAAAAACCTAGAGATGAAGGTGATCATTTTCAGTTTATCCAAGGTAAAAATTCAAATTTACGTTAGCCATTTTATTGAATCGAATTATATTTGATTCATCATTGAATTGAATTGAACCAAAATTATGTCACACCTATTGGTATGGTAACCTCACATGTGAATCAGTTACATAAAATGTTAACCTCACATGTCTAAGGTTACATGTTCTTTTGTTACTCCACGTATTGGCATGGTGTAGGTTGAAGGGCTAATGATGGACATTGCTACAATCGAAGAAGAAATTACAAGATGGAAACATGGAAAGCAGCCACACATTAAGAAGTCAAGGTTGGGAGGGCTGTAGAAGTGGCACATATAGGCTTGCATAATAGTGGTAATCTGGTATGATTGGTGTGACATTTAAGTGATCCTCTTTGCATTGTTCCTATTATTCTTTATATACATAAACACCTAATTATCTAAGTCATACATTATAGATTGTGAGATATGTCGTATAGATTTTCAGATGCACATCACTTATCCGTTGGGTGATACTTATTCAGTTTTATGTAACCAGTTGTCAAAGGATATAGATTCCATAATTATCCCTTCCATTTAGTCTGAGACAAGAAAATCCTTTTTGGTCAAAAGAATATCCTTTTGGGTCATTTTAAGTATTTTATTTAATAAATATCCAATTAGTAGATTTAACAACTGATTATCAGATTTTTACAATTCCATCAAACAGTAAATGCACATTGAGTCAAAATCAGAGAATCTACAAAATTTAGTCATGATATTTATAAATGAAATTCTAGTACTTTTGAGACTCATATTAACTGTTTCTTTTGTTGCCAATGGCTGTAGTTATCTAGGGTGCACCAGTAACTGGAAGAAGCAAAGCAAGTTGTGATTGAGTCAAAGAAAAAGCTGAAATTCTAAGAGGAAACAACTTCTGCAGCCATGTAGCAATGAATGCAACTGATGTGTTACTACAAACACGCTGTAATGTCACTAAGGTAACATAATTTGTACTTTCTATTTCATTGCTTTAGTTTCTATCATTATTTCATTTCTTTTCGGTGGAAGTCGAGTTACATTTTAACCATTGAAACCCGTCTATATGAATATACAAAGAAGTGTCAATAAAAATCATGATACTTATTATAATTATATGTTTGAATTAACAAGGCAAGATTTGGTAGTTGTTTGAACTATCATTTGGTTATATATATAATTTTTCTAAAAAGGTATGCATTCAATCTTTTTAAAGAATAATCATGTTGATTGAGTTCATTCAGTTTTTCTCGGGACCATAGAGTTGGTTTGAAGCAATTTTGATATAAGTTTTTTTTTTCTTGGTGTGGAAGAACAAAACGAAAAGATAAAACTCCAGCACTTTTCTATGAACTATATTTATAGAAGATGATAGAGAGAGAGTTATTTAGTGGCTCCTGATCAAGGGCATCATCATTTAATTTAATGTAACGTAGTTATTAATTAGCAACATTATGTTGCATCACTATTGATAAGGTATGTAAAGTTTGAACCATATATTTTAGATGCGTAGTTACAAATTTAAATGGAGGGACCAAAAGTTCAGTTCCGATTTTGGCCAAAAACCGACACAAACCAAACTGTGCCCACCCCGAGCATTTTTTACGAAGGGTTTATAAATGGAAAACAAACATTAAGTTTTTGTGTTTGGCTCAAGCACAAGGAGGTCTGTAATCGGTATTTATGTTTTATATATGGAAGAAGGACACCAAATTTTAGGTGTTTTTAAATGAAATTTCTTCAAAAAAATCAACTAACAACTCTCTTGTGTTGGCAGCCGTACTTACTAGTACGTTTTCATTAGTCATAAAATTTATATTTTTTACTCTATGTCCTACTAAAAGCTTATAAAATAAAATGAAAATGATAATAAAGTAAAAACTCAGTGGTGATTTAGAAGGTGTATTAGATATGTTCAATGAAAATTAGAATTGCAGACTTCGGTTAAGTATTTTGTTGCTTGGCGTTTTTGTTGTTGTAGGAAAGTTGGGAACTTGAGGCAACTTATGCTATTCAATTTGGAAATGCTTGATATTTCAAATGTGTGATATGCTTTTTGATTTTGCGGTACATAATTAAATGATCACGTGTTTTAATTTGTATATGTCATATCCACCACTCTTATACGTTTGCAAACTGCTTAATACTTATACAGTATATGGCCTTAAACAATGTTGTCCTTAACAAATTGAGAAAATAGGTAGCTGCTAATAGTCTCTTAAATCTAAAAAATAGAGGTCTCTTTGTTGCACCCTTAATCTGTGAGTATTAGGCCTATTGCAATAAAGTAGAAAGAAATAGAAGTTTGCCATCAAGTATATTTTTAAAAATATTTTATTAAGAGTGTATTAATTCTGTATTACTTCGATTTTGGACAAAATAACAGCCTTAAACATATGTATTTAATCTGGTGATGGTATTTATGAAAGTATTTGTATATTAGCGTAAAGGAAATGAAGAGACAATAATAGTAGACTGAAAGCGGTATGCAGCAAGTAGATGGTTACTATGGATGTCTTTGAGATACTTTATATAGTATGTTGAGAGGCTCTGATTAAGCTTAAGATGTAAATGGGTTGGCTAAGTTGAATTTTGATGCATAATATAGCCCAAAAGTATTTGTTAGTTGTAGCTGTTAACAATACCGTTGAGATGAAAATGTATTAACAGATGTAACCATAACAGTTGTAATACAGACAATGCCATAACAATTATAATACAGTTGTAGCTACAACTGAGATGAAAAAGTTGCATCTAACAGATGTAAATGGGCTGGCCAAGTTGATCAGACACAAATGATCGTAATACGTTATTACAATTGTTATGGTTTTAGCTAGGCTGCAACTATTTGTAAGTTTGGTAAGTTAAATATGAAAGTTTCATGCTCTTATGTGATTTGTGTTTAGAAACTGAACAGCGAGGTAAACATATGACATAAAACATCTCAGGTCCAGTGGGATGATCCCACATCTACTCTCAGATCGACAAGGGTTTCACTGTGGGAGATTGAGACATATACCAATATTGTCCCAACAAGCTTGGTTCTACCGATGACACCAAAGAATAAAAGGCCACGATTTCCGGCAAATAATCCTATCCTTGGTGAGTTTTCTTACCTTTATTTATCGTTTCTTCATATTAGAGGTGGTAATATGGGCGGGCCATTGTTTTTTTCATTTATCCGCGAAGCTACTTGTAGGCAATATGAGAAGAATACATGCACCCGTGATTATTGCTCGAAAAGGAAATTGGGTAGACCACCTAAGTTAAAACCCAAAATTCTCGAGACTCCAGTCACAGGTATGCTTAAAACTCCTAAACTTTTGAATGTAGCCATTTGACAATTCGCAAGTGTATAGTTTTGAACGTTACTATTTTTTTATATATAATAAATTATTGCAATTAATCATCATAGTGGAGGTGTTGGACCGGTTGAAATTTCTGTGGTGGAAGGTGCTCTAAGAATTTGGCAGTTTGCAGGAAGTACATTAGAGGTAAGTAATGCCTGTCATGCAAGTTCAATCATTTGGAACAAATGTTTTATTGATACCATTATGAGTTTATGAAGCTTAAATTTGTAAGGCAAGTCAAAAAAAGAAAATAAGTCCAACCGACTTTGAAAGTTGTTGAATTACAGCAAAAAAAACAAAAAATGCAGCAAGTATGGCATATTATGAAATAACAAAATGATATACAGCCATGGCGAATATGCGAACAGTGTTTTTATATTGGGCCGGTTCTAATTAATGCACCATACTTGATGCAAAGTTCAAGTTGTATAAATGATACTTTACACAATTTGGGGTCTCAGACAGATGAGAACACAACACCCACCAATGCAATGAAAAGTACATTAGGGAGTCCCGACACCAAGGAAAAAAACAAGAGACCCGCTGATAACAAAGCAAGCAGTGAGTCGTCCACTGGTAAGAAGCAAGTGGTGCAAGTGTAGATCGGGAAAGACCAATGAAGAGTTGTAACAGGTGCTGAGTATGGGTAGTGACCCATGAAGAGTTGTAACAGTTTCAGTTGAATGGTTTTTTGGACAAGTTTCCTTTCTGAATAATACTTTTAGACAATTTGGTTTATGTGTTTGTGATTGGGGAGTCCCAATCACTTTTGTTTGGCAAGTAAGTTCTTTCCAAAATATTGTTTCATCATTCCGGTAAATGGTTTATAAGGTGTGTTTGTGTAGTTGAAGACTTTGGTTATGAATGCGAATGATATCATTCACATTCATAACACAAATTTATTGGTTAGATGAAAAAGCAAGGTGATGTCTATTTCATTGTCATGCTCTTAGTGTTGGTGTTATTGAAGATTCTTGAGATCAATCACAACTTGTGCATTGGTTTCATAAGATATAGTTGGTGACTCGAGGTACCTTGTGCCATATAAATTTAAGGTACTTTGTGGGGTAATGTCATGGTCTTCTTAATTACTGAACAATGGATGCGTAATTCGATAAACATGTATAAAGTTAGCCCATTTTGTTGTAGATTGTTGAATGTGTAAGAAATGCCATGTGAAAATGTTATAAAATTGAAAATAAATTAATCGTTGAGCATGAATTGAGATTTAACAGGTCTCATTTAGATTGTGAAAGAATGCGATGTACATTAATATAAAATGGGATGCTTAGATTTACTTTCTGATGAGTTTTTTTAAAAGCTTTGTGCTATGCTATCTTATGGACTATATGAAATACGTAACCAGTTAAGTTATGTGATACTTTAGAACGCTATACCGGACCAATTTGAAATGATGAATACTTTAAGCTATTTATGTTTGGCTGTTCAAGACTTACCGCGCTAATCTATTTGAATTTAATTTTAGCATTTTTCTTTATATAATAACCTTTAAAATTTTTAAATGAACTAATCATGATTTTATTGGGCTGAAAATAAACTCATCAGAGATTTAACTTGGCTTGACAGGGTTAGCGCGGTAAAATTGAATTTGAATTAATAGCGTAACAAAAGTGTATTTTCTTAAGAATAAAAAAAATACTTTATTTGCAATTAACCATGGATACTGGATAGTACTAACATGTTGTCAACATGAAAGGGTTATTTGATGAAGGTTAACATGAGAAAAGTAAAGAGTAGTCATGTATATGTCACAATACACAAAAATAATAAGATCAATCATGTATATTGTTTTACGATATTTTATTCACTTATTTTCATTTCAAAATGTTTTAAACTTAAATTCTCATGATTCTTTTTTCATGTAACTTACATATGAAAGTATGAAACTAACACCTTACATGGGTCTACTAACTATTCGAAGAAGATCACATGGCCTAAAAGTGGCTTACAAACTTCTTTGACATCAACTTTGTTACATTTACTTTACCTTATAATAGGTCTATTAAATTTCATGGTGTCTAATTTTCATTTGTCATAGAATGTTGGTCTTCATTTATTTTTATTACAACTCTTTCTATGCATATCAGAATTCACATGTAAAGCATTATAGTCCTATATCAGCATCAAGTACGATTGTGATTGAAAGGTAGCACGATAAGATACTATTATGTCACAAAAATAAGATAGAAAGATAATATTACGTCACATAAATAAGATAATAGGAACTTCAATTGAGTCAAAGATAATAAATGGAACACACATTAGAAAGACGGTGATTATAGCGAGGTTGAAAATTACTTCGTCTATAAACGTTTCCCGCTAAAGATCGTAAGGAAACAATATCCCGTGTCCGTTTCATTTGCTATGTTAGTAAACAAGAGCCACAATCACTTTCAAATGATGGTTTGTATCCGCTACCTCCAATTCTCACACCTAGACAACTATACGTTGCCCTTTCGAGAGTCAAAAGCAAAAGAGTATGAAGGTTTTCATTTTGAAATTATAATATATTATCAATCACAACATGCTTTTACTTACATCATCTATGGACTATTAGGTGTGCATACCACGGATATTGGGTATTAGATCGATAAGCGCTCACACATCATTTTATGTTCAAGACAATCACTTTTGGAGATGCCAACGCTTGGACGTTTATTAGTTTAATTGTAACAAAATCAATTGCTTATCGAATAATTGACACATTGTCTCATTCTTTCTTTCATATATTAAATGGAACATGTTTACGTTATCAGTTTTCTTATCATCTCATTTTGTTATTTTTTTAAAAACCCCCGTGGTACGAGTGGTGGATGTCAGAAAAAAAAGTAGCAAACAAACAAAGTTTGCTTCAAATCGCTAAAGATGAGAAGGAATATGCTTCGTCCAACGCGCGTGTTGGTTTAGTTGAGGAGGATTTGACTGATGTGTCCTTTTACAGTGACGAGGAGAGTTTTGATGCCCTTGGTTACGAAAATGCATATTTAGCATTTGACCAAGAGAAATCTCCAAAATTTCATTATTAACTTTTTATGACATAAAGAGAAGTACTTGAAGGCCTATCATCACGGCATGGATTGGGTTTTGAATCGATAGGCGCTCACACAAATCATATTATGTTTGAGACAATCAATTTTACAATTGCCAATGCTTGGACGTTTGTTAGTATAATTGTAACAAACTGAATTGCTTATCGGATAATTGACGCATTGTCTCATTCTTACTTTCAAAATTTAAATGGAACAAGTTTACGTTATTACTTTTCTTATCATCTCATTTTCTCTATTTCTTTAAAAAAAATTAACCCGGTGTCAACAGGTCTATAAGCTAGTGCTTTATAAAATGAAATTGCTATTTTGTTGACTAAGTAATTAGACAGCGGACGTGTTTTAATTACTAAGTAGGGTAATTAAAGAATATAATTTTGAGTTAATTGCATAAATCGTCCCTGAACTTTGGGCAGATTGCATGTTTTGTCCCAACTATTTCGAAAGTGCAGAAACCGTCCCTGTAGGAAACCTTTGAGCAAATTTTGGTCCCTTGTTTTAACCGGCGTTAAGTGAATTTTGTTAGAATTTACACGTTAGCCCCTTTGGCTCGTGACAATTGCAGTGTCCGTCCTTTAACTAACGACCGTTTTTAATTTTATATTTTCGATTTCTTTAAAGTTTTAAAATTTTTATATATATGTTTTTATAAAAAAAACACACGTTTTATATTCATTTTTATACTCTTTTATATACGTATTTATATATGTACTAGCTTCATAACCCGCCGGATCGGCGGGTTAGCTTCATTATATTTTTTGATTTATTCTAAATGGACGTACATAAATAAATAATAGCGGCACACATGTATTATATGAAAAATATAATAATAAATGAATAAAAAGTTGAGGTAGTAGTAACTTTGTTCCACACATTAGTTATTTTATAAAAAAAACAATACTTCATGAGTTTTTAACTTATATTTGTTAAGTTCAACAATACTTGAAACAAAAATTAAGAAACATGTAAAAATAAAGTGATTATCTTCAACAAACATTAACAAAGTATTAAAAACTGACATAACATTCTAAAGTGATCTCTCCTTTTGCAACTTGTCTTCAAATGATGGTTAGTTAGACCAATCTACCATGTCTCATCTTATAAGCTTTAAAGAAACTTTCAGTCGTATCCATATTTTTCCATGAAGTTGGAGGTAATAAATCAATCTTGAAATTATCCGTATCGTATCCATATTTATATTGATATCTACAAAATATAATGAGGTTACAAAAGTATATTTACGAATTGAAATTGTTATGCATGTATAGTATTTGTATGTTACGCCAATTTAAACAGCTTAGCCTCAGGATTATCGTCATTGATATATATCTTACTCGATCTAGTAGGATGCATGCCAATAGTTTGGATACCTATAAAAAAAAATACAATTAAATTTACATAGATTCATATTAATATTGTTAAAATATTTTAGTTTAAAGTATAATACCATCCCAATATACGATTTTAGCTAACTATATGATGAGAACCACATGTCCTGATGAATATCTATAAGATGCAATTTCTTTATACATGTCAACAACTTCATTAAAGAAAAGACAATCCAATATGTTTCCCCTGAGTGGATTAAAAACAATGAAAATTTTGTTATGCAAGTTATAATCTCTATATACAAATTTGAAGAATTACATAGAAATCGCTAACAATATAACACATGCCCTCAATCAGTGCTTCATCGTATTTGTGCATATCACTTGAATGTTATGTGGTTAGACTTAATAATAACTAACCTTCTCATTTTGCATAACACATCGAAGATTCTTAACCGGATAATGCTTTAAAGAACGGTATGAAAACCATTTGCTTACACATCTAACTTTCAATTTTTTGTTACTCATGATAGGATCGACATCACACAAATAAATTAAATCGTTGTTCATGTTCCTGATTTTGTTAGAGTGAATGTTGTAAAATAAATTGAGAACAAATATATAGAATATATGGTTGTTTGTATTTCGGTTTCAAAATTTACAAATCATTTATTCTTTAATTAGGAAATGATATTTAAGTTTTTAATTAAAAAAATTGAGATAATTGCGGAGTATAATTTAGATTGTTGTCATCATTTGAATTTTAATGTAATTGATATAGTTCCTGATTTTTAGTGAAATTCAGTTTAAAATAAATTGACTTGTATGATATATTTAAGAGTTAAATTCAATAAATAATGGAAAGTGCAAATTAAGCTTCATCCAATATCGGGTAATAGAGAGTATAAGTCTGAAGAAACATGATATACCTAAAGCAGAGCAAAAACAGAGGACTTTTTATCATATGAACCTTTCATACAAAGTTGAGACATTCATTGCAATTTACTTGGACATGGTGGTAACACAACAAACATACGCTACTTTGTATACACAATGCACTTATGTATATGAGTTATTATAGTTGTTTATTTGTAAATTCCATGAACAATATTTGAGATAACTGAGTTTATAGAAAGCATATTATATTGAAATCAAAAGAAAATGACAATAAACATTCAAATCTTGAAAAACAAAGTAAACTAACAGTTAAACTTATGTGTTTTTTCTTGATCAAATGCTAAATGCATATTGTCATAGTCAATTGTTTCCACTTCGTCTTCATCAGAAACCTCTTCTGCTTCCTCAAGTTTCTTTTTTTTTAACCTTCTTTGGGCTGCCTTTAGTGCATTTGGTTTAGATTTAGTTCTTGTTTTTTTCTTGTTGAGCTTTACAAAATCCTTGAACTTCTTCTTCCTAACCTGAGATAGCTTTCTTAGATACCACACAGCAGGATGTTCTTTGGAGGTCGCTGCATCATCTTGTCCATCATGATGGTTTCCTTCTGACAAACAATTTGAAAATTATAATATTAGTAATGATAATAACAGGATGATGTTAATTGAAAATAACTACACACATTAACATTATATCAATGGACATGTTTGTCCACATTGTGTACCATGATAAACATGTATAAAAAATTATAAAAAAACCTGATGATTCAACTGATTCTTGCATATTCACTATCGGATCCATGAGCAGTCTTCTATGGTGTTTAAAATATGTTTTTGATTTATGAAATGGTGTAAAAACGTATCAGATTTATAGCCAAAATGGTGGTTAGTTGGCCAATTTACATTAAATATGGAATTTGTAAAGTTTAAGTTTGAATGCAAAACATTAAAGGTGTACACATATTAATATGTTCATCATTTCCTAAAAATGCTTAAAGTTTGTTACTAAATGGATTTAAAGTTGCAATCTTATTTAAATTATTTGCTGAATGTTATATATAGAATTTGAATGTTGCCCCATTTGTTTAAACATGATTTCAACTTTTAACCTAATAGTTATCCTCAAATTAAAAAAAATGGCATTTTTAAACTAAATGAATGTTTATCAGTATGCATTTTGATAATCAATAAGGTTTAAATAGTACTAAAATAACTCAATATTTGATGTGGGCTGTTTACATGTTGTAATCTGTTTCAACTTGCAGTCTTATAAATACAAACAGAAATAAACAACAAAATAACAACAATATGAAACAGCTTGCATGTTGTTGTAATATATAGAACACTCCATGAAACACCTCACATGTTGTTGTAATCTGTTTACAAAAGAAAGTCGCGTATTCAAATTCGAGCTAATACTTCTTTGTAAACTACATTTGTAGTTGAGTTGGAATAGTTTCCCTCCCTGTCTAAGCATAGAACCTTCAAGCCTTGCTTGCTCTTGACTCTTGACAAAGCAACATATAGTTGTCCGTATGAGAAGACAGGCTTTGGTAAATACAAACCGACTTGTGACAATGTCTGTCCTTGGCTTTTATTAATAGTCATTCCAAAACACAATTGAATAGGAAACTGTCTTCTGTTTAATTTGAATGGCATTTTTGTTTCTAAAGGGGTAATAACCATACGTGGAATAGCACAAATCCTACCAACAGTTCCACCAGATATGATATTCGCTTCAATAACGTTGACTCCCAACCTTATGACTTGCAGCCTAGTTCCATTGCATAGACCTGCTTTTTGATCAATGTTTCGCATTAACATTACAAGAGTACCAACCTTTAACTTTATTGCATGTTGCGGAAGACCAGACATCCTTATACCGTTAAGGAAATCTGTAGTGTAAATAGACTCATCAAAATTTGTGTCTGCGTCATCCAAAGAAACAGAATCAGATGATTGGTATATCGTCTCGTCTCCTTCAATTAAATCCAGCATGTGTCCATTAATCATATCAACCATTTCATGAGTTGGTGAAAGAATGGCCCTTTCTTGAAAGTATTGAGGATTCCTTAGGTTTTCGCGAAAGCGCGGGTATGTTGCATCAATTATTGAGCCCACATAATCATCAGACTCTGGAATCAACATATCATCTGGAAATACAATAGTTGATTCCCCATCATTCTTACCACCAACCTTTCCATCACCGATGTCTAAAATCCAATCAGCAAATTCTTGTATTTCTTTCCTTTCAGATTCAGTGGATCCAAAACCCAATCTCATGTTTACCGTTAAGTTCATAACTTTGCATCGCTGCCACAAATAAGAAGAGTTAATTGTGGCATGTACGACGTCATTACGGCTGGCATTAGGAATGACAGGAAGGATTTGTCGAAAATCACCACCAAAAACAACTACTTTACCACCAAAAATATGTGGAGATTCTTGAGAAGGGTCTGACCTACAAATATCTCGCAATGTCCTATCAAAAGCTTCGTAACAAAATGACTGTATCATAGGAGCCTCGTCCCATATAATGAGACTGGCTTCTCGTATCAAATCACCGAGGTCACTGTGTATAGGAATGTGGCACATTGAATCTTCTAATATATTTATTGGAATTGCAAACCGAGAATGTGCTGTCCTTCCGCCTTCCAACAATAGTGCTGCAATACCGCTAGACGCAACATTCAACACTATACCGCCTTTTGAACGTAAGGCATCAGACATTGTTTTGTAGAGATATGTTTTTCCAGTTCCACCGTATCCATACACAAAGAACATCCCACCTTTATCATTCTCTACGGCGTCCATAACAGTTGAATAAATACCTTTTTGTTCAGAAGTCAAGCTTTCATACAATGTTTCATGTTGCTCTTTTAATTCATCAACATTATACGATTTCTCATCATATATCAACCTGTTATACCCTTCCATCGTGAACTCGTTATTTGGATACGGCATGTCAGTGAAATTCTTCAAACTCTTGTTGTTACACAGTAGCATGTGTTCAATATAAGTTAGACATATGTTGTACTTCTGATTGTCTGAAAGTTGCAGGCCTGAATATTCATAAAATAGTACTACGTAACTATCAATATACAATTGGTAAATAGCGGAAAAGCTTGATTGATCTAGAATGAAATTATAACAAACTAAAGTATATGCGGTAAACTTTGTTTACTAAATATTTGGCATATTCGTAGTTATTAATTATTGTTCATACATATGGAGGAAAAAATTCAAAAGTGTTGCAATTATGCAGGTTTAAATTATAAATATGATAGGGAAACAATGGTGAAACACACATAGAAAGTTTATTCCACATACCAGGATTATTATGCTTTTTGCGCTCAACATTCTCCACATCAGCAGCCAGTAGATGCCATGTTTTTTCCCACACTATGTCGGGGCGAGACATACTATCCGTCATGAGTAGCATGACAAAGAATGATCTCAAATAATCCCCCATTCCCCAATGACTCGCTTCCTTTAAACCATCAATATACTCCTTATCATCCTGCAAAAGACCACGCGCATAGCAAGCTTCTCTGTAAGTAGGATACACAATATCGTCATACTCCCTAAGGTCCTCCCATTTCTGCGGACCTCTCACCTTGTTTAGCAATACACGCAAGTAAAAATACTCTCCCCAAGAAGGCGGTACGTGATGAATACGTCCTAAACAAAAACCTCTCTGTCTCTCTGCCCAAATCCTTTTCTGAGAATTCCAAACATAATATTTAGGGATCTCATGATAAAGCAATGTCTGCGCAAACGTATCAGTCTTGTTTAGCTCCATCCACTGAACAAATTTAGTCTGGTTTACATAATCCTTTTTCAAGAGTGTAATCAATGCTTTCTGTTGCATCAAATACAACGGATTGCTCGTCTTTCAAATGAAATGGTAGACGTTCAACGGCTGGAGTCCTATAGTGTATATCAAATTTGAATATACGCCAAGCGGCTTCACAAGCAGATAGATACCTACAATCATAGAAATCCTTAATTTCGTCTACATCTTCGCCATCTACACCAACAGTAACCCTATCTGGTCCCTTGTTTATATATTTGAACAAATACTTAATGGACCCGACTTGATTGCACCATTAAACGTTTATATGCGATTGATATCGCCTGAGCAAACCGACATTGTAAGGAACTACGAAACCATTATGCAAATCAGTTCCATTTTTCTTTATAGTACTTCCATCATTCCTCCTCCTGTAAATTCCATAACCATTGTCATCTATGACTGTTGTTTCGTTAAATTGTTTTGGAAAACCCTTGGTACATTTGAAATTCTCTGTGCACGGACAACTTGGATTATCATGACCGCATGGGCCGTGCATCATGTGATCTGTAACGATCTGATACAATTCAGGGTCCTCTTCCTTGTTAGGTATCTCAGCTGATATATACTTATCAATATTTGTTGTGGTCGTTATCTTATCTATAGTTTCAAGCCACAACAATATGTGAGCATGAGGAAGGCCTCTTTTTTGAAACTCAACCGTGTAAACAGCTGCAAAATTAAAAAAAAATGAATACAATAATTAATAATGTAACAAACATAATGTAAATATTCTTAATGTGAATTTGAACTAATTGTTGAATGTAATTACCTCCTTTGACACGTCCAAATGTACGTCGATCCTTTAAATCAGTCATTAGGCTATCAAGCTTAATTTTAAATACTCGTGTTATTACATCCGGTCGGTCCTCAGATTTCAAACCTCTCTCGACCATAAAACGTGAAATTTCAGGCCAGTTTGGGTTACATGTAAAGGTTATGAATAAGTCTGGATAACCATAAAACTTGCAAATTGTCATTGCGTCCAAATAGTTCTGCATCATATACCTTGGACTTCCGGTAAAAGATGATGGCAAGACGACCTTTTTGCCGCGCAACTTAACTCCAGACTCTTCGTTCTCTGCCATTTTTGTCAAATTAGAATAAGTTTCACTTCTAAGCTCCTTCTGGTTCTTTTTGTTAAAAGACATTCTTTCTGATTCAACCATTGTGTATCCATCTACCAAAAATTGCTGAAATAGCCTTCTACCGTTAAGCATCATGGAAAATTCGTTTCTCCTTTCTTGCACACGATATGCAAACCACTCTCTCATTGTAACGCGCGTTCCTTTGTTGGTTTCATCGTAATCAGTTACCCCTTCATGGAATATATTTGTACGATATCCATCCTCAGCATAAGGGAAAAACAAAGGGTATTGCAATGCGAGATAGGAGGGATGCAACTCACTGATTCTCTTAAGATCACCATCTTGTTGATGGAGAATAATGTCCCTCTTGTTTTTGGTCTCGTCAAAATCTCCAACGATTAACGCAGCGACCTCGGATGCAGTAGGTAGATTATATTGTCTACCATCACGCTTCCTTGTACCAATAAGTTTGAGACAAACCTTTTCATCATCAGAAGACCTAATACGTTCACCAGCCATGCGAAAATCCTGAACCAATGGATTAATTTTATCAAGAATGTCGCGTATATCCTTCGTAAGCTGGAAGTCCAACTCATTTTTTTGGGAAGACGTATCCGAGTCATTGCTGTAAAATAAAATTAACAATTTTAGTAAGTAAACACCTTAACTAAAAATATGCATAATACATTGTGATAATGTGAAACCAATATTTTAAGTCAGATAAAAAATAAAACCTGAAGATATTCATTCGGTTTCTAATCTCATTCTGACTATCAACGATGTACAGCTGAGAAAATGCAGGTGGGTTCCCCTCTTTTGGCAACAGAGTGTCTGCTAAATGGTAATTCTCACCATGTATGCGATAGCAATAGGGACCACGACCGGCATTAACAGAATGGTCTTGTTTAGCACCCATAGAAGTGAATGCAAACATTGAATTATAACGCCTTATATTATCTATGAATGACTCGCTCTTAGGGTGTTCATTCTTAATAAGTTGTTTCAGCAGCTCAGGTGGCTCTTTAATTTCAGTGCCCAACACAACTTTACCTCTACCGCAACACAGTGAGTATGACTTGGAACCGCCAAGGGGTGCTCCTCTTATTGTCTCGGCATGCCATAACATTGCACCACAAGACTCGCATTCAAATGTTGGATCACCATGATCAATATAATCTGGTATATGTTAATACGTGAATGTTATATACATGCTTTCGCATATTTTATGTAAATAACCAAATGGTGAACAAATAAACATGAATAATGTTTTGATAAGTGTTGAAATTGTATTATTTACCTTTTGAGATTCCAACAAATGCATGACTATTTCCTGTTTTTCCGACTACAGGATCTGCGTTGTTGAAGTTAATACGCCTTGCAGATTGCCTAGTAAACATTTTGCCTTTTAGCTTTTGATGATCAGTTGTTAGTAAAGAGGATTGGCCATTTGATATTGTATCACGTTTAGTAGATGCAGAACCTGTGACATAAAGATCTTATAATAATGTACATGTAAATGAAAGGTTATATATGTGTCTCGAATGTTGGATTTGTGATTAATTAACTCTTGTAAATATGTACCGAAATTGAATTTCACCGGCGTCTGGTTGCGAAACCTTGAACCATTATTGTTTCTTATGAATGTACCTACAAACACAAAACATATGTAATAATTATGTATGGAATGTATCCTTTTTAAAAGAAGTGTGTAGTTCGATTAGGATCATGATTAAACGCATAATACCTTTTGACATTGGTTCGGTATTACCACTAACAGGAACCGAAGTATTACATATTGTATTCTTTGGAGTGTTAGAACCAAAAGGCGTAACATCGTGAAGAGGTTTATCTAATAAAAATAAATAAATTTTAATTTCATATACACATAATATACAATTTATAAACTTGTTTTCATAATGAACTACGACGTGCAACCTTTTTTTTAGGTGGACGTCCCTTCGGTCGACCAACTTTAGCCGCTTGAATCGAGTAAGGAGAAAGTGGTGTAGACGTTCTTTTTCCTACTACATACCATTTTAATTATGAATAACAAAAACTTTAATTTTTATGAAGGAATATATAATATAATATTAAAAAAAAAAAACACTTCAGTATCGAAAAGTAATATCAATACCTTTTGTGGTTGTGTCATTAGTTACATTATTTGAAATGTCTGAAAGTGGAGGTCTTGATGGCTTTTTTCCTGATTTTCTTAATGAGAAATCCGTAGATGGTGTTGTAACATATTTTTCAGTGTTAGACACAACAGGCGTAACATCGTTAAGCGGTGTATCTAAAAAAAAAACTTTTATATACATAATATAAATTTGATAACCTTGTTAACATAATGAATTAAGGCATGAAACCTTTGTTTTTAGGCGGACGGCCCCTCGGTCGAACAACTTTAGCAGCTTGAATCGGCTCCGTCGGTACTGGTATACGCGTTTCTCTTGTTCTTCTTAATGCGTATTCCGTTGATGGGATTGTAACACCTAAAAAAAATTAATTAAATAGAATAATATTGGTTTTAAAAAAATTAATAAAAAAGTATAATTGTATCGAAGGCATTAATCGAGTCACAAACTTGCTGGATTTTGAGGTGTTGAAATCTTCCTTCCAGCCTTTCTAATGGAAAAATCAACTAAAGGTGTTTGGTGTACCGGAACACGTGAATGTCTTTGAGGACTTGGAATTGCTATAGCTTTCCTCTTGTTATTATTCATATGCGTGTTTGCTTGATATATTAACAAAACATAACAAAATCAATTTTAGTATTGCAATTAACAATCTTTATATGAGATGTATTTTTAATTAATGATCAAAAACATATAACATACAGATAATTATGAATAACAAATAACATACATTCGGGTACCAACATGTCATCTTTTGCTTTTGTATGATTATCTTGAACTTGTAGATTTTCTTTCATGGAGATGTTTATGTAAAATGGTTGTTTTGTGGAGAATGTATTCCTCGACTTGTATGTTTCAATAAAAAAAATGTATAGTATTCAAATAAGTGTAACATATATATGGTATCATTAATTTAAACATTTAAGTTTCCCAAATTCATGCAAGTAAAATGCAATTAAAACTCCTCTAATGTAGGATGATATTATAAAGATCAAATTTTAAAATAACAAAATAAAACATGCCAAAATAGTAGACTTTTAAAATAAGAAAACAAAATTTTCATAAAAAACATTTACGTAACTGAAAAAATATTGGTGCATTGATATAGTTGGGTTGGACCTACAAAATCTATAGCACCTTTTTGTCTAATATACCTCGAGACATTAATCGGTATTTACTCTCTTCATAAAAACCCCTGCTGCGATAATCATTACTCCAAAACCAATCATTAAACAGTTCTTGATCAACTACTTTGAGATCCGACTTAATATTGTAAGAATTTTCCTTTTGTTTCTAAATACTGTAAGTATGAATTGTTGGTATTTAGTAACATAGTTATGTTACTAAAGGTTCAAAATATCCATCGTGACTGTTTATTGGTATGGACATAACTTTTAAATTTTAAATACAATACTTAAGAATAATATATTATAAAATACAATAGCTTAAAAGTAAAAGCTTGATATTCATTAGGAATAAAGTCTATTGATTAAAAATACAAACTTAATAATCAAATAAATGAAAGTTATAATTGAAAACAATTATTCTTGATGAAAAATTTAAAAGTAAAACAACAAATTTGACTATCAAAAATCATCTTCGTCGTCGGTGATATCATAGCCTAGAGATTCGTCATCAATGAAATTGTCTGTATCATGTCAATCGGATAAAGACCGGACAGAACCATTGTCCCGATTATTTAACTCTTCTTCTGCATCATCCTCAATATAGTGTTTATGACCATCCCAAACAGGAGAAGGGTGAGGCAGGTCATTTATATTAACCCACACACCGTCATCACTATTGTTGTTCTTGTTATTAGTATCCTCATCAGTTTCTTCATCCTTTAGTTGGAAATTGTGATATTTTGATACTGAACTTTGTTGCTCATGGACTTGTGTTTCCTCATCTGTAAAGTAATCCAAATGGTCATAATTCTTAGGTTTTGGATGATTAATGAATTCATCATCCATTTTACAAAGTCCTTTAGAGTTAGGAGAAAGAACTTTATCAAATGATTCAGGATCATCATTGTCTTGAACATTGTCCTCATCATCATTGTCTTGAACATTGTCCTCATCCTGAAATAATATTGACAATAGTTTCACACAACTTACAAAAAATGTTGATATACGAATGTTATAGCACAATTTTTATACATATAATGTTGCAATAAAAGTTTAGAGTGAAATGATCATATTTTAATACCAATTTGTCTTGATTTTGAACACGTTCTTGAGAGTGTTGTTTTGCAGGATCTTGTAATACTTCCTCATCCATTTGAGAAAGTCCTTTAGATTTAGGATAAAAAACATTATCAAATGATTGAGGATCATTGTCTTGAACATTCTCCTCATCAATGAAATGGTCCAAAATCTTATTTGAACAATTGGTTTGTGTAGCATTGCGTGTTCGCTTAAACCTGATAGGGGTCTCATCATCAGTCTCCTACAAAAATAATATTGACATTAGTTTCACACAATTTACATAACATGTTGATATACGAAGGTTATAACACAATTATTTAACATATAAGATTGCAATCAAAGTTTAGAGTTCAATTATCATATTTGAATACCAATCTGTCTTGATTTTCAACATGTTCCTGAGAATGTGGTTTTGCAGGATTTTGTAATACTTCCTCATCATCGGACAAAACAATAGGAACAACATTATGTCCAAACAAAGCAGCATCGTTTACACCCCTTTTGCGTTTGATATCTAAAGGTACCTCCTGTTAGGAAGTTAGTATAAGATAAATTCATAAATTAAGGTTAAGGATTTTTTACAATGTTGATGTTAAAGATATACCACGTCATCATCAGATAAAATGATAACAGCTGAGTCTTTCTTGTTTAAATTTGTTTGGCTGTTTGAACCTTCTTCATGGTTGGTAGCCTAATGAAGAAATGTAAAATATGTTATGAATAAACACAAAAGATATTAAATGTATTTATGTGACTATTACCTTTGATGAGCTCTTATGAACCATTTGGTACTAAAATTCACGGGTGTTGATTAGCTATGAAATATAGTTTGACAATGTTTAGGGTGATTCTGAGAAATAACTTTGAATAGATAGAGATTTTAGGAAATGATCTTGTTCTTATTAAATTTAAATCGAAGATTGAAACATATCTTTTGACATTTGGAAGATTTGATTAGTAGAGATTTTGGGATTTTTATCTAAGAGAATCATTTTAAATTGTAGATTGAAACAAATCTTTTAAAAATTGAAAGTTTGTTAAAAATTCTATTTTAGGAAGTGATTGTGTTAATTTTTTTGGTTTTAAGCATTAATGTTCAAAGTATATAAGTAAGTGATTGTGTTAAATTTTTTTGGTTATAAGCATTCGAAAATGTTCAAAGTATATTAGGAAGTGATTGTGTTAAATTGAAAGTTTGTTAAGCATTCGATTTTAGAAAGATAGTGTTTAAGTATAAGATATCAACAATGTTAACAGTATATTAAATTGATACTTGTTTTCTGATTTGTTTATGATATATTGGTAAAGATATTATCTCTAAATTTTCACTATAAGTTTAGTTTTACTATTTAAGTTATAATGTTGGAAGATAATTCATTTTAAACATAAAGTGGTCAAGTCCAATAACAAATTTAACCAACTATTAGGAAGTGGCTTTGCATTATAAGGAATAGACAATATGTAGAAAAAATAATTTAAGAAAGAATAGTTAATTCTTAATTGTTGTAAAAATACAAAATATGAATGAAACAAAGGTTAAACAATGATGTAATGGATAAAAACAAAGTTAACTGAATAATTTTATGATTCCTTAAACAAAAAATTATGTACTTATGGTTTAATCTTCATGTTCAGTTTGGACTTTAGAAAAAAAAATTGCGATTATACTTCCTTCATGTTCAGTTTGGACTTAAAAAAATGCATGTGTATGTTAAAAATAATTGTCCCATAAACAAAACAAAAATAGTAATCAAACAAATGGTAAATATAAAATATAAAACATATATATATAGATTGAAACAAATGTAAAATATTACTAAAAAACAAAAAACCACGGATGGTAAAGCATAAAAATTACTTCCCAAGAGAAGCAACTATATTGTCCAAATAAAAATATCCGAAATCAAACATTATTATTCCAAATACATTTGCCAAAGTTGGAAAGGAAAACCATTTTTCATAAAGATAGCCAATTTATTCTTCAGGTTCAATCTTGACTTGAACCATTTCCTGTTCCGTGTCTTTGCCTGCTTCATCATCATCAGGTTCACTGTCAATGTCATCAAGATCAACAACAACATGTTGCTTCTTTCCTGCACTCCCAGATGATTCATCTGATCCATTTTGTGAGCGTAACGCACGGTTCTTCCTTAAAACGGAACCTGATGAACTTCCAGATGCGTCACACGATGCAGGAGGAGACTGCAAATCCAACACACGGCTCTCCAAGCCATCAGACATGTTTATCTTTTTTATAAGTGTAGCAGGTGTGTTGAATTCCTGAGTTGGAACCTGATAAGCAAATTAAACAATATATTGTAATATGCAATATAAATGTTCAAAGTTTATAATGTCTAAAAATGTTATGTGATAGTTTACCTCATCAGGAACATCTTCAGTCACGTCTTCTTCTAAAAAGTCTCTCTTAAAGTGGTTGATAAATTCAACATTTTCAGAAAAACCATCACACCTGTAAGTGTGGTTGTTGTAGTTGACATTGTAGCCAGAATAGTAAATCTTAAAGAGACATTTCTTCCCAATAATTTTGTCAACCTCCTGTGGCCAATATTCGTCTGGGTCTATACCATGGGCTTCCATCAATTCCCAAGCGGTATAACCGGAAAGCTTGGAAAAGTTGTTGTTAAAAAAAACAATAGGGGCAGAACCGGAATCATCAATCAGTCTTAGAATGACCTTAAACCTGTTATTTAAAATAAACCAAGTATATAAAAAACTGAAAACCACATTACTAAGATAAAATCTAAAAAACAATATATAGCATCAAACTTGTAATATCAAAATAAACATGCATATTAAAATATGTAAGTGAAAATAATAATTAAAAATAAAACAATTAAATAGTGTTTGTTACCTGGATGCAACCTGTACAGAACCATGATCCTCACAAATAAACGCAGGCTTGCGATTCCTACCATCAACAATATCCACTCTTTTGTTACACTCTTTACATGCTGTGTATGCCCAACCACTCTCTTTGTGGATCCTATGTATTGTTGCTAAAACAATACAATGTGAATCCTGCATTTAATAAACCAAAATGTGTAGATATAATAAATGGAAATACGTTAAATATAGTTTGTGGGTAATTTATATTAAGAATGTGTAACAAACCGGATCACATTCACGTATCGCACCAACCATCTTTTTCACACAACCGTGAAAAAACTCAGACATGGTTTGAACCTTCACTTCATGTTAGAAGACCTAAATCTTGACCTGGTTAGCATCAAAACCTTCACGCTCTTGAACACTAAAATACAATTACAATTAAAAAAAACAGTTAATACTATAAAAAAAAAGTTAAAATATCATATTAATGAAAAATGTGTGAGAAAACATATATTAACCTTGATTTGAATGCTACGATTTCTAGCAGATCACGGTTGATATATATCTTTGAACCGAAAAGTGCATTATGAACCGCGGCTGACCCTGCATATGGCAAATAAAGTATTCTTTACTTAAGCACAAAACAAAATAAAAGTATGTTTTAGTAATAATGAAATAAAACAACGCACTTACCATCCCAGTACTTAACCTTTCCCAATTGAAGTATAACCACAAGATGATCAATTTTCTGACGCTTGCTGGCATACGGATCCCACATGGTTGCCCATGTGTCCCAGAAAGTGAGGTTCAAACGATTGGAACTGCAAATTTTATTGACCATATATATGATAAGTAAGTGATTGAAACAATGTAAGTAACATGGTAAAAACAATAGATTATTCTTATTCTATGTATACTTACTCAGCGTCCTCAACGACTACTGTCCTACGCAACTTTTTCCCAGCTGCAGACATAACCGGGACTATTTCCTCAATTCCAACAACAGATCCAATGACATCTAACATATAAGTAAAAGTAATAATAAGATAAGAGCAAATATTTTAAACAATATTGCTCAGATGTAAATGACATGTATGCCTCCATTTGTTGCTTGCATATGCCGATAAAATTAACATTTTATAAATAAATACGGTAATATATAAATGCTATTAAAAAAAAGTATCAACTACATACCAACAGCATCGTTGTCATAGTACTGGTGATGTTCAGGATCCAACAAATGATTAAATGGTTCTAGAATAAAACCATGTGTGTTGTCATCAAAAGGATCAATACGTGTTACAATCGTTGTCTTGTAAAAACTTATTTTGAACCTATGCGGCAACAAAGGAAGCTTTCCCCCATTTTCAGCAATCCCAAAGTTTGATATTATGTAACATTTGCCCTCCTCAAACAGTGGTTCAAACTTAAACATAAATTCCTTCTTTATGTAGACCTGGATCCTAGTGTTCTGCATTGGATAAAAAAATATGTTGAATAACCATCCGTTACTAATGTAGTGTATATATTATAATGATGTTACTATAAATACCTCTAAGTCTTGAAGCACAATATCTAAGCTGTATGGATCATGTTTCGCATTCAGTTTATGCGAATGAAAAATTGAAATACATCTGCCTTGAATAGCTATATCATCCAACATAGGATCAACTTCTTTGATAGGAGTTATTTTTAATTCCTTACCATTACCTGATATGTACAACATTTGCATTATCAAAACAGAATTGCAAACAAAAAAAATAAAAACAGAATTGCAAACTAAAATTATAATCACATTTCAATGAAAGAAAAACATATAACCATTATACAACATTTGCATTATCAAAACAGAATTGCAAACAAAAAAAAATTAAAAAGTTCATAATTGAATAAACCATAATCAAATATGGAAAAAAGGATATGCCATTGTTTAACAATAACTTAAAATCTTTATATAAACAAATTACAATAACATGTAAACAAATATGCGATTCAATAAAACATCATAATGAAGAAAAAAAAAACAATAAAGAAAACATGTCTAACCTCCTGATCCACTGGCACTACCATGGACCTTTGAACCTCCAGAACCTCCAAAACCCCCAGAACCACCAAAACCTCAATTTTTCCTTAAACTGCTACCTGGTAGAGATGGTGATTTCTGATATCCCATGTTACCATTTTTTTTACCTGCAAATCTATTCATGATTAATGTTAAGTAATTGAAAGAATAGGGCAAATGATGAATGTGATGATGCATAAAACTACCTTCGGTATTTATATATTTCAATTAGGGTTTAGAAATTTGAATTGATTTGAAAAATAAAATTTGAATCAATTCAAAATTAAAGAGTGAAATCAGGAACCGAAATTATTGTGATGTAAATTTAAAATGTATAACTGATTTTAGTGATTAATTGTGAGAGGATTAAGGAAAGTGAATATTAGTATTTAAGAGAATGCAGAAAAATCAGGGGAGGGGGGGGGGAGGGAATAGCTGGAAACAGAAATAACGGGAGTGTTCATTGATTTCTTTTATTTGATTGCCTTTATTATTATGTTTTTTCAAACATAATCACAAAAACAGGTTTGGTCTAGTGGTTTGGTTGATGGTTGTTTACATGGGAGACCGGGGTTCGAATCTTGTAAGTGTCAAATTTTTTAAACCATTTCCGAAAATTTTCTGAAATTGGAGTGCTGACTGGGCATTCCACCTAGGCAATAGAAATATTAAAATGCTGCTGACTGGACAATAGACATGATGAGTCAGCATTATCTGCTTTATGTACAACCTTCAAAGCTTCAAGTGCAACTCATAGTTAGCCTCTTATATATATAAAGATTTAAATACATTTTTATATACGTTTTTAAATAGTTTTTATATACTTTTTATATACATTTTTATATACGTTATTATAAAAACATTCTTATATACTTATTTATACCTTTCTATATACGTTTTTGTATACATTTTTCTTTGTTATATACATTATTACAAAAATGTTCTTATATACGTTTTTATACATTTTTTTATATACGTTATTACAAAAAATGTTCTTATCATACGGTTTTATACACGTTATTATATACTTTTTTTATACGTTTTTATATAAGTTTTTGTATACATTTTTGTATACATTTTTATATATGTTTTTATATACGTTGTTATATACTTTTTGTATGTTTTTATACAAGTTTTTTATACGTTATTATATACCGTTTTGTATACATTTTTATATACTTTTTATATATGTTTTTATATACGTTACTAAAAAAAGGTTCTAATACACACTTTTATATACATTTTTATACACGTTATTATATACTTTTTATATTCGTTATTATAGACGTTTTTGTATACGTTAACATTTATACATTTTTATACAAGTTTTGTAAACATTTTTTTATAAATTATTATATACCTTTTTGGATACGGTTTCATAAGGAAAGAATTGTTTTTAAACAAAATTGTGTTAACGGAATTGTTATTCTAGTTGTCTTAGGCCGAAATGAAGTAACTAGATGATTGAATTCTAGTAATGATTTTACATGATAAACACCATTGATTATTGGTCATTCATATAAAAGTTGTGCATCATAACAAGTTTACACCAAGCTTAACATGAATACTCTAAATGATTGATTGTAGCATTTCACACAAGTATATGTGTTAGCCTCGCTATTTTATTAAGATAACGTCACACAAGTGAAATGGACTAGATATGTAGCTAGTAGTAACTTCAGGGACTATTAGTGGTCAATTAGGCAAAATTATTATGTAATGAGCCTATAAATACCCCTCATGACTCTCCATGAGGGGTGTGGGAAATCATTAGGTTTTGTGTATTCATTGTTTTATTAATCAAAGTTCCTTTTATTATCCACCCTCTCTCTACTTTCTCTCTCTAAAACTAGTCATGGATTTCATATTCTTTGATCAACCTCGACCTCCCGAACCACATGAATCACTAATATTTTCGGTCCTACAATTGGTATCGGAGCTCACGGTGTTTGTTTTGATGATTTTTGTGGTTCGATTCTTGTGTTTGAAGCTGGTTGCTTACACATTTTTCGGACATGGAAAATTTTTTTTCCTTGTCTTTATTGAAATAGCAGTTTCAATACATATTTTTTGTATCCAAAATGGTCAAAAAGAGTCATGTGGTCTTACACGGTTTTATGAAACTGTTTTTTTTCTTGTGCTTCTTTTTAGTCCAAGTTAACAGTTTTATGTATGCATCATCATGTTTATGACTTCTTGTACCAATATTATTCCGTGAAAAGTGGTCAAAAAGGCACAACAAGGTCAAAAATTCATCGGAATCTGCAGAAAGTCGCCGAAATCTGGTCGGAATTTCTTGTATAAGAAATTTTCGATATGTACCGATTTTCGAGATTACATTTTCGAAAAGTACTATTTTTCGAGATTATGTTTTCGAAATGTACTATTTTTCGAGAATACTCATTTTTGAAATTTTTTACATTTTCGAGATTATGTTTTCGAAAACTCACTTTCTCGATAAATCAGTATTCTCGATAAAAGATGCAATGTTTCGAAATTACAAGCTTACAAAGTTTCGCAAATACATAATTACAAAGTTTCGAAAACAGAAAAATTCGAGAAGATGAAGTAAAGAATTAGACAATGACCACTAAACCAAATACCACAACTCAAAGAGACATCAGTTTATTCTTTATATTTCATCAGTCCATAGTCAATCGAAAAAATTACATCGACATGAATAAGATAACAACATCACAGCCAAACTACACATCTATCTTATAATCCCATCTCCAAATCTATTACTCGACTTGAACCACAACAACGAAAGACACAACAACAATCACCTACTCGCGACCATCTTTCAGATCTTGAAGCCAATATTCTCCTTGTTCTTCATGTGTTCCTCTGTGTTCGAGTTGTATCAGATGGCAAACGAATGGATTTTGTAAGGTTAAAAGAATCGGTTTGTAACTGGAGGTGAGATTCGGTTTGCTCTAAAGGTAAGAAATGATTGGTTTTGGCTTAAGATTTGTTGGTGACTTAGAAGAAGGGATGATCAGATCTTGAAGTCATGTATTGTCACTGAGTTTGATGGTTGAGGTGTGGGTGAGAGACGTTAGGTGAAGTGGGAGGCGGATATAACTTGTGTGTGTATTAGGGTTTGGTTTAAGTGTAATAAGTCAATGTATATAATGATATAATACGGGACTCATATCACTTTAAGATTTGAATCGGATTTGGGTTGTACACAAGCTGGATTAGATCCGTGTATTTTATTCATTTGATTTGGGCTATCCGGATTTTTTTTGGGCTGCAATGGTAAATCACAAACATGGATATGGACTGATGTAACAATTGGGTTGATATGAATTAATTATCCAATGTATTTTTAATACATTGTGTTAATTGTAGTATAAAAGAGTGGTATTTTGGTCGACACAAAATTTTCACGGGGATACACATTTCACGGCTAGAATTAATATTTCGTTTAACAAAATGACTACGGGGTTTTTGTACGGTATTATCGATTTGATTTTGAAGTGGTATTTCACAAAGTGTACTTATTTATCTCAAAGTCTAGGGGTGGTTGGATGCACGACTGTTGAAGATAACTTGTCTGTGTAAATTAAAAATTCAGTCTTGACAATCTAGTTATTACTGATGTAAGGAGTTACGTTGTAGTGCTCACATTATAGCTATCACTTAAAGGAGTTACGTTGTAGTACTCAGTGTCACACGAAGTAGTGGATTGTTCAAGTGGCGAATATTTCGTGCAACCTCATACTTAAAGGAGTTACATTGTAGTGCTCAGTATAGGTATTAAGTCACATCTATCGTACAAGTATTAAGTCACAAGATGGGATGATTACTTCTTTTTCAAGTTGGTCCTACTGGGCAGTCTCCATATGTGGTCATTACTAGTAGCCGGTGAATTACAAGGAGGTTCGTTTAAAGGTTGAATTGAGAGAATAGTATTGAGAGTATACTTTTGCGACATATACTCACAAAATTATGCTTTCATGGTCTATCTATATTGCATCAGAAGTGTAAAGTACGGGTAATTATGGCATGTACACAAAATAGTATGATGATTTCGATAAATCACAACCATCAGGAAGGAGAAGAACATGCCAAAAGAAGTAGTGTTTCATCTCTAGTACGTTGGTTGTTCGAGGGAATTGTGCTTACACTGGAACCGAAGAAGTACTAATGATGTGTACATCGGAGCGTATTACCAACCTTCTGTGCAATATTATGTGAGTTATATTGTCATGATGCTCCCTGAACGACAACCATGTGCCTAAACTTTTGAATCTACTTTATCCGCTGCGTGATGAAAGAGTTTGTTGGTTCAGGAGGGAGCAGGAAAAAGAAAGAAAAGGCTCATTATTTAGGAGGGAGTAATAACCTAACTATACCATTACAGTTGAAGTTCAGAGCTACAAATACCTTTGCCGTCAGTGTCAAAGATCATACGCCGAGATCGTCGGAAGAGAGAACTTCAAGTCTACCTCAGTATCTAGACTACAGAGACTCTGTGCTTCAACAACGTCAACATAGTTTACTATTGTTGTAATTTTACATTGTTAATGTATTTATAGGTCTCATTGTAACCATTCACGTGTGACGATATCTTGGAGGGAGATTGTTAGCCTCGCTATTTTATTAAGATAACGTCACACAAGTGAAATGGACTAGATATGTAGCTAGTAGTAACTTCAGGGACTATTAGTGGTCAATTAGGCAAACTTATTATGTAATGAGCCTATAAATACCCCTCATGACTCTCCATGAGGGGTGTGGGAAATCATTAGGTTTTGTGTATTCATTGTTTTATTAATCAAAGTTCCTTTTATTCTACACACTCTCTCTACTTTCTCTCTCTAAAACTAGTCATGGATTTCATATTCTTTGATCAACCTCAACCTCCCGAACCACATGAATCACTAATATTTTCGGTCCTACAACATGTTTTAGATAATTTTGTTACTTAAATATTTGAATTTTTACTAATTAGGATTGACAACCCTTTTTATACAAACTAGTTTTATAATACTTTAATCACCAAAATCCCTTGGGATGATCTCGACTTACTCACCTTTATTAAAACGGACGAGTATATTTGCTCGTATGTGTTAAATAATTAATCGGATAATCGTGTTTATAAATTTAAAACTTGTACACACAAACAGCATATCAATACATTATTACAAAAACTTTATTATACACGTTATTATATATTTTTATAAGTTTTTGTATACATTTTTTTTATACTTTTTATATACATTTTATATACTTTTTACAACGTATACAAAAAAGTATATAATAACGTATATTAGAAAGTTTTTGTAATGAAGTATATAAAAACACATTTAAAAAGTATCTAAAAATGTATAAAAAATCGTATACAAAAAGTATATAATAACGTATAAAAAAAACGTCTATAATAACGTATATAAAGATGTTTATACAAAGTATATAATAACGTGTATCAAAACATATATAAAAGTATGTATAAGAACGTTTTTGTAGTAACGTATATAAAAATGTATACAAAAATGTCTATAATAACGTATACAAAAATATTTACAAAAACGTATATAAAAATGTATATAAAACGTATATAAAAACTATTTAAAATTTTATTTAAAAACATATATAAAAGAGTATAAAAACGTATATAAAACGTGTATTTTTTTATAAAAACATATATGTAAAAATTAAAAAAACTCTAAAAAAATTGAAAATATAAAATTATAAACGACCGTTAGTTAAAGGATGGAGGCTGCAACTGTCGCGAGCCAAAAGGGCTAACGTGTAAATTCTAACGAAATCCAGTTAACGCCGGTTAAAACCAGGGACCAAAATTTGCTCAAAGGTTTTTCACAGGGACGGTTTCTGCACTTTCAAAATTGTTAGGACAAAATATGCAATCTGACCAAAGTTCAGGGACGATTTCTGCAATTAACTCAATAATTTTTTATCGTATAAAGAGGGATAATCAGTTTTAAGAGATGAGTTATTTTAGAGACTAAGGCCTTGTTTGTTTTTCAAAATAAATTCTTATTGCTTCTTTTCACTTCTTTTTTTTGCGGGCGCGCAGAGGAACATGTTTGTTTTTTTCAGACAAAAGAGCTTCTTTCTTCTTCTTTACTCTTCCAAAATTCAGACATCTCCTTCCTCTTATTACCTCTTCTTTTACTTCTTACCTCTTCATTTACAAACCCTACATCTCTTTCTCAATATCCGTTTTTTTACGTTTTTGTTTGTTTTTTTTACGTTCTCGTCCGTTTTTTTATGTTTTCGTCTGTTCTTTTACGTTTTCGTCCGTTTTTTTATGTTTTCGCCCGTTCGTTACGTTTTCGACCATTTTTTACGTCTTCTTCTATTTTTTTAGGGGGCGTTTGTGTTGCATACTAAGCGACAAATCTCCACCATCTATCTATTTTGATCTAATGATAGAGATTAACCTAAGATTTATTGATTTAATATGAAAACCTAAGTACATGCCTTTCTTTTTTTCTCCCTTTTTCTTTGTCTTTTTGTCTTTCTTATTTATTCACTTTTCTTTTAACCTTTTTGTTTCTTTTTTTTTGCCTTTATTTTTTAATTCACGTTTTTTACACTTTATTACATTTTCGTCCATTTTTATCCGTTTTCATATGTTGATATATGTTTTCAGGCATTTTTGTCCGTTTTCATACGTTTTTCATCTGTTTTTGCAAGTTTTCGTTCGTTTTCAGACGTTTTTGTCCGTTTTCATACGTTTTAGTCCGTTTTTTTTACGTTTTCGTCTGTTTTCAGACGTTTTTGTTCGTTTTTATATGTTTTTGTTCATTTTCAGACGTTTTCGTTTGTTTTTATATGTTTTCGTCCGTTTCTATCCGTTTTCATACGTTTATATACGTTTTCGTTTGTTTTCACACGTTTTCGTCCATTTTTATACGCTTTTATCCATTTTTATATGTTTTCGTCCGTTTTCATACATTTTCTTCTGTTTTTCTTACGTTTTCGTCCATTTTCAGATGTTTTTGTTCATTTGTTTTCATCCGTTTTCCTATATATGCGTTCGTTTTCTTACGTTTTTGTCCTTTTTCATAGTTTTTTTCTTCTGTTTTTAAATGTTTTTGACCATTTTCATACGTTTCTAAATATCACAAGTGATATTATGTGATACTTAGAATATCACAAGTGATATTCTGAATATCACAAGTGATATTCTGAATATCACAAGTGATTTTCAACTAATGTATGTAACATGAAAATCACTTGTGATTTTCAACTAATGTTTTGAAACATGAAAATCACTTGTGATATTCAGAATATCACAACCGATATTCAGAAAATCACAACTGATATTCAGAATATCACAAGTGACATTATGAATATCACAATTGATTTTCAATTAATGTTTTGTAAATGAAAATCGCAAGTGATATTCTAATATCACAAGTGATTTTCACGTTTTTTTTTTAATTCGCGTTTTTTCACTTTCTTACGTATTCATACGTTTCGTTCGTTTTAATACGTTTTCGTCCATTTTTATACGTTTCTGAATATCACAATTGATATTCATAATATCAATTGTGATATTCAGATACGTATAAACACGGACGAAAACATAAGAAAACGAACGACACGTCTAAAAACAGACGAAAACGTATGAAAAATGGACGAAAACGGACGAAAACGTATAAAAACTGCTGAAAAAGTATGAAAACGGACAAAAACGTCTAAAAACGGACAAAAAAAATACAAAAACGTATGCAAACGGACGAAAACGTTTATAAACATATGAAAACGGACAAAAACGTATAAAAATGGACAAAAACTTAAAAAAAAACATTCAAAAACGTATGAAAGCAGGCAAAAGTTTCTGAAAACGTATAAAATTGCCAAAAACGTATGAAAACGAACAAAAACGTCTGAAAACGGACAAAAATGTAAAAAAATGGACGAAAACGTATGAAAACGGCCGAAAAAATTTGAAAACTGATGAAAGTGAATAAAAATGGACGAAAACGTCTAAATGGGCGAAAGCTTAAAAAACAGACAAAAACGTATGAAAACGGACAAAAACGTCTGAAAACGTATATAAATGGACGAAAACGTAAGAAAACGGACGAAAACGGACGAAAACATATGAAAACGTAAGAAAAAGGACAAAAATGTATGAAAACGGACAAAAACGTCTGAAAACGTATATAAACATATGAAAACGGAACAAAAACAAACGAAAACATATGAAAACGGACGAAAATGTAACAAAACAGACGAAAACGTAAAAAAAACGGATTAAAACATAATAAATTAAAAAAAAAAACGTGAATTAAAAAAAACGTTGGTTTTAAAAAATGTGAATTAAAAAAGAAAGACAAAAAAAAGTTTATAAAAAATGAATACATAAAAAAAAATAAAAAAATAAAAAATAAAAAAAAAATAAAAAAAAAAACAGGTCATAGGTTTCCATATTAAATATTATGTTAATCCACACCATTTAATCAAACTAGATGGATGGTGAGAATTTGTCCCTTAGTATGCAATAAAAAATTAGTCTTTAAATGAACTTTTCTCTCAGATTTAAATGTATTAAACTTTTCATTTTTTATTGAGTTGTGTAACAAACTATTAATTTTACTAAGTTAGGGTCTAAACTTACTAATCTTTGTTATGTTGTGTAGTAAATCCACATGGCAAGAATTTTAGCTGAGTTGGCAAGGTTGACCGCGCTGACTCCGTTATATTATTAAAAAACCCATTATTTTACCCCGTTTCCTTTTTTTACCGCACCCCACCACCAATAACAAACCCTCAAGAAAATCCCAGATCTGCAAAACCTATCACCAACAAAAATGCTCCAACAAAATCATAACTCAGAACACCACCACACCACACTCACCGCACCGACTCTACCTTTGATCTAAACATATTCACTTATCTCCCAAATCCATCAAAAAAATCGCACACACAGGAACATAAACCCTCACTCGACACTCTATCCATTTTCTTGTTATTTTCCTGTGAGTTCATTAGTTTTATGGCGCAGTCGTTATTTGTTTTTTTTTTTCAGTGAGTGGTTTGATTATAGTATCATTCTTGATCAAGACAATTGTAATAATTCAAGAGTTGGGTAATTAAGCTGGTTCCTACAACAAGAGTTGGTTCAGGCAGTCAAGGTGGGAAAAAGAATAGAAAAGATGCTAGTGATATTAGTAATAAGAATGTTGTAGATAATATGTTTGATGAAATGCTTGTGAACAAATTTATCGAGCAATATGGTACGGTAAAGAGTATTATGAATCATTTAAGTCGTCGTTTATTAGTAAGACGGGTTTGGAGGAACGGTATCTAGTAACTCATTTTGTGTTGAGGTTGCCATTTGAAAGTAGAGATAAGATTAGTATGTTTACAATCAAAACCCTCTCAGATGCATATTATTTGGCAAAGTTGGAAGAAACAACCTACCACCTAATCAATGGAAAAGTGAGTCCACCATTACTTTTTAGTTCATATTCTAAAGATTTAGGTCAAATAAAGAACAATAACAGTTGTTTGATGGTTCTTGATAACAATTTTGAAGAAGATGATATAAATGAAGAAGGTGGGAAGATTGTGCCAAAAGTAGTGAATTGGAAGTGAATGAGTCAAGAAGAGTGGACGTTAATGGGGTGGTAAATTGTAAGGAAGTTGGGAAATTTCATGAAATTGAAATTGAAATTGAATCAAGTGGGATGAACATGGATAAAACCTTCGTAGATTGCTCAATTCCACAAGAGAAGTTAAATGCTGATATCAATGTGGAGTATGAGAGTGGACATGAAGCAGATAATACAGGTTTTGTGGGTCTTGGTGAATCTGTTCAAGGAAGTGAGGAGATTGAGTTATTTGGGTATTGTTATTCGGAGATGGGGAAGCATTTGAAGTTGATCAAATTATTTGTTGATGAGATAGATAGGCAAAGAAGTGGGTTTAAGATGGGAAAATGATGAAAGAGAACAAACACTTCATCAGTTGTTGACGGAAATGGATGGGTTTATGGGTAATGTGGGAGTTAGTGTGTTGGTTGCTACTAACAGGTCTGGTGATTACTTGTTCAAAAAATACCATGAATTGATGTTGATTGAGGGCAAAAAAGTGGGGAATGGAAGTGGTGATGATGATACTTTTGATTCTGGAAGTGTTGTGAAAAGAGGGAAATAATAACATTACATAAAACGACAAAAAAAGGCCAGCATGGATGCCAACGTGTTAAGCAAAAACGTAAAACACCTTAATCACCCCGTTAGTACACAACATAGCAAAGATGAGTAAGTTTAGACCCTAACTTAGTAAAATTAATAGTTTAAAACACAACTCAGTAAAAAGCGAAAAGTTTGATACATTTAAAACTCATTATCCCTATAAAAAATCAAAATTTAATTACTTTATATTGTTGTAACATGAGCGAAAAAAAGTTGTATCTCCTAGTTTGTACAAGACTTGAGATTGCTCTATTATCAAGGAGTAAGATAACGCTCAGTTCTCGAGTTTGTTTCCCTTTCCGTTTCCCTTTCCTCCCAAAAGTGGGAGGAAGATTTCACTATCAAATCTTCATCCCATATTCTTCACCGATTCCTTTTCCCCTCTTAAATAAAACTCAAGAACACAAAAAACTTTATGTTTTCTTTCCTTCCCTCTCAAATTTCAACTCGAGAACTGAGCGTAAATGAATTTTATGTCACTTCGTATCAATTTTGCAAAAGGTGTCTTGGAGATAACCAAATTAGCCCAATATGAAACTTCAAGTTTGCCATGTGAAAAAGTAACTCGTCTAATTGACCAATAAAAATAAAAAATGAATTATAGTTTGGTTAAAATTGAATTAGAATAGCTTTTATAAAAAATGTAAAATTACACATTGCTGTTGGATATCTTTTTTTTTTTAAATATCTTTTGACTTATGTGTAATATAACATTATATTCTAAATTTTGATATAATTTATAATCAAATCCAAGACTTTTATAAATGGCAAATCCTAAATTCGATTTTATGAACCTAAATGTAAAATTCACAATTTCGTATTATATTAACAAATATCATCGTCGTCATCATCATCATCATCATTATTATTAAATTAAGTTGATTGTAGTACAAAAAAAATCGTATACGTGTGGGGTATAAATATCAAGCACAAGTTATTAATATATGGTGATGGTGGTGTGGTGGTTATGGCAAGATGGAGGCGGGTTAGGGTGTGACGGCAAAGGGATGTGGTGTCGCGGTGGTGGTAGGAGTTGAGTGATTTATGGTTAGGGTTTATGCGTGTGTGACATGTGTGTCAATGAATGTGGGGTGGAGAGATACAGTGAAGAAAATATCGAATAAATACAGTAAATTACAAACTAAGCAAATTCTAATGATATATCTAGTAACATGTCATGATACGTAAGCCAGCGTAAGATATTAAAACAAAATTTCAAAGTTTACAAAGGATTATACTATATATGTTCGAATGCATAATAATATCTTGAAAAACATCTTTTTTGTAATATAGACTTAACCCCGTTCAAAAATCATGCTACATGAATCAACTCACATCGAATGTTATGCCACAACCTACCATGCCTAATGATGGGAGGTGGAATGATGTTTTGGAGAAGTAATGTGAATGGACTTGTGATGGAATTGGGTGCGATGAGCTTCTTAATGTGGGGTCAACACCAGATATAGATATGGTTGGAGAGTCACAATCGTTAAATAATGATTCAGTAACTAAACCAAGAATACTAATTGAAGGGTTTTCGATGATTGATAAACTCAATGAGGTTATTGAATTTGGTCACGCAATGGGGTTTGATATGAAAGGTTGTACAAAGGAAATAAAGCATACCATAGCATCGATGGGAGAAAACGATGGATTTAAATGAATATTTTATCTTTAAACATTCAAGGTATAAGTCAAAAGGCGAAAAAAATGGGTTAGGGAGTTATGTATGAAACATGGTGTTAAATTCTTAGCTGTTCAAGAGGCAAAAAAAAAAAAAAAAAAGAAAAAAAAAGTTTCGATGAGTTGTGTCGCGGTTAGATCTTTATGGGGTAATTCATTTTTTGATTGTTCTGTAGTGTCATCGATAAGGAGATCAGGGGGAATCCTATGTGTGTGGGATAAAGGTTCTTTTATCAAAGACAAAGAGATTATTTGTTCCAACATTGTTACATTGGAGGGTACATGGATATCATCTAATACAAAGGTGCTTATTGTTTCAGTTTATGCTCCCCGAGAGCTTGATGCTAAAAAAGTGTTATGGGATCGATTGTCAAATATGATAAGAATTTGGAGCGGAGAGGTGATCCTCATGGGTGAGAGGTTTGGCTCGATGTTTAACCGTGTTCAAGCTAATCACTTTAATGACTTTTATATCTCAAGTAGAGTTGGTTGAGGTTCTATTGGGGGATATACGTTTACTTGGTCAGATTCATCAGCTTAAAAAATGAGTAAGATTGTCAGGTTTCTAATATCTGATGGATTGTTATCCATATTTCCGTAGTTATAGGGGTTGATTCTTACGAGACATTTATCGGATCATAGACCTCTTTTGTTACAGGAAGCGCATTTTGATTATGGGCAACCCCATTTCAATTGTTCCATTCCTGGTTATTGGAAGCGATTTTGCTGAGGTGGTGGAGGATAACTAGAAACATGATGGAATGGAGGATACAAACGCGATTGTGAAACTAAAAAACAAGCTGAAATCTCTTAAAAATCGATTGAAAATTGGGAATAAATCTAAAGTTGACGAGAGGTGCAATTAAAAAAAATGTGGCGGTCTAAACTGGAAGAGATTGACAAACGTGTGGATGATGGTCACGGGGTGCCTAATGATCTTCAAGAGAGGAAGCATATTATGAAACTTATTTTGGATGTAGAAAGGAAGGAGACGCTTGACCTAGCTCAAAAGGTGAAAGTTAAGTGGGCTATTGAAGGGGATGAGAATAGCAAATACTTTCACCGAATTTTAATAAAAAGAGACGCCATCTCGCTATTAGGGGTATTCTTATCGATGGTGAATGGGTTGATGACCCGATTCAAGTGAAACAAGAGTTCTATCACCACTTTGCTACCCGGTTTGAGGCTCCTAACTGGTCTCAGGCTGGAATACTCGATGCGTTTCCTAGTCGACTTTCTAGTGACCATTCACGTATGATGGAGGAAGATGTATCTTATGATGAGGTTAAACATGTTGTGTAGGAGTGCGGGTCGGATAAGGCGCCGGGTCCAGATGGATTCACTTTTGAATTCTTTAAGAAGTTTTGGTATGTGGTGGGTGAAGATGGGGTCCGGAGTGTTTCACACTTCTTTATGACGGGTTGGTTTCCGAGAGGTTGTAATTCTTCTTTTATTACACTCATTCCAAAATTTCATGATGCTAAGTTAGTAAATGAATTTTGTCCTATAAGTCTTATCGGGTGTCAGTATAAAATTATTGGTAAGATCTTGGCGAATAGACTAGCTGTGGTGATTGACGATATTGTGAGCATGGAGTAGTTCGCTTTTATCAAGGGTCGTCAAATTCTAGATGGCCCTTTTATTCTTAATGAGGCGGTGGCTTGGTGTAAACGCAATAAATAGAAGTCAATGGTATTTAAAATTGATTTTCAGAAAGTGTTGATTCTGTGCTATGGGATTTTATATATGATATCCTATATCGATTTGGTTTTGGTGACCGTTGGAGGATGTGGATCCGGGGATGCTTTATGTCGAAGACACATCATTGAAGATCATTTGAATGCCCCCCCCCCCCAAGTCCTCATGTATTGTTCATCTCAAGTGGGGGGATGTACATATTATTTATTCTAGTTATATAAAAAAATGTGAATTTCTGTTTGTAAATAATTGTATATGTGGTGCACCAATGTATAGCACCCTAATTATGAGCTCATCAAGAATTAGTATTGAAGAGGCCGCTTCGGTCACATTTGAAGATATGAGTTGGTGATTATGTCTACACCAACATGAAGACCAAGTTTTGTGCCCATAATGACGTCCTCTAATGGCACATTTACTTGCTATGATCAAGTTCTTGCGTTTCGAAGTTTAGACCTTGGGCGAACGGTAAATGGTGATGACTTAGTTGTAGGCTTAGACTATTTGCTTGTTATTTTTCATTTTACACTCATTATGTGAAATCTCATGTCTATTCCTACCCTTTAGTCGTGAATCGTGCTTAGGTGAAGTATTTGAGCAGGTCTTGGTGTCTTGTCCGGCGTTTCGGTCATGTATCATTGCCTTTGTCGCTTTTGCCGTAGCATGTTAGTAACGACACCACACCCTCAACCTTATATTTGTTCACCCAATGTTGTCTTCGAGAGTTGTTCCGACCTTAGCTCTAGTGGGGGAGTTTTGTGTAACTGCCAAGCCAATGATATAATACATACTATAACTGTGCAAAGAGTGATCACCCCGAAAATTGACACTTAGAATATACATATATAGAGAGAGAGTGTGTTTGTTCCCCTTTTCGCAAGGTTTACGGCTTTGAAAAATTCTAGCATATAATATTTTTAAACTCATGTTTCCCATATAATATTGGGAAATATCTTTTTGAAGATACTTCTAATGAGGTCTACTTGAGGGCAAGTAGAGTTTAAGTGGGGGGATATTTGATGACGTCAAATAATCTGATATTCTAAGTATCAATTACCCCTCCTTATGGATCATTTTAGCTTGTTATTGTCTTTGTTATAGTCTTATTACTTCATATTTCGTTTCAGGACTGTTAATAGGGTATGGAGCGACAAATGAACGAAGTTGGACTCAAGACGGACGTAAACATTTACTACAAGAAGACTACAACGTAACTATGTGATGAGGTTACGCCGTAATTATTTGATGACGTGGAATTATCCACATTTTGAAGACTACGTCGTAACTAGTTATAATGTTACGGCGTAATGAAGACTTCGTGGCTAAAATTGGGATTTAATGAAGACTACGCCGTAGCACCACTAATCACCTACGACGTAATCATGTTACGACGTAACATTCTCTCCAACTACGTCGTAACAAGCCCACGGATAAGATCTACTTAAGATAACGTTAGCTACGGCGTAACTAGTTATAGCGTTACGCCGTAGCAGTTTCCTGGCCTATATATACCAGCCGAATTTGCTACTTTTGGGTCATCTCCCCTTTCCTAAACCTTTCTAGGGTTTGGGGAGAGCACCCACTGAAGAAGATGATGGAGTTAGGAGCCAGAAGATGGAAGCTTTCGTCTACATTAATCATTTGTATTCGAGTTTGGATTCTCTTACTATTTCCCTTAGTCATTTGATGAATTCTTATTATTAATTCAAGTTCATTTTAATTATTTGTTCTCTTTTATTGCTTCGTAGAGATATCTTCTTTGTCCATTCACGTGAACTAGTTTCGATAGTATTATAAGCTTGTTTGTATCTATTACGCTTTATGTGATTGACTTGATACCTTAGTCCATTTAGTAGGCTAGAAGAATTGACCATAGAACACTAGTCTAATAGATTGCGGGGAAATGGGAGGGATGACAACTGACCATACTGCCTTGTGTGAGAATTGACCATAGGACCACCTTACAAGTGGAGGTACTTAATAAGTTAGAGGGATCTAAGATTCCGAGAGGCCGGATCTCTACCGAATGTGATCTATTAGATTTGGCGCTTAATGACTCAACCATATATCCAACCTCAGCTTATTAGCATGGGGTAGTGCATGTGGTTCCTAAGGCGATAGGAAGGAAAGATAGACATGATGAGTTTACCCTACGACTTCTAGTGATATTTATGCCACTGTACGATGTCTACGATTTTGAACTATTATTTGATTGGCTTGGATCAAAGCTCTATCTCTTCCTTCTTTCTCTTGATTCCAATCTGTGAATTGCATTGTTACATTCACTATTCAAACCTTCATAATATTATCACATAAATGTAAAACAGGATGAAAATACGCATCAGGTTTTTGGCGCCGCAGCCGGGGAGCAGTTTAGTTGAAAGACTTTAATGTATGTTTATGTTTGACCTATTTATGAGACGGACATGCCTGACCAGTGACGACTCAGGTACGTGATTCGTTCTCTCGTATTACAATTTCAAAAATTAGAATTTTTCACTAATTATAAGCCTGTTACGACGTAGCCAGTCATTGATACTACGCCGAAGCCTTTATGAACAACTGTTACGGTGTAGCCTAATACTTAACTACGCCATAACCCATCTACGCCACAGTCAGGGCCAACATAATAAATAAGGACTGCTTATATAGACGTCTTTTTCATTAATATTTTATCACATTGGTACAGTAAATTTTTGTTACAACCATCATATCTGTTAGTGCAAATATTACGATATTTAATCTATACAGTCTCGTTTGTTTTGATTGATGACAAACGTATAACTTGATACATAACGTAAAATGTACAAGTTACTCGTAATCATATTTTGTCTCAACATACATTCAACACCTCTCGACGTCTCGAGTCCTCGTATGCTACAACACAGGTTCGTACATGTTTGTTATGTGGCATTATGATCAAACCCCTTGACCAACCATTTAGAATGTTTAAAATACTTTTAGAGTCTTTAAGTATTTTATGTGTCAAAGTGCACTTTAGGTATAAAATAGAATAAGTGCCACATTAGGTGTCTAGGTAATATTAGTAAGTTTAAAATTTATAAAAATGTGTCTTATAACAACATAAGTAAATCAAACATTTTTAGTAACTTACTAAATATCATATAGCAAGTTAATACATTTTAGTAAGTTTACAATCTATAAAAATGTGTCTTATAACAACATAAGTACATCAAACATTTTTAGTAACTTACTAAATATCATATAGCAAGTTAATACATTTTCTAATAACTTTACAAGTCTACTTTCACATACATTTTTATCAAAATAGAAAGTATATAATTACATCATCACATGGATCATCATATTCTAGAATGTATATCTTTTCAAATATTCTTGTAAGATATGTCATAGATCTTATAAGATATGTCATAGATTTTGTAAAATATGTTGTAGTTGACTTTGGAAAGATTGTGTAAGATCTTTGTTAGTTTTGGAAGATGGTTTTGGAAAACCACTTTACTTGTTTGTCAATAAATAGCAAATCAATTTTAGTTGTTTTCTTATCACTTGAAAAACACACATTCTCTCTACACTTTGCATACATATTAGATCAATAGAAAACCATGTAGAAAACATAATTAATCACCCTCATTATCATGATCATAATGCTTCTAACATTCATCTTTGTTGTAAGCATATCATACATCTTGATCCACCAAAGAAGCTAGAAGATCTTGCCATCATCATCCACCACAAGTATACATACATGAAGATTCATCACAACAAGCTTAGAGAACTTGTGATCTTCATCCATTGAAGGCTTTCTATCAATGGAAGTTATTTTAGATTAGTCATTCATATCCATTAGACATTTATGTCTTGGATCATCATTGTACTCATTATTATAGATTAGATGGTTTATGTGTTTGTGCCATAAAACACAAGGTTTCTATGTTGGGCCACAAAACATAGCGGGAGTTGTTGTACCCTTGTAAAAGAACTAGCGGGAGTTGTTGTACCCTTGTAAAAGAAATAGCGGGAGTGGTTGTACCCTTGTAAAAGAACCCGGTATTTAGCTTTGTACCGGAAAAAGTGTAAGCGACGATTGTAAGCTTTTCTCCACCAAGAAGGGAGCTTGTTGATCTAGTAAAGTAACTCTCGAGTTGGGTACTCGGGGAGTGGAGTAGGGCGGAAAGGAGATCCGTGACCGAACCACTATAAATCCTCGTGTTCGGTTTGCTCTTTCCTTTTACTCATTGTTTTACTTTTATACTTGCACTATATTATTGTTTGTGATGTAACTTCATGTTTATGCTTGTGTGACAACTTGTTATGTCATATGCTTTATATTAGTCATAAGACTATTATTAGCATTTCTTATATTACAACAAGCTTGATCGAAAATTTGTCATATGGATGTTTTTAGAAAAGAAAAACAAACCGGACTAATAATGGCGAAACTTGACACAATGGTTTATACTATATTTGATACAACAAGTTTAAAGATTTTTAAACAGAAATATATTCACCCCCCCCCCCCCTCTACGATTTCACAATATCAAATCTTCTTTGTTTCCTTACATACTGTGGCTGGTTAATGATTCTTGACTATCTTATTTACAGACCTTAATATATATTTCTTAATTAATTGCTCTCTATCAATATTTTAATCCCATAATTAGGGTATAATCACAGTTACGGCGTAGCATAGTTATGGAACTACGACGTAACTGGATGATTATTATTACTGATTGTTTGCCTATCCTTTCAGGCATTCGCTTGGGTAATTTTGATCAGTTTAGGAGGGTGGCTGATCCTCCTCTTGAAACATTTGAGTTTCCTGACGACATTTTCGACAAGAAACCATTTTGCTTAAGATATGAAAATGATGACTCTTGCATTCACGATGGCTCTGCTGGTGAGGACAACGGTTACGATGAACCAACTAAGGAATATTTGGCTAGTGACGTGGGCCCATTTAAGGTTACTGGGATAATTCATTGTTACGCGCCTATGGAAGTAATTAAAAACAATGTAAGGCTTAGTATTCCAACCTACAACCCTATTATCAACACATGTAATGGCGGAGGTAGGAACAGAGTGGATAAATTAACCACGGAAGCACGAGTATGGTGGTGTTTTAAAAACTCCAGGAGAGTTAAGGATGCTTCATTAAATTTTTACCTTTCCAGATCGTACGCTTATGGAGAGCTGGGATGGACTGTCCACTTCTGTAAACCCGCTATGATGAGACATGATGGTACAACCCAAGCTTGGCCTACATGTGACCCATTTCAAAAAGAATGTAATGGTGGTAAGTCCCCGAAGACTATTCTTGCCAAACGACATGAATGGGGATGTTCTAATGCACACAAAAGAGCTCAAGTAGGCTATCATGGGATATCATTTGAAGACTGGGTTAAAGTTAAGTTTGGGGATGTTCAACTTAACAAGTAAATTGAAGTTCAATGTCGCGATGAATGGCCACAAGCTAAGTTTGCTCATTTAGAGAACCCTTGCTTGATTCCAAAGATCGATCAGGCGTTCTGGGGAAGTTCTTCGACAACCAAGAACAATGGGTTGGGGCATGATAGCCCAACCCACTAGGCATAGAACCATTGTAATTAGTCTAACTTAAAGACTCGTTAATAAATAAAAGTACTCTTACGGGAGACAACCCGTATTATCCTTTTCTTTGTTTTTGTTGGTTTGTATGTTTTGTATTTTTGCAGGAATTGGAGCTTGGGATGTGAGAGTATCTGTTTACTGCAGAAGCTGATGCTCTCGGATCAGCAGTTACAGCGTAACGTAGTCCCATGAGTACGCCGTAACCATCCTTATGTAGTTGATCACTCCAGGTTTACACTGACTACGGCGTAGCTCAATTCCATGACTATGCCGTAACACCTCTCTGAGGTGTATTCCTCAAAATATTTTCAAACATATTAAACTTGTATTAGTAACTAAATGAACTTTGTAGGTGTGTTCCCTGTAAACCCTCACGAGACTAAACTCGTCCACTTGGGACACCAAGTGGTTTAAAAGGCTTGTTGCATACGCTAAATGCAACCGTGATTCCTACGAAAGTGAGTTCGGATTTTCTTTGTTTTTGTTTTTGTTTTTGTTTTTGTTTTTATACATTTATGCTTGTGGTAGTGACGTGATTTCGGGGAAACGGAGTTTGCTCATGGAGGCTAGTTAAAGGCACGAAGATCTCTCGTGATCCTTCTTTCATTTTTGGAGCAAATTTCAGGGAAGTTCTCGCTCTAATTCTACCTTCTCTTCACATTTGCTTCAATTTTAGTACAAAAGGGACTTTGTACATCTTGAGTGGGGGGATGAGAAATAGAAATGTTCGACCTATATTTTGCCCTCATTTTTCTAGTTTATTTTGAAATTTTTTGCCATTTTTAAACTTTTGACATATTTTTCTTAACCGAACTAGAATAGACCTTAGCCGAGCGCATTTAACCCTTGAATTCCCATGGTGAGATTTAGCCTTATCTGTTTCCATTAATTTACCCCAAATCCACCTAAATATTGAGTGTGCCGGTAGTTTTGTAAACTTTAGAAGTTGGCTTTTACATCATTTCGAGACCATAGACGAGTAATATGCTAGATACATTTGGAAGGGACAATTTTAGAAGGCAATATTTTAGGATTATCACCCAAATAGCCTTATATGTGTGCGTTTATGGATTAGTCACCTCGACTTCTCGACCCCGTGTAAACCTTTTTTTGTTGCACTCATCTTTAGTGCAAGATACCCCTAGTACACCCTTTTGAGCCATTCCTTTCATTTCTCACCCATATATATTGTTTCGATACACCATTATACCTTAGCCTACCGTGTAGTCCAGATTATGATTGAGAAGTCACTATTTTCCCTAGTTCGAGGTCTAAATGGAAGAATTTGGGAATCACGCCTACGTCGAAGACACATCATTGAAGATCATTTGAAGGCCCCCCAAGTTCTCATGTATTGTTCATCTCAAGTGGGGGGATGTACATATTGTTTATTCTAGTTATAAAAAAAAGTGAATTTCTGTTTGTAAATAATTGTATATGTGGTGCACCAATGTATAGCACCCTAATTATCAGCTCATGAAGAATTAGTATCGAAGAGGCCACTTCGGTCACATTTGAAGATATGAGTTGGTGATTGTTTCTACACCAACATGAAGACCAAGTTTTGTGCCCATAATGACGTCCTCTAATGGCACATTTACTTGCTATGATCCAGTTCTTGCGTTTTGAAGTTTAGACCTTGGGCGAACGGTAAATGGTGATGACTTAGTTGTAGGCTTAGACTATTTGCTTGTTATTTTTCATTTTACACCCATTATGTGAAATCCCATGTCTATTCCTACCCTTTAGTCGTGAATCGTGCTTAGGTGAAGGATTCGAGCAGGTCTTGGTGTCTTGCCCGGCGTTCCGGTCATGTATCATTGCCTTTGTCGCTTTCGCCGTAACATGTTATTAACGACACTACACCCTCAACCTTATATGTGTTCACCAATGTTGCCTTCGAGAGTTGTTCCGACCTTAGCTCTAGTGGGGGAGTTTTGTGTAACTGCCAAGCCTATGATATACTATAACTGTGCAAAGAGTGATCACCCCGAAAATTGACACTTAGAACAAATATATATAGAGAGAGTGTGTTTGTTCCCCTTTTCGTGAGATGTTCGGCTTTGAAAAATTCTAGCATATGATATTTTTAAACTCATATTTCCCATATAATATTGGGGAATATCTTTTTGAAGATACTTCTAACGAGGTCTACTTAAGGGCAAGTAGAGTTTAAGTGGGGGGATATTTGATGACGTCAAATAATATGATATTCTAAGTATCAATTACCCCTCCTTATGGACCATTTTAGCTTGTTACTGTCTTTGTTATAGTCTTATTACTTCATATTTCGTTGCAGGACTGTTAATAGGGTATGGAGCGACAAATGAATGAAGTTGGACTCAAGATGGACGTAAACGGTTACTAAAAGAAGACTACGGCGTAACTATGTGATGAGGTTACGCCGTAATTATTTGATGACATGGAATTATCCACATTTTGAAGACTACGTCGTAACTAGTGATAATGTTACGGCGTAATGACGACTTCGTGGCTAAAATTGGGATTTAATGAAGACTATGGCGTAGCACCACTAATCACCTATGACATAATCATGTTACGACATAACATTCTCTCCAACTAAGCTGTAACAAGCCCACAGATAAGATCTACTTAAGATAACGTTAGCTACGGCGTAACTAGTTATAGCGTTACGTCGTAGCAGTTTCCTGGCCTATATATACCAGCCGAATTTGCTAATTTTAGGTCATCTCCCCTTTCCCAAACCTTTCTAGGGTCTAGGGAGAGCACCCACAAAAGAAGATGATGAAGTTAGGAGCCATAAGATGTAAGCTTTCGTCTACATTAATCATTTGTATTCGAGTTTGGATCCTCTTACGATTTTCCTTAATCATTTGATGAATTCTTATTATTAATGTAAGTTCATTTCAGTTAGTTGTTCTCTTTTATTGCTTCGTAGAGATATCTTCTTTGTCCATTCACGTGAACTAGTTTCGATGGTATTATAAGCTTGTTTATATCTATTACGCTTTATGTGATTGACTTGATACCTTAATCCATTTAGTAGACTAGAAGAATTGACCATAGGACACTAGCCTGATAGATTGCAGGGAAATGAGAGGGATGACAACTGACCATACTGCCTTGTGTGAGAATTGACCATAGGACCACCTTACAAGTGGAGGTACTTAAGAAGTTAGCGAGATCTAAGATTCCGAGAGGCCATATCTCTACCGAATATGATCTATTAGATTTGACGCTTAATGACTCAACCAAATATCCAACCTCGGCTTACTAGCATGGGGTAGTGCCTGTGGTTCCTGAGGCGATAAGAAGGAAAGATAGACTAGGATGACTTTACCCTATGACTTCTAGTGATATTTATGCCACTGTACGATGTTTACCATTTTGAATTATTACTTGATTGGCTTGGATCAATGCTCTATCTCTTCCTTCTTTCTCTTGATTCCAATTTGTGAATTGCATTGTTACATTCACTATTCAAACCTTCAAACTATTATCACATAATATATTTTGATCTCTTTCACAACAGCTCTTAGGGACGACTCGGATTTACCTAGGCTTAATTACATGCGACTGGGTTCTCTGTCCGTTAGTATGTGTTTATCCTTGTACGTCTTAGTTTATAAATGTAAAACATGATGAAAATACGCATCAGGAACCACTTCGGAAGTCATACCCAAACTCAATTTGGGTTATCATTGTCAAAGTTATGTCTTCTCTTAAGGATAAAGGAGTAGATTTAATGGAGTTTTTTCAAAGGAAGGTTGGTGACGGTCAAGGTACGCACTTTTGGTTAGATAAATGGGTTGGTGATCAAACTCTTAAAGATGCATATCCTCGTATTTTTGCCTTGGAGTTAAATAAAGAGATTAAGGTAGCAGCTAAGTTAGAGCAAAGAGATGGTTTGGGTTCATATCGTAGATGCCCTCGTGGAGGGATAAAGGAAGAGCAAATGATGGAGATGCGTTCTGCTATCTCTCCGATTATTTTGTCTCCGGTTCCTGATAGATGGGTTTGGACGTTGGACGGCTTACGATCATTCACAGTTGGGTCTGCCCGCATGTATATAGATAAGAAGCTACTGATTTCTGGTGGTGATCCTACTCGATGGTGCAAAGTTATTCCTCAAAAGGTAAATATTTTGGCTTGGAGGATTTCTTTAGATAAACTTCCAACGCATATAAATTTGGATGCTCGCGGGTTTGATGTGCCATCAATTCTCTGCCCAATATGTGGGGAAGTTTCTGAAAGTACGAATCATTTGTTCTTTCAGTGCTCGTTTGTCTCACAAGTTCATGAATTGTTTGGCCATTGGTGGGTGATCCAGATCCCGATGCTGCTCTCGCTTCAGCAATGGAAGGATTGGTTCCTAAATCTGTGGTTAAAGACGATGCAAAAGGCTATATTGGAGGCTTCGTTTTTTCGCTTTGGTGGCACGTGTGGGCTCATAGGAATGCTTGTGTTTTTGGAGTAGTGCGGCCGAGGGAAAATGTCTTTTTTTGATAACTTTGTCTTGACAACGTTTATTTGGATTAGTAGTAGATGTAGTTATAAGTAGTTTAGTTGGGTAGGGTGGCTTCAAAACCCGTCTCTTATTACTTCTGTTATGTAATTGTCTTGGCTTCTATCCCTTTGCCAGTTTTATAAAATTTCCCCGTTCAAAAAAAAAAAAAATAAAAAAAATAAAAATAATGTTATGCCACAACAACCATTTCCTAATTTACTAGAGAATATTATAACAAGGTTATTTTTGGTAACCTCTTACTTATTTTGAACCTTTCACTCATATTTCACTTTGTTAAAGTGTACCTTGTTACATGCTAAAGCTAATTAATAACTAAAGTTTTCTTCTAGTTAAATTCTATACTATTTCCATTCAAACTCTATCTTTAAACACATTGATTAGACACCAACAAAACAATTCAAATAATATTGCATTACACTCATTCGAAAATTTGGATTAAGTGATGTTTGCTTTTCATTAAATTGTCTTAACTAAAATAATTATTTAAGCTAATTAGCTAAGCCAGTATAGACACGCCAAGTCAGTATAGACACGTTTATGACTTAACATAAATTATCAAACCATTGTTCTTGTTATTAAAACATTAACTTATTTTAAATCAATCCCTTTTAAACATTTTAGAGAAATGCTATAACCACATAAAATTACAAAAAGAAATCCACACAATGAAATCGCAAGTGAATTTGTCGATGAAAATAAGAGAGATGGTTTAAATGTTAGAGAGAGAACGCCACAAATTACATGACACCTTATTGTGTGAGATTATTTATTTATTTAAATTATGGGATTGTAGCATCCTCAACATTTCAAATACTTCGTTCTTCGTATAATACAAACAACATTAGCTTAACTAGTCAGGACTGATCTAGTGACAAAAAAAACTTGTGACTATCACACTCAATGGCGAAACTCTTTAGGGGCAAAGGAGGTCCCCCTCAAAATAATAATAATAATAATAATAATAATAATAATAATAATAATAAGTAAAATTGCGACAACCAGTGTAAATCATATATGTTTTAGAGGTAATTTAGTTGATAATACAAACAATTCTCTGATTCGGCACTCTCAAAATAAATTCGCCCCCCCCCCCACACACAAATAAATGTTCATATTTCGTCATTGATCACACTAAATGTGTGAGGTCTAAAGTTTTTTTTTTTTTTTTTTTTTTTTTTTTTTTTTTTTTTTTTTTTCAAAAGGTGAACTCTTACATTAACTTTCCAAAATATATACAACTTAGAAATAAGAGAATAAGATTTGGAACAGGATCCAAATCTGGTACAAGAACTGAAACATGAAACAATACATCAACTATCATCTAACACATATCAGACATTACTTACAACTATACATCAGATATCTGTTAAAGCAAGGTCTAAAGTTCAGTTTCTACTAGCTGCAAAAATCTTGAAGCTGTCACGTCAACTTTATAAAAGGTCATATATGATTTAAGTTTGTGTAGCGGCAAGTTTAAGCCCACCCGTAGATTGTGCAGTCAAAAGCTCAAAATCATGATTACCAAAAAAAAAAGAAAAAAAAAAAGAAAAGACACTTGCTTATCTATGAACATAACATATCAACTTAAACATAATCAAAAAGAAAATTAGTACAAAAATAATAATAAAAAAATAGAAATATACCAAGTGTACAACAAAAGAAAGAAAACCCTAAATTGATAAATACACAAGCCCAAAACTGTTACTACATTACATGTTGTAAAAGCCCAAGTAGTTAAAAGAAAGAAAGACAGACATGAAACAAAGAAACAAACAAAGTTAAACTAAAGAAACAAAAGAAAACCACTCCTCATATTTCGTAAATTTCAATCTGGTTTTGCTTTTTATTATAAATCGACTCACTATAAAACCTCCCTCCTCCTTACTTCTTTCTTTCTTTCTTTCTGTAAAAAAAATAAAAAAATAAAATAAAGTTATATAAACTAGTTCTCTTGTTTGTTGTTGTTGTTACGTAAATCTCCAAACACACAAATTATCCCTGATCTAAAACTTTTACTATTAACTTGTTTTCTCTTTAGATCTTTCTTAATTTGTGTCCTCTCAGGTTATTATTTTATTTTATTTTATTTTTTATATTTTTTTTGATTTAAGGATTATTATTGTTGTTAACAAGAATTGTTTTTGTGTGTTTGTAGGGAAGGGATGAAGCGAGTGCGAGATGATAGTTTTAATAATAATATTAATAATAACAATAATAGTAACACCTCTCAATTTAAGCGGCCTTTTGTTTCTCCTAGACCACCTGAATCTTCATCGTATGTCTTTCTTTTATATATTTTTTTTATATGTTAAGGATGCTGTTTTTTTTAAGGTGGATATGTTTTTGTGGTGTGTTTTTTAATTTGTGTTTTTGGTTTTAAAAGTTGTATGTTTAGTTGTTGTTTTTATGGATTTGTTTAAAAATATTGTGATTTAAGTTGTTAGGCCTTTGATCTATTGTGATTTGGGTAATAATAAAAAACATGCTGTGGTGAATTTGTTATGGTGCTTTTTAGGGTTCCGGTTGGGGGTGGGGGGTTGTAGTATCAGATTTTGTTAGAATGCCGTGAAATGAAATGAAACGTATGTGTGGTATACATTAGTATCATAACCTGTGGTTTTATAAATGTTTAGTATGTGTGGTTTGCGGCTTATTTTTAACGTTTGGTATCATGTGCTATTTTGTGAGTTTTTGACTATTTTTGTTTATGTTAAAGACACGCTGAACCCCATGTCCAAGTAAATGAAGGAGTTGGCGAGGTGGGTGGAGGTGCAGCTGCAAGTGCAGGAGGAGGCGGAGGAGGGGCTGGAGGTGGAAGTGGTTCACAAAAGCTCACAACCAATGACGCGTTATCGTATTTAAAGCAAGTTAAGGACATGTTTCATGACCAGAGGGAAAAATACGACATGTTTCTTGACGTAATGAAGGAGTTCAAAGCTCAAAAGTACATAAGTTTCTTACCTGAAGTTTATGTTATTATATATAGAGAAATGAATAGTTTTGTTGAGTTTAACTTGTTTAATAACTTTCCTGATGCAGAATCGATACCATTGCTGTTGTGACAAGGGTAAAAGGGCTGTTTAAAGGGCATAATAATCTTATTTTTGGCTTTAACACCTTCTTGCCCAAAGGATATGAAATTACGGATGTTGAAGACGAAGAGCCTCCAAAAAGATCAGTGGAGTTTGAAGAGGCGATAAGTTTTGTAAACAAAATAAAGGTTAAACACCTATCTTACTTTTGAAAAAAAAGAAAAGAAAATTAGTATGCATTTTTTAGAGTGTACATTCTAACTCTGGTGGCATGCAGAAACGTTTCCAGAATGATGATCGTGTTTACAAGTCATTTTTGGATATCTTGAACATGTATCGGAAACAACACAAAGGAATAAATGAAGTTTACCGTGAGGTGAGTTTTTTTTTTTGAAGATTTAACCTTAATAATTTTTAAATGAAATACTATGTTGGTTAGTCACATTGTGTCATTTATTCAGGTTGCAGCACTTTTTGATGGTCAACCCGATCTTCTTGATGAGTTCACAAAATTTTTGCCAGATGCTTCTGCTGCTGCATCTGCACATCGTGCTTCTTTAGCGCGACAATCTAATAATCGTAATGATGAAAGGAGCTCAGCTCTGGCTCCAGTTAAACAAGTACAGATTGATAATAAGGTAATGTAGATGATTTATCTGATATAAGTTTTTTTATATATCTTTTCCATGTGGACCAAGTCTTTGATGCCATCTAGCAGAGAGTCAAGCGAGATAAGATCACTGCGTCACATGCTGAGAGAGACCTAAATGTTGAACATGAAGAGGATGATAAAACTGCGATGAAACTTCACAAGGATCAGAGAAAGCGACCTGAAAAGGAGAGCAGGGATAGGAGAAGTTCTGATCAGGATTACAAAGAGCCTGATCCTGATGCTAGTAAAGACATGCCACGTATTGAAAAACGAAAATCTGCCAAGGTTGAAGATTATGGAGTCAGTTCAGGTGCAGGCCCTAGTGGTGATAAAGATTCCTTAAAAAGTAAGTTCACTGTTTGGGTAAACAGTTGATAAAGGTTTACGTATTTGCTTGTTATTTAAAATACTTTCATATTTTCTAGTAATTTGTTCGTTAAGTTGCGAAGAATGAGTATTCTTCTGTTTATTTTTGTGAAGGAAAATTGTAGCAAAACAAATCTGACAGTAGAGTAATTTTTTTTATCGTTACAGGTATGTACAGCCAAGAATTTACTTTCTGCGAGAAAGTGAAGGACAGATTACGTAATCAAGATGATTACCAAGCGTTCTTGAAGTGCCTTCATATATTTAGCACAGAAATAATCACGAGAAAGGAATTACAGAGCTTGGTATGCTACTTTACATGTTTTAGACATTTAACACCTAATTCCTTTTGTCATCATTTTATGTTAAAAACATAGTTTTGTATAAAAGAACTACTCTATTTTGGTATTGAATGTGGAAGACAATGCATAGTGTGAAAGGGCTATTGGCTTGAGTAACAGAAAAAAGCGAATTAGATGTATGTCAACATCTTCCAATGTATTTAAAATTGTGCAATACCAACTTTGTGTTACATATTTAAGCTTTTTTAGCCGTTTATTTGTCAGCGTGTATAAAGAGGGAAATGTGAAATATTGTAATACAAATACTGCCTATTCAAACTTTGGCAAATATGAGAGTCGCTGTATTATATGGTTTAGTTTTGATCTTACTCAACTATGATGCATTAATACATGGGTTCCCTGTTCTCTCTGTCATAGTTTGAGAATTACCACTCTACTCTGAATTAGTGTATGCTAGTTCAGTTTAAGTCTACACTTGAAAAATGCTCATGCATTGAATGAATATATATTATGACACCTTCTCAAGGGATCTTTCGTTATTATGTGGTTAATGTGATATGTATCAGTTCCATCTATACTCAATTGGTTAGATATTTCTCACATATGGTATAGATCCTCCATTTGTTTTATCACTCTTATCTTTTGTTTATAGAATTGTAAAGAGCAGTGGCTGTCTTGGTGCCTATTCTCTAAATTTTTTATTTTGTTTTATTTTTTTTTTTCGATAAATGGAGCCTCGTTGCGAGTTTTTCAAATCTGGGATTTCTCTATTTTCAGGTTTCTGATCTACTTGGAAAGTACCCAGATCTTATGGAAGGTTTTAGTTCATTTTTGGAGCGCTGTGAAAATATAGGTGAATTTCAGACTTAACTTACCAAACTCTCATAGTTTTATCATTTTACATCTAAATTCCTTAGTTGACGCTGAAATTTTTTGTTTGTAGATGGATTCCTTGCTGGTGTCCTGGACAAAAGTAAGCCTTTCTTCTTGGCCGTTGTTAAAAATGAATGTTTTGACCCGTTACCCAAACCTGACCATCTCTAGTTGTCATTTCAGTTCATGTCATATTGTTATTTTGCTTATTGGATCTTTGAATTGTGGCAGAATCTTTATGGAGTGAAGCACATGCATCTAAATCAACTAGAGCAGAGGAGAAAGAGAGGCGTGAAGCTGAAGCTTCCAAAGAGAAGGACAAATACAAAGAGAAATATTGGGCTAAATCTATACAAGAACTTGACCTCTCTGATTGTCAGCGTTGTACACCCAGCTACAGGCTTCTTCCTGATGACGTGAGTTTATTGCGCCTTCCCCCCCCCCCCCCCCCCCCCCCCCCCCCCCCAGTAATGCTATATCATATTTTTTCACACTTTATCTTTGTCTCATGTTCGACAGTATCCAATACCATCAGTTAGCCAAAGATCGGAGCTTGGTACTCAAGTACTGAATGATCTCTGGGTGTCTGTGACTTCTGGTAGTGAAGATTATTCTTTCAAACATATGCGTAGAAACCAGTATGAAGAGAGTTTATTCAGATGTGAGGATGACAGGTAAATTTATATAATTTTTTCTAAGGGATTGATCTAAAAGAATCTGTTTCAGAATAACTTAAAAGTATTATTTTGTTAAAGGTTTTCGGGCAATTGACTTAACTTGTATATTTCTTTTACGTTGATACCAGGTTTGAACTAGATATGTTGTTGGAGTCTGTGAATTCAACTGCTAAACGTGTTGAGGAAGTAATAAACAACATTAACAAGACACGACCTGAAATTCCCATTCGTATAGAAGACCATTTCAACGGTATGTATTATATAACTTATCAGCACTTTCATCTATAGTGATTTGCTCTAAATGAGCGGGTTGGGTAATGGGTTGAAATAGGTTCAGGTTGAAGTAATATTTGTCTATAATTGATCAAAATGGGGCAGGTCAGGCTGGGTTGGCAAATAGTCTGAATCTTTAGGAATAAACAATTTAGGAAGCCGTCGTCATTAAAAGTAGATCATCGTTTATTGCAACCCCGAATTTGCTCTAGACCTCAATTATTTGTATGTCTACCTGTAGCTTTGCATTTGCGGTGCATGGAGCGGTTGTATGGTGATCATGGTCTTGATGTCACTGAAACACTTCGTAGAAACCCATCAGTCGCATTGCCAGTTATGCTTACTCGCCTCAAACAAAAGCAAGAAGAGTGGACAAAGTGTAAATCAGACTTCAACAAGGTTTGGGCCGATGTTTATGCTAAGAATCATTACAAGTCACTTGACCACCGCAGCTTCTATTTCAAGCAACAAGATTCAAAAACATTGAGCACGAAATGTAAGTCAATTGTTCTTCTATAATGTCTGCTGATCTAATTAGATGCTCGGTCTATCTAAAATTTCAAATACTAATCGTCTCTCTTACTAAACAGCGTTGGTGGCCGAGATTAAAGAAATAAAGGAAAGTAGTCAGAAAGATGAAGATCTCCTCCATAGTATTGCTTCTGGAAGCAGACACTATATAATGCCAAATCTTGAGTTTGAATTTACGGATGATGACATCCATGAAGATGCCTTTAAACTTATAAAGTATTCATGTGAAGAAATTTGCACAAGCAAGGAACAACTGAACAAGATTTTGAATCTTTGGACAACCTTCTTGGAACCCATGCTTGGTGTACCTTCCCAGCCTTCTAATTCTGCTAAAGTTGAAGATGTTGGATCTACCAAAAACATTGGTGCACGTGTTGGAGATTCTGATGGCAATACCATGAATGCTGATCATTCAAATGCCGCCCGCAATGGAGATGATTGTAATTCGCCAGTTGGAAATTCTCAAAAGAACAATCTACTCAATGGAGATACTGCCAAGGAAAATAGATTGCTGCTAGAGAATGGTTCTAAGGGGCGTGACACGACTCCATCTAGACCAAGTAGTGCTAGTACGAATGGTCATGAATCCAAATCAAATATTGACAATCCTGTTTCACAGGTAAAAATGTTATATTACACTGCATTGATGTTCCCTTTTTTCCGGCTCAATAATGTTTTATCTTATATAATCAATTTTATTTGCAGCACGGGGATATCCCAAGACCCGTAACAATAGCTAATGGAAGTTCTTCCAATCCCTCAAAATCTGAGAAAGAAGAAGGCGAGTTGTCACCAAATGGTGATTTTGATGAGTCAAATATTGGAGAGGAGATTGAGGCAGATGGTGATGACGAGGACAGTGAGAATAGAGTCCATGATGATGATAATGATGTCTCAGGGAGTGATTCTGGTGGTGGTGATGATGTCTCTGGAGAAGAGAATGAAGAGGAAGATAGAGACCATGATGACGATGGAGATGGTAAAGCAGAAAGTGAAGGAGATGCAGCGGATGCAGCACATGTTTCTGGAGATGGTATGCGTTATGCAAGGACAGCAAAACCATTGGCGAAATGTGTAGCTTCATTGTCATCATGCGGTCTTGAAAAGAAAGATGCCCGTGTGTTTTATGGGAATGATGCCTTCTATACACTCTTTAGGCTTCACCAAGTAAGCATGCAGTCTCTCTTTATCTTTTATAGTTGATGAAAAGAAGCGATGGGTAGAGTTGGCAATTTTAATCCATCTACTTCTGAATGAGCTGATTGGGTTGTATTTGGTCTTTAAATGGGTCATATAAAATATTAGCTAAACAGGTCCTAGATTTTATTAAATAAAGAATGGGCAAAAGGAATTCAAATTGTAGATCACCTACTTTATCCTTGTTTTTACGTGATTGTGACTTCTGTCTTTTTGTAGGTGTTATATGACAGACTATTATCTGCTAAACTCTTTTCGCTATCTGCTGAAGCCAGAAGGAGAACTGCTTCCAGCCCTTCTGATCTTTACTCTATGTAATTTCATTACCATCATTAGTTCTTAATATATAATATTAATTGGAATGTCGGTTTCTGACGATATTACTATACTTTGCAGATTTATGAATTCTCTATACAATTTGCTTGACGGTGTTGCTGATAATTCAAAATTTGAAGATGATTGCCGGGACATTCTTGGAAATCAGTCATATGTGTTATTTACATTGGACAAGTTGATTTTTAAGATCGTTAAACAAGTATGTATATATGCCTACACTTGTTCATACTCTCTTTCATCATTTGTAGAGGTGGCAGTTTCGACTCTTTTACTTGCTAATTACAAAGTCAATTGGGGTTGTGTTCTATGACAGATGGGTCAAAGAAATTACGTTAATGAAACAAAAAATGGGTCAAATGGGTATAGAAAATTTTTAAGTTCTTTTTCCAATATGCGCAACACTTTTGATAAGTTATTTTAACATCTACATTACAGCTGTAATAAATTTGTTTTCGTAATCTTAATTAAACGTTGATTTTTATATTAAACAAAAAGATTCATGGACAATAAAGTGTGTGAGTTTGCACACTTAAGCTTGGCCTGTTTTGACCCTTGCTAAGAGTGCCTTGTTTCAACCTGAACCCATTGTCCAACCTCCCCATCTTGCCACCTCTAAACTCGTTGTTTCGAGTAAATGTTTTATTTACACTCTTTTGGTTGCAGCTTCAGAACATAGTATCCGATGAAATGGATAACAAACTACTGCAACTATATGAATATGAAAGATCTCGAGATCCTGAGAAATTTATTGATTCTGTATACTATGAAAATGCGCACGTCATCCTTCATGATGAGAATATATTCAGAGTTCAATGTGTACGTTTTCTCTTATTTTACTTTATGGATTATGGAAAGGGGGCAGTTACTTATTTACATTTGATGTTGTTTCTTTGCAGTCTTCCTGTCCTTTTCGTATAACTTTCCAGCTAATGGATGATGGGATTGAAAAACCTGAAGTGGTTCCAGTTTCTGTAGATTCTCATTTTGCGAATTATATTCATAAAGATTTTCTTTCAGATGTGACTCCTAGAAAGCAATCTGGCATTATGATGCAAAGGTAATTTTTATTTCTTATCGAACTTGAAAAGTGTGTAGACTGTTAACTGTCTTTAAATGTTAATTTCAAAATGTAATATATTCTGATGCTAACATATGTGTAGAAATAAACGGCGGTTCTTGGGGGCGGATGAATTTGCTGTTCAATCACTTGCCATGGAAGGTGCGCATGTGTTGAATGGTTTGGAGTATAAGATGACATGCAGCTCGTCAAAGGTATATCATCTTTGCTTTGATATGCACTTGAATACATATTTGGTTAATTAAGTCTTAATTAATACAATGTGGACTATGGTTTATATATCTGTTTGTGACATACGTTTTTGACATTACATTCTCGTAATTATATGCTTAATTGATAAATGGTATTTCAGTAATTGATAAAATTTTGGCAATAATATGGTTTGTAATCAAGTCTAGTTGATAAATCAATATATGATATTTAACTATTTTGACAAGAATCTGTATAATAATAGAATCATTAGATATGATTCATGGATATTGACATTACATTCTCGTGACGATTTATCTGATTTCTAATCAGTTACATAATGGCAGATCTCCTACGTGCTTGATACAGAAGACTTCTTCTTTCGTGAGAAAAGAAAACGAAGAAATTTCTCATGTGGGAGATCATCTTGCCCTAATGTAGAACGGTTTCACAGAATCTTAGCAGCCTCACAATCACAACCACCACAACAATAGTCGAGGTACGTTATACTTATACCCATCACATATTCACTAGTAAGTCAAATGGAATCGAAAGACACACCCTAACAAAAACGCGTTTACTTGTTTTGCAGAACTTTAGCCGCATAAGTTATAGAAATGCTACTTGAAGTTCTCTGAATGGTTCCATCAATTTGATGGTGAAGAGAGACAGATTGTGTAACGTAACAAGTGTCATATGAAGGTTTAGTACAAACAATGTTGATATGAGCCATCAGTCCCGTAAATAGAGGTTTAATCTCGTTTACCTCTTTTTCTATTTAATTTCTCGCTTAGTATTTCAAAGGCTTCGACACATTGTGAGGATAGTGAAGCCGTTGAGAATCTCGGAGACCGTTGGTTCGTCTAGGGTAGTTGTGTATAGAGGTGTATGCTAATGTTGATTTATGGTTGTCGATACGATTACGTTACCTTTTGTTGTTATCTTACCTCAAGAATTGGTATTTCTGGCTATCCCAGGAACCCTTTTTGTTGTCTATTGTTAGAAAACATTATTTTGTTACTTATGAATGCACGTTGGTTCCTGGAATGTGGTACTTTAATCTCGAAGTGTTGGGTTCAAGTGTCATCCAAACTAAATACGGAGTAATAAGTATCATTTTGGTTGCTTTTGATCGAGGCCATTTTAGATGCACGAATATAACTTTTTCACAATTTTGATGTTAAGAAAAGAATACTTTTTTGAATATGTTTACGCCACATTTATTTCTTGTCCCCATGTATACATCAAACATTTCACTAAAGAATTATTTAATCATAGAATTAAAAGCAAATGTTTATTGTACAATTTATTTTGTACGCTACATAAACTAGCTGGGTTGCGACAGCGGCAGTTTAATTTATTGGCGATCAAATGATACGTGAAAATAGTTAAAGACTATCATCTTACAAACATATATACCAAAATAAAAACGTCATTGCAAAATAAGGGCATCCACTATGGTGGCTTATAAAAAAATGAAGAGGTTCAAAATATTGTTAACCATAGTGGACATCTTTTTCATGTTTATATGGCATAAAGAGGTCCAATATCTTAGACTTTTTCACAATTTAATGCATTGAGTTATGTTATATATTTATAAAGCTTTAACAAGTTTATCTATAGTGGAAATAAGTTTATAAATCTAAAAGATTTATGTATTTGTGATGTGACATATTTATAAACTTTTGTAAATGTTTATCATAGTGGATGTTCTAAGATTCACTGTAAACACACACAAAGATTCACCATAATTAGCTTCCTGAGTAAAATATGATTTCAAATGTTATCCATTCATCGGTATCTTCCATATTCTTTATAACAGCTTCATTAAACTTTTAAAAACATTAGTATCGTTTTATATTTTATCTATAAAGTAATTTCTCTTTTGTCCTTGTCCGCAATGTACTGAGAGATGTCTCCATTAACAATTTTGCCCAACTTTTTTGTTCTCTTTGTGTTTTACATAATAATTTCTATTTTGCTTTTTTCGTTTTTCTGCATGTTTAATTGATACATACAATATGAATAGATTGAAATGTCATAGATTTGCGCACTTTGTTTTCTGATTTGCACACACTATGCTGACAAAACAAGATGTGAATATGATACATAACCATCTCTATAGTATTAACCCATTATTTTCAAATAGTTTCATTGAAGCGTGTCAGTTGAACAGAAATACTTGCCATATACGAGTAATAGTTTTGACTCGTAACTTCTTGAGATGAGCGAGTAATCGAGTATATGTTTTGAATATTATTCTAAGCGGTCAATATCATTCTAGTCAAATAAAGTGCATATATTTACTCGTATTAAAAGAAAATGACCTTTTTCAAATAAAATTGCAAGGTAAAGCGTGTGGATCACGTCAAAATGGGAACAGGACCAGAGAGGTAATTTTACGTGTTTCTCTTTGAGATTACTTAATGGGGTCTTAAAACAGAGATGCCAATACTTGTCTAGTTGTTTTCGTATAAATGTATCTCAGTGACATTAATTTTGATATACAATAGACTTCGTTTTTTCGCGAAATGTGAACCCACAAGTATTAGGGATGGCAATACGACAAATCGAGTCGTATTGGGTTTACCTATTCGCGTTCGCGAGTTGACGGGTTATATAACCTTGACCCAAACACGACCCATTTATTAATCGTGTCAAGAAACTCAACCCAAACCTAGACATGCATAACACGTGTAACCCATTTCACCTGTTTAAGTAAACATGTCAACCGGTTAATAAGGTTGGTGGTTTGTCGATTTCACTATTTCAAATGCGAAAAAGATATAAGGATCTGAAAATTGATAAAAATAACATATATATAACTATACGACAATTTTTAATGATATATAAATTATAATCATAATTCACTCATATTAAGTACATAACAAAATACATTTAATCCAAATCCAATATAAAATCCAAGTTATATATACTAGTATTATTTTTAGAGGTTTATATACTTAAATGGTTTCACAGGTTGACCTGTTTAATAATCACTCAACCCAAACACGACCCGTTTATTAAACAGGTTAGACGGGTTGACCTATTTTTTTTTATCCAAACCTGTTTATTTTCTACCCAAACATGTTTAATTTCTTATCGCTTTCGTGTCGTTTTTCATATTATGTCGAGAATTGCCACCTCTACCCACAACCTGTTGGTCGAGAACCTAATCAGCTGACCCTTTACGTGTATCATTGAACAAAAGGCTTATTGGTAAATTTTAGTTTTGTTAGTTTTCGATCTTTGATTTAAGATCATTTGAGATTATTTATTTTTTAATTTTTTTTTTTTACATATCAAGGGACTAATTTTCACCTTTCATTTTTTATCCATCTTTATTTGATCTAATGGATAAGATTAATCCCAACAATTTAAAAAACATTTTTTTTTCAAATATTAATATCTTTCAAACCGTTAATCGTTAAGCCAAAAAAAATATACTGTTACGAAGAACTTTTAATTATCTTTCTATAGATAGGCACTTTGATATATAAGATAATTAAAGATAATTAAAAGTGCCTATCTATAGATAATTAAAAGTACCTATCAAGGGGCACATGTGATTTTTTCGGCCACGAAAAAAAGTTGAAAAAAATGATTTTTTTTTTTTTTTTTTTTTGTTGAAAGGTTATCAAAGTACCCGTCTATAGAAAGATAATTAAATGATCGTCGCGATAATGTAATTATTTTCGTTTAACGATTAACGGTTTAAGAGACATTTAAATTATAAAAAATTAGTGAAATATTAAAATGTTTTTAATCTCAACTATTGATTTTCTTTTTGATAGATGATGTCATGATGAGGATGAGTCCCTTGATATGTAAGAAAAGTTTGATATGTAAACTTTCCTCTCAATCTTTTTATAATATTTGGTTGTCATTTGAAGGGTAAAATGCAAAAATGGTCCATAAACTATCACGAAATCGTAAAAATGGGATCGAGACAAAAATGCACGCAAAAAAGCCACTAACGTTACGTAAAAGTGCAAAAAAGCCACTGAGACGCACTGTGCACTAACTTTCGTTAGTTTTCCTCGTTAAGTGCAGTGCAATGAATAATATACCCTCGTATTCTTCTCAATTTGAATTTCTTTTTAATTTATATTTAACATTAATATAAAATCAATCTAGATCAAAAACCCAGACATTTAAATCAAAACCCAGATCCAACAATATATAACTAACATTTTTTTCCTTAATCTCATAATCCATAAACCCTAAACCCATATCCAACTTACTTGGGTAATGACTAATGAGAAGGAATATAGCTTGAATTACGAGTATATCATTATCAATTGTACTGTGATATAGTGTCTGCTAATGAATTCTTTGTCATTTAATGTTGTATAATTATTCTTAGATCAACACTACATCGGAAAACATATCATGGAACAAATACTAGTGTTGCACTCATCGGGAAATAATGAACCAAACGTACAAAGATTGTTACTTCTCTAATCCTGCTTTGCCAATTTAGCTTTATTTTCTTTATATGTCTCAATCATTTAATCAACCCCAAATCAATTTTCTCTAATAAAGCCATAGTTTTTACTTCTAGCTATATAATCTGAATCATTGACAAACTGAAGATCTTGTTATTAATTGTTTTACAAACGAGAACAAGAGGTTTGCACCAGTTTTTGTAGTTTCACACTTTTGATACTCATCATAATTGTCATCTTGTTTGTAGACAAGTACCAGGCTTCTATAAACACAAAACGCAAAATCTGAAAATAATCTGATCATATCATCGTGTCCCGCTACTAACACCACTTCACCACCACCATCCACCAGGACCACCACTCCTTCTGCCCCACCACCTGCTCTCCAACCTCAATTTTTCTTTTTTTACTTTTTTTGAAAAAAAAAAAAAAAAAGAAAAAAGTATACCCTTTTGATCACAAAACTATTCTAAGCAAACCCCAGTTCTCAGAATCTGTTATAAAGTCCTCAATATGCAGCAATAAAAGTGCCACCATTTGTTTGATAAATTGTCTGAAAGAAACAAAACAACGATTTAATCAATATAAAGCAAAACCCAGATATGAAATGATGATTTAAGACAACCTAAGAGTCTAGTTTATAAAAAAAACAAAAACAAGAAAAGATTCAAAGCGTAATATAAAGTGTCTGCCATGTGCAAATTTTGCTACAACCTGGAACTTCAACATGCTCCGTTTTCAAATTTTGAGACCAGATGTGTTTGGATTCCTTCTTTGAGACCAGATGTGTTTCCAACAGGCTCCGTTTTCAAATTTTGCGATAACCCGGAATTTCAATTTTTTCTTTAGATGCCGCAAGTCACATGAAATTTAGTTTAATCACATAAGAATGCCAGAAAGACCAACTGATCAGTCATTCACAAGGTTATTGTCACTATGATCTATAGTTGCTATTTGATGAAGGTTTAATGACTCCCTGAAGTATTTATATAACTTAATTGATAAATGAGTTTAGTTTTGATACTGTTTGAAAACAAAAAGTAGTCATTCACAAGGTTACTGGTGGTGGCAGTTACGGAGGTGGTAGTAGTTGTGTGGTGGTAGAGGGTGGTGATGTTCTTGATTTGAATGTGTGGGTTTTTGTTCTTGATTTTATATTGTTGGATCTGGGTTTTGATTTGAATGTCTAGGTTTTGTTCTTGATGTTCTTGATTTTGTATTAAAGTTAAATATAAATTAAAAAGAAATTCAAATGGGGAAGAAGACGAGGGTATATTAGTCATTCCACTGCACTTAACGAGGAAAACTAACGAAAGTTAGTGAACAGTGCGTCTCAGTGGCTTTTTTGCACTTTTACGTAACGTTAGTGCTTTTTTGCGTGACTTTTTGTCTCGGTCCCCTTTTTGCGATTTCGTGATAGTTTAGGGACCATTTTTACATTTTACCCTCATTTGAATGAGAACATAACTCATGTATGAATGCAATCATGTCACCATTTCGCAAAGACATGGCATTTCAATATGGAGGATCAGACTTGACATGAAGTTTCATTAGAAGTTTTTGTCTTTTGATGATACTTGATAGTATTCAGTGATCAAATTGTAACACCCCAACCCGACAAGGGTAAAAGTATTACAAATATGGTGACATATCAGAAACATGCATGGACATAAATAAAAGAAAGTCTTAACTTAAATAACCAAAAAGAAGGAAGTCAACATGACTTTAAGTTACATAAGTTCAAGCAGAAAACTCCAACAGAAAGTAAATGAAAAATAACAAAGTCTTAAACATGATAATAATATTCCAATCTAAGATGATCTAAGGTAAGTCCACTCTTCACTCAATCCCATAAGCAAACCCCAAGTCCTAGCTTAGATACCTGCCGCGGAAGAAAAGAAATGCGGCTGAGCTTTACAAGCTCAGTGAACAGATATAACAACAAAGTAATATGAAACAGAAACAAATACAGAATATGGTGTAACGGAAGTAACTGAAATATAATCAAAGTATCTAAAATAGAAATGAAGGTAAAGGTAAAGGATAGTTATCTACCACGAGCCCAGAAACAGATATCATATAATAAACATAATCACACATAAGGCAACATATGTAGGGGAGACCTACCATAGGGTTGTGAAGGACGTGCATGCACGCAACATCAATCACCAGATAACAAATAACGGATAACAGAAACTGATCTAGGATGCATCCATACGCCCCTACCCATTCACATGCAGACCAATCAAAGGGACGTGGCAGAACATCACTCTACTGCCCTAGAGTCATGTCAGAGGTGCATCACTGACACGGACATGGAACCCCCATGCCTAGTGAAATAAATTTGGCTCGGGTGTCAAACTAGAATAGGTCATACAGAATATCATAAAATGATTCAGAATTTAGGTCATAATAGTTAGGTCAGAAATATATATATCAGAGGTTCATGTCATAAGTCCAAATCAGAGATCAAATCAGAAAGTCAAATCAGAAGGTTTAATCAGAAGGTTCAGATAACAAAGGTTCATACAGAAAAGGTTCAGAAACAAAAGGGTTTCATAGCAATGGCATAGGGAACCCTAATAATGAAAAATAGCAAAGAAAAAGAGATCATGAGTAACCTTTACTGAAAAGGTGAGAATATCTGTACCTTATTTCAAAAGCAAAACGGACAAAGTAAACACAACAACAAAGAGTCACTCCTGACTTGCAGAACCTGATTAATATAGCTCGAATGGAACAAGAATCATAAACCACACACCTTGGAACTTGAATAAAAATCGAACAGAAGCAAGGAGAAAATCGCCGAAATTTTTCTTGGGAGTTTAGGGTTTTTATCAAACGTAAAAGTGATTTAGAGGTATAGAAATCCGTATATATGTATATAAAAGAGAGCAAGGTCGGTTAGGAGAGTAGTATGGGCCAAGAGATCCAAAACCATATTTAGTTTTGCCCAAAGTTACTAATATTAAGGCCATAGCATGTTTAATACTATTTACAAGTTATTTTCGTATCTTCTCATATTTTTAAACGTATAATATATGCTCCTAAAATACAAAAATATATTTTATAAACTTCCTTGAGTTATTATGATCATACATGATTAATGGTAAAATTATTAGAGCTTATTTGGTATTTTATTTTTATTTATTTATGATTCTAAATTATAAGGGTATTTTGGTCTTTTTACGTATTTTTAAATTTTGGGTATTACAACTTCTTCCCCTCTAAAAAGAAATTTTCGTCCGCGAAAATTGAAATGAAACGGAATAGAAAACAAAGCAAACATACCGAACTATGCAAAGAAATGAGGATAACTAGCTCGCATCGACTCTTCGGTTTCCCAGATAGCTTCACGCTCCGGGTGATTCTTCCAAAGAATCTTTACGAACGGAATAACTTTGTTTCTCATGACTCTTTCTTGCCGATCTAAAATAGCTTCAGGTTCTTCAGACAAAGTCATATCAGGTTGAATCTGATCAAACAGATAGGAAGCAATATGTAACAGATCATAATTGTATCCCCTGAGTAGAGATACATGAAAAACATCATGAACATGCGATAACTGCGGAGGAAGTGCTAAACGATAAGAAACTTCTCCAATACGCTCCAAAATCTCAAATGGACCAATATAACGAGGACTGAGCTTGCCCTTTATGCCAAAACGTTTCACTCCCCTAAATGGTGATACTTTAAGAAACACCCGATCTCCAACCTGAAACTCTAAATCACGTCTATGTTTATCAGCATAACTTTTCTGTCGAGACCTAGCCTCCTTCAGCTTTTCTCTAGCAACAGCTACTTTCTCATTAGTAATCTCAATCAGTTCTGGACCTTCAATCAAACGTTCACCCACTTCATTCCAACAAACAGGTGCTCTACATTTTCTACCATATAGAATTTCAAATGGTGCTGCCTTGATGTTAGCATGCCAACTATTGTTGTAAGCAAACTCCACCAAGCACAAATATTCATCCCAATTTCCAGCCCATTCCAATGCACAAGCTCTTAACATATCCTCCAGAGTCTGAATAGTCCTCTCTGACTGACCATTTATTTGAGGATGAAATGCTGTACTGAATTTAAGATGAGTTCCCCACGCCTTCTGTAAACCCTTCCAAAACCTAGAAGTAAACCGCGGATCTCTGTCAGATACAATAGACGTAGGAGTACCATGAAGTCTAACAATTTCCTGCTGAAATAACTCCGCCAATTTACCAATACCATACTCCTTTCTAATTGGTAAGAAATGAGCAGACTTGGTTAGTCGATCAACAACTACCCAAATCGCATCATGCTTCTTCCGAGTAGTAGGTAACCCTGTTACAAAATCCATATATATCTCTTCCCACTTCCATGTAGGAATTTCTAATGACTGTAACAACCCACTAGCTCTCTGATGTTCAATCTTGACCTGTTGACAGATCATGCACTTCGATACAAAAGTAGCCACATCTTGTTTCATACCATTCCACCAAAAGTACTGCTTCAAATCTCTGTACATCTTAGTAGAACCAGGATGAATGTTAAATGGAGAACTATGAGCTTCTGTCATAACTCTCTCACGAAGTTCTGGATCATTTGGAACACACAACCTATCTTCATACCATACAACTCCGTCATCATCTACTCTGAATTCAGTCTGTTTACCTTGTTCAACATTCTGTACTATAGCCCACAATTCACCGTCATCCTTTTTAGCTTCCTTAATCTGTAGGATAAGATTGTACTCTACCTTCATGCTAGCCCAATATACTCCAAAACCTCGTACACATAATTCAACATCCAACCGCTGTAACTCATTAAGAATTCGGGGTTCAATCTCAATACATGCAACCATTCCATATTTCCGACTAAGTGCATCAGCAACCACATTAGCCTTACCCGGATGATACTGAATATTAGTGTCATAATCTTTAAGAAGTTCCAACCATCTCCTTTGTCTCATGTTAAGTTCTTTCTGAGTGAAAATATACTTGAGACTTTTATGGTCGGTAAAGATATCACACGTTTCTCCATTCAAATAATGTCTCCAAATTTTCAACGCAAAAACTACGGCAGCTAACTCAAGATCATGGGTCGGGTAATTCTCCTCATAAGATTTCAGTTGCCTCGAAGCATAAGCAATTACCTTCCCATTCTGCATCAACACACAGCCCAAACCCTTCTTTGATGCATCACTATAGATCTGAAAACCTCCAGAACCCGATGGAAGAGTTAATATAGGAGCAGACACTAACCTCCGTTTTAACTCTTCAAAACTCTCCTCACGCTCATCCGTCCATTCAAACTTCTCACCCTTTCTCATCAGTTGGGTTAAAGGCAAAGCAAGTCGAGAGAAACCCTCAACAAACCGTCTATAATAACCCACAAGACCCAGAAAACTTCTCACCTCAGTCACATTGGTAGGTCTCGACCACTTGGTGATAGCCTCAACCTTAGATGGATCCACGGTGATTCCATCTGCAGATACCACATGCCCAAGGAAAGCAACTTGCTTCAACCAGAACTCACACTTCGAAAATTTAGCATATAACTTCTTCTGCCTTAGAATTCCCAACACAATCCTCAAATGTTGTTCATGCTCTTCTTCCGACTTAGAATAAACCAAAATGTCGTCGATGAAAACAATAACGAACTTGTCAAGATACTCGTGGAAAACACGATTCATCAGATCCATAAACACTGTAGGAGCATTTGTTAGCCCAAAAGGCATAACCAGAAATTCATAGTGACCATAACGTGTAAGAAATGCCGTCTTTGGAATATCTTGCTCCTTCACTCTAAGTTGATGATAACCGGATCTCAGATCAATTTTAGAAAAGAATTTAGCTCCTTGCAGTTGATCAAATAAATCATCGATACGCGGAAGAGGATAACGGTTACGAATAGTGATACGATTAAGTTCACGATAGTCAATACATAAACGCATACTTCCATCCTTCTTCTTTACGAACAAAACTGGTGCACCCCATGGAGAAACGTTGGGTCTAATAAAACCATTATTCAACAACTCCTCCAACTGCTTCCTCAACTCCTTCAACTCCACAGGTGCCATACGATACGGAGCCTTAGAGATAGGTTCAGCCCCAGGAATTAACTCAATACTGAACTCAACTTCCCTAGCCGGAGGAATACCAGGAAGTTCATCAGGAAAGACATCAGAAAATTCACAGACAACCGGAAGATTTTCAATTTTAGGACTTTCTACATTTTTATCCATAACAGAAGCCAGAAAACCTTGGTACCCATGAGAAATCAGGGTTCGTGCCTTCATAGCAGAAATAAACTTAACAGATTTAAGAGATTTAGAACCATGATAAACAAATTCAGGATTATGCGGATCACCAAAAATGACAGATTTAGAATAACAGTCAATGAAAGCCCGATGAGAAGCTAGCCAATCCATGCCCAGAATGACATCAAAATCGACCATATCAAGAGGATACAGATTTGCAAGACGGATGCGATCATCAAAACGTAGAGGAAAATTAACGTATTCATGGTGGATGTGTACGTGATCTTTCATAGGTGTAGAAATAAATAAATAATTTTCTAATGGTTTGGGGTTCATATTCAGTTTCTTAGCAAACGTAGTAGATATAATAGAATGTGTGGCACCAGTATCAAATAACACGAAAACAGTATGATCATCAATGTAAAGGATTCCGGTAATGGTACCTGAAGAGTGCTCTTCCTGTTCACGAGTGGTAGTATAGACACGTCCAGTGGTAGGAGGTGGCTTGATGTAATTCCCAGGCATCGGAGGATTCTTCTTAGGACAATCTTTAATCTTGTGAGTAGTAGAGCCACATGAGAAACAACCACCTGTGGCCTTGAAACACGGACCTGGATGAGATTTACCACAGGTAGTACAAATAGGTGGAGGAGGTAAAGCTGCAACAGGCTTCTGCTGACCGGAAGAACCCGAAGTACGATTCTGCTGATTACCCTTAACTGTATGATCCTTCCACTACCTGTTGTTGTTGTTGCCATTATAACCCTGACGATCATTACCATTCCTATTAGCAGACCGATAATCCTGACTCTTCTGATCCTGGCGCCTATCATTTTGACCTCTGTGCTCCTGACCATGATCAGATTGGCCCCTGTACTCCTGATTCTGGTCAGATCGACCCCTATACTCCTGATAACCCTGACCCTTATGCTGAATACGATTACCATCTCTATCTCTCTTGTTGGAATTTCCACTCTCATGCAACAATTCAATATTACGAGCAGCAGCACAAACCTTAGCAACATCAACATATTCATTATTGACGATCCAATCAAGAACCCATCTCTTCAAACCCCACTTGAAATGTCTGGCCTGTCTCTGAGCATCTCCAGCAACAGGTCCAACAAAGCTCACCAACCTCATAAACCTCTGCATGTACTCCACAGAGTTTTCCCTGTCCAACTGATAAATGGCACCATATTCCCATTCATACCTTTGCTGCTCAGACACAGGGAAATACCTATTATAGAAGATCTCACGAAAAGCAGCCCACGAACAAGTATCAGCAAATGCGTCTCCTCCTTCTTGAGTACGAAGATGAGCCTTCCACCAGCTTAAAGCATCACCCTCCAACTTAAAAGCAGCCAAACGAGTTTTGAAATTATCAGCACAACCCAAAACTTGAAATAACTTTTCTATATGAGTGATCCAATCTTCTGCATCAGTAGGAGTAGCAGCAGATCGGAAAGCGAGGGGTTTCAACTTATTGAATTTCTCAATCCAAACATGAATGTCATTAGGTGGAGCACCGCCACCACCACTTGAGGACCCAACATTATTTCTGATGTTATTAGTGATCTGGGTTCTCAATTCAGTTCTTAGTTCAGCTAAGAGATTCGGAAGAACATTGGCCAAAGCAGCAGAAATCATGGCCTCAAAGTTAGGACCATCATCACCATTCCTATGAGCATGCTCCATCTGAATGATTACCGAAACGATTAGAAAATTGAGGGAAACGAAAATAGAGTACGCAAGGAAATACGCAGAAGGAAACCTAATGTCTACCCAATCCTCACAGGTCATAGCCTAACCTCAAAGGGTCCAAACCTGGCTCTGATACCATAAATTGTAACACCCCAACCCGACAAGGGTAAAAGTATTACAAATATGGTGACATATCAGAAACATGCATGGACATAAATAAAAGAAAGTCTTAACTTAAATAACCAAAAAGAAGGAAGTCAACATGACTTTAAGTTACATAAGTTCCAACAGAAAACTCCAACAGAAAGTAAATGAAAAATAACAAAGTCTTAAACATGATAATAATATTCCAATATAAGATGATCTAAGGTAAGTCCACTCTTCACTCAATCCCATAAGCAAACCCCAGCTCCTAGCTTAGATACCTGCCGCGGAAGAAAAGAAATGCGGCTGAGCTTTACAAGCTTAGTGAACAGATATAACAACAAAGTAATATGAAACAGAAACAAATACAGAATATGGTGTAACGGAAGTAACTGACATATAATCAAAGTAACTGAAATAGAAATAAAGGTAAAGGTAAAGGATAGTTATCTACCACGAGCCCAGAAACAGATATCATATAATAAACATAATCACACATAAGGCAACATATGTAGGGGAGACCTACCATAGGGTTGTGAAGGACGTGCATGCACGCAGCATCAATCACCAGATAACAAATAACAGATAACAGAAACTGATCTAGGATGCATCCATACGCCCCTACCCATTCACATGCAAACCAATCAAAGGGACGTGGCAGAACATCACTCTACTGCCCTAGAGTCATGTCAGAGGTGCATCACTGACACGGACATGGAACCCCCATGCCTAGTGAAATAAATTTGGCTCGGGTGTCAAACTAGAATAGGTCATACAGAATATCATAAAATGATTCAGAATTTAGGTCATAATAGTCAGGTCAGAAATATATATATCAGAGGTTCATGTCATAAGTCCAAATCAGAGATCAAATCAGAAAGTCAAATCAGAAGGTTTAATCAGAAGGTTCAGATAACAAAGGTTCATACAGAAAAGGTTCAGAAACAAAAAGGTTTCATAGCAATGGCATAGGGAACCCTAATAATGAAAAATAGCAAAGAAAAAGAGATCATGAGAAACCTTTACTGAAAAGGTCAGAATATCTGTACCTTATTTCAAAAGCAAAACGGACAAAGTAAACACAGCAATAAAGAGTCACTCCTAACTTGCAGAACCTGATTAATATAGCTCGAATGGAACAAGAATCATAAACCACACACCTTGGAACTTGAATAAAAATCGAATAGAAGCAAGGAGAAGATCGCTGGAATTTTTCTTGGGAGTTTAGGGTTTTTATCAAACGTAAAAGTGATTTAGAGGTATAGAAATCCATATATATGTATATAAAAGAGAGCAAGGTCGGTTAGGAGAGTAGTATGGGCCAAGAGATCCAAAACCATATTTAGTTTTGCCCAAAGTTACTAATATTAAGCCCATAGCATGTTTAATACTATTTACAAGTTATTTTCGTATCTTCTCATATTTTTAAATGTATAATATATGCTCCTAAAATACAAAAATATATTTTATAAACTTCCTTGAGTTATTATGATCATACATGATTAATGGTAAAATTATTAGAGCTTATTTGGTATTTTATTTTTATTTAATTATGATTCTAAATTATAAGGGTATTTTGGTCTTTTTACATATTTTTAAATTTTGGGTATTACACAAATATTCTGAACAATCAGCATTTTCATGTTCTAAAGAAGGATGTATTTCCTATAGATCTTACGTATTCATAGTGTATGTCCCATATACTATTTCCAACAAGCATGAAAAGCACACGGTAGTGTTGTGCTCGACGTATGATCATTGGCGGAGTTACATGCAGACCAAGAGGGGTTATGGCACTCTCCAAATTTGTCACATAGTGTATGATACCATCCAAGATAGGTAGCATCGATAGTTGGCACCACTTTTAGTGGGTGCTTGCTCCCTAAGAATGAAAGACAAAGAAGGAAAGAGATTTACTTAACAATTCATAACATTCAATGATAAATAATGGGGTATAAATACCCAAATAACCCTAACTTGTAACACAAGTCGATAACAAATACATTCCTAATACGACACAAACACATATCCTAAACATTACGATAGTTATTCTAATACTACACAAACACGGATCTACAACTTTGGAAACTGTTGAGGTCGAATCCTGCAATTTTGGGAGAAGCCTTATCCTTAGTCCATACAACAGAGGCTTGTTTGGAGGACCAATGGCCCATCACAGCCATCGCCAAACCAAGCGACGCTAACTCAAGGGAACCAATAGATCATAAGGTAATTGATCACCAGGTACCAATCAAACCAATTGCAACACAAAAAAGTATGGAAGAAAGTAATAGCCAACATCAACAAATTCCTCTCGTAGCAACAAGAGAAGATGGAGGAAACAAGTTGGAGCCTCATGGCCGGGTGAATAAGATAGATGATGTTGGGCAGAAACATTAGCCAATGTAGTGTTAAAATATGAATTTGTGAATCAAAGTATCCCGATGCGAGTCCAGTTTAGTTGATTTTCAATCAAAGTAATGAAGTCTTATGCTATGAAAGAATATTTGAACTCATTGTCACACCGATGTGCCAACATTTGTGTAGCCATACTTTACGCTTTTAGTATGATCTGCAAGAGGCAAATTCACAACTCAAAACATGTGATCCACAAGGGACTAAACTACAAGTCAAAGTTTAGAAGCCTGAGGTTACATGAGGCGAGATTTTTGAAGCAACACCTTGAGGACAAGGTGACTTTGAAGGAGAGGGGAATGTTACGACCCAAGTTTATGTCATGGGCTAAGTTATCTTTATTTATTTTAATTGTTATGTCATGTTTGTCGTGGGCTAAGCCCGTTATCATTATTAGGTTAATTGTCATCACAGTAAGGTTATAAGTACCAAACTATTACATGAGAATCATCATCGTTTCAATACAAAAAGAATTCTCTTTTTCTAACCTTAATTCTTAAAGAGCTCGCGCTCGCTTGAATTGGTGCCTTATCCCGATACAACCTCAACGAGTCATATGAGTGCATTTTCTAATAACTTTTATGTAGTAAATTTTCTTTTTTACATTTTGGCCCTTTTAATTTATGCAATTTTCGTTTCTGGCCCTCCTACAATAAAGCATCTAGCTCTGCCATTGTGTATGATACATATTGTACATGCAAAGTTGTATTGATGTCGTATCTTTTCTCCTTTCGGCTCCGATTCGAACAATATTGTCTGGACTCTGGATGTATATCTCCAAACCGTATGAAATGGACAATCCAACCAGGGACGGAGCCAGGAATTAGAAATAAGGGGGCCGAATTTTTTTTCACATAGGTTAAGGGGGTCATTTGCCTATAGTTGCGTTATATGCTTAAATTTTATAAGATAAATAGCAAAGCGATTGAGCGTGTTGGAGGGGGCCGAGCACCCCTGGCTCCTCCACTATCTCCGTCTCTGAATCCAACCATGTTTAGTTGGTTTCCTTTGGTTCCCAGCTCTGTTTTTTGGACCAGTCTCAACCGAGGCCCCGAATTACATACACTGAAGATTACCATAAGTAAGTAATGTCGGCAGGGTATGTAGGTTTTTGATTTCATCTCAAATTTTAAAATGAAAAGGAAATAAGATGTATATAGAGAAATGATAGTTACTAGAAATTATTTGCCCGTACCATGCTAGTATGATTTAAGGGGGTTATATAACCAAATCCATTTTATAATTAGCAAAAAGTTTTATAAAAATGTTAATCAAACAAGCATTTTAAAAATTTCTTGGTTAGTATAATTATTTTGACAATAAAGTGGGTGTAATATACTTTTAAGGTGTCACAAACCACTAACTTTCCCTTAGGTTAGAAATACCTTACTAACTTAGCTTAGGCCCTCACTAGCACCCTAGGATTAGAAATGCCTTACTAACTTAACTTAGGCCCTTATTAGAACACACTAGGATTAGAAATGCCTATAGGATTTTCCCGAGTTAAATTTTTTCTTTAATATATATCATTATAACCTAACTAACCCTCAGACAAGCTCACGTATCCACCTATGCCAACCACTACTATGTTTACTTGATGTAAAAATCCTAGTATGTCAAGTCAAGGTAATTAACATATTTTCACTAAGAAAACTAGTACTATAATACCCTATACTTGCTAGAAAACCCTAAATGCACCTACGTGTTTCCAATTAGTTTTAAAACCCTAACTGTCTATCTGAACTTACATGCAAAGTGCTTAGGACTTAGATATAAGTTAGAATAGATACCTTAGGATATATTAGAACCCTTAGGATATAGTACAACCCCTAGAAACTTAGGTACAAGTCATAAAAGCACAAACCCTTAATTAGGTCATAACTTCCCGAAACTAGGTCAAAACTTTACCATAAGCTACCATCACTTAGTATAAGCTACTAATAGTTACTAAACATCATTAGGACCTTAAATAAAACACTAAAACATAGGTAAAACCCTAAACAATTATAAAAAAACTATATTAAAACTTGACCTAAACACCTAAACCATGTTACTTAAACACCTTAATATGAACAAGCAACCAACCTAGCTCCTTAATATAACTAAGATATCACCCTAGCACCTCTAAGCACCCAAGCAAGTAGGTGATGCACCTCCTTGTCAACTCCTTTGCTCAAACCGCCTCTCACGGCTTCTCACCACCACAACCGGCCTAAGGCAGCCCCCTAGCTACTTGATAGCTCCTCCTTGTCACCACTAGACTTGCCACAACCCTCCTCTAGCCTTGCTTGCTCAGCCCTCCCCTTGCTCGACACCTAAACCCTCGTACCACCCCAAACCACCTATACGAGCCCTATAAATACCCTCTCCTCCTCTCATTTCTTCTCCACACCTCTCCCCCTCCTCTCTACCTCACATTTATGTAGTACTAAGTCTTTAGAAGCAGTAGGAAACAAGTAGCAAGGCCTTGGTTGTGTTGTGTTTTGGTTTGAAGTCGTACGAGCCCTAGAAACCCTAGAAAACCCTCGTAAGCCCTCCCCTAACCTAGGTAACCTTTACTTTATGTCTAGTATGCTTAGAATAGAACTTAGATAGACTTTAGATGCCTTAGAAACCCTAGGATAGCCATTGCATGCATGTTTCCTTTTGTAGCCCTAGTTTTAGATCGAATTGCATGCTTATGTGTTTTATAGCTTATTTACTTGATATAATTTGCATTATGTGGCTTATTTGAACTTATATGAGTTAGTTATAAGCTTAGAAACTAGATTGCCATACTAAATTATGAATTACATGCAATTAGGACTAGTTTTGCAAAATATTACATGCATAGGGGTATATATTGTAAATTCCTGAAACTATAAAGTCTAGGGACTGTTTTTGACATTTCCTATAAGATATTAGTGTAAGGACTAAGTTTGCAATATATTAAACCTTAAAATAAAACTAATAAAACAAATATAAAACTAAAAGGGCTAAAACTGCAAATAGTATAAATATAAGGGTAAATAGAGTAAATAATAGAAATTAGTATGATCTAGGAACTATATGTATTATTTCTTTAAAATATGATATGTGAAAAACTAGAAGGGGGGTTGAATAGTTTACCGTTTAAAAACTTTAAACTTGTTTAATTATCTTTTGAGACTTTCCGTTTAATCAAAGATATGAACACATACACAATATATATAACATGCAAGTATAAAGAAAGAAACGATCAAACCACAACACGAGTATTTATCGTGGTTCGGCTACAAGGACTCTTTTTCCTTGCCCTACGTCCACGCCCCGAGTATCCAACTCGAGAGTTTCTTTCACTAGTCAACAAGCTCCTTTCACCGGCGGAGAAAACCTTACACGTCGCTTATACACGTTTACCAACACTAAGCTAGATGTCGAGTTCTTTTATAAGGGTACAACCACTCCCGTTAGTTCTTTTACAAGGGTACAACAACTCCCGTCACACTATGTATTTTGAGGACTAAAATACTAACCGATCACTACTGAAAACACACAATCAAATGAAGTGTAAATTACACAAAATCTACACAATGCTAAGCTAACAAGTCTTGCAACGTTGTGTTGAATACTTGTAACTTTATATGAACTTGTGAACTTCTTTGCTACAAAAGAAACTTCACATCAAAATGAAATGTTAAAGGGTTAGATGAATGATATGAATGTATGTGTGTGAAAATGTAATGTAGAGTGATAAAGCCAAAATTCAAACATATGGCTTGGTATTTATAGAAAGACCTTCTGCAGGTCTGGCGGATACGGCAGAACCCTCAGATGGGTTCCGTCCGTGTACCCCAGGGTTCCGCCAGGCTTGCAGTTGATTTTGCAATAAATCATTCAAACCAACCAAAGTCACATCAACTAAATCCTAGTCAAACACATTGAAGCAAAATAAGAAAGCTTCCAAAAATATGTAAGAGGTTATGGTAAGTCAAACACACAAGCTTACCAAAAATGTATGATGTGATGTTAACATTTTTCTATTTTAAGAAATATAAAAAAGTGTTGTGTTTTATGTGAAATGTAAAATGTAGCAAATGTCTAATTATGCAAGTCTTTAAACTAAAATTAAGTTTTACTTAGAAACTAAAGTTTACATTTTCTCGTTAACAAAACTTAGCCAAGATCGTAAAATATAAATAACATTTTTAGGCGATATTTGTATTAACATGATAGTTTAGGGACTAAATATGCATTAGTTTGAAAGTTATATGCCTATTTGTTATAAGTTTATAAGTTTAGGGTAGAAAACGTATGTATATATATATATATATATATATATATATATATATATATATATATATATAAATGGTAAAAATGGACTATTTTCATAAAATATAAAAACCTGTTTAAGTTAGAAGCATAACACAATACTAGGGAGCTTCATGCGAGGAGTACTATGTGGATATTTTGTTTTGACGAGTTTGTTGGGTTTACGAATTAAAGTGCCCTGACTCCTCGAACGATTATTGCATATACTTCTGAGATATGATTGTCTGAACGGTGTTATGTTATAACTAAACCCTAATAACAACATAACTCAATAATAGGGAGCTTTGTGTTAGGAGTATTAACTTCTGAATTATGATGGCCCGAACGGTATTATGCTGATCACATAATACAATAGTAGGGAGCTTCTTGTGAGGAGTCATATACTTCTGAACTACAATGGCCCGAACGGTGTTGTGTTATATATAAAAACCTAGTAGTAATTAGTTAAGAAAACCTAGACTAAAACTTGACATACGTACACCCGCACTACCCCAGGATACGTGAGTAAGTTGTCTAAACCCCTACTATAATTAGCTAGAGACTCAGGTGAGTTTTCATAGCCTCACACCCTTTTAAATGCTTTCTAAATGTTTTACAAACCCTGTGAGGGGGATACATGCTTTAAAACCAAATACAAGTCTTTGCTCTGGTTATTGCACGAGTAAACTAACAACCATCATTACATAACCAAAATTCATGAATCTAATCGTTTGGGAGGTTTTACCCAAGCGAACGCGAATATAGTTGATAGATCTATTGGAGTTTGACAACTCTCGTTGGTATTAACAACTCACTAGGTGGTACCAATAAGTACTATATTTGAACCCACTGAAGGTTAACTTTGGCAAGTTATCCTTCCCATCCCCTCATGGTTTGGTCTGCAGACCCCATGACCCGGATCGTTAACGTGTGGTTTTTGAGCTTAGTGTAATATACCTTCTTTCTAACACTAACCCTTTTCCACACACAGAGTTTAAGCGGAACTCTATAGAACTTGTATTTACACTTTAACTTTTTAAACCTATGACTCTCACTCAACATACGTGTTGACTTTTAAACATGTTATCTTAGGTAATTAGGCACTATAGGAACCCTGACACGGAGAACCACTGGACATAAGGACATCCAGAATAGTTATCATTCATCAATTTTGTGTCATAAAACGTATCTTAGGGACCTCTCTTTTGGTAAAAGTATATCTTTTACTGTATAAACTCTGATGAATAAATGAATGATAACAACCTTTTTCAAAAAATATCTCTTTTCGAGTCATTTTCTATTATCTTGTCTTTGTTTCCATGAGTAATACCCCAAACACTTTATCCGCTACGATCAGTGAAAAATGAGGGTGTTACATAGGGTCCGTTTGGTTTGTAAGGGACAATGATTCTCTCAAGTTGTAAATACAAATTGAGTCAAGTTAGGGCATTATGAGCCGTTTGATTTGATCCAATAGCTCAAATCAAAAGAACTTATTTTGATTTGAGCATTTGGATCAAATCTAATGGCTCATAATACCCTAACTTGACTCAAGTAACTTGAGACAATCCTAACCCCGTTTGTAAGTAAGTTTGTGTTAAGATTTGAATTTGATATAGAATTTGAATTTGAGGTGCGTATAGGAGAGATAAATTATATATATTTAAAAATATTTTGTAATAAATTTTAAATAAAATGTTTATTTAAATAATAAAATACTATAAAATATGAAATAATATTAAGAGACTTGCATATATAAGAGAGAAAAAAAGAAAATGCCTTATCAAAATAAGCAAACTCACCCATACTCATCTAATTAATATACTATTCTCTCCGTCCTAAATTTACTGTCCCCTATTGATTTTTTCGGTCTTTACTTTTCAACTTTGACTTTAAGTATTTTTGTTTATATTACATAATACTTGATAAAAAATATATGAATGGAATGAGTTTAAAATGTATTTTCATTTGGTATAATTTTTATCAAAAAATGTATAACACAAACAAAAATATTTATAGTCAAAGTTGATAAAAAAAGACCGAAAAAATCAATAAAGGACAATAAATTTATGACGGATGTAGTATTAATTTTTTATTACTTTTATCATTCCTTTTAATAAAAGAATAAACCAAACAAATCATTCTTATCACACCAACTTAAAACCCAATCCAAACTCTCAAAACAAACGGCCCTTAAATTGTACTACGTATTAGTTACACTAACTTAGAAATGATAAAAAGAAAGAAGTCTTCATCAATTTTTTGCAACAAGAGAATATTCGCGGAATTCATTAAAAAGGAAACTATCTTGGTGTAGAATAAATAATATCTCAAGCATTACGGCCAATAATTTCCACACAAATTGACTGAATCATACAAACATTTTTATATAAAATTAACACATGCCACATTAAAAATAAGAAATAAACAAAAAATGGGTGGTGGCTTCAAATATGTTTTAGTCTGACCAGCTAGAATTGTCAGCTGTGACATGTGCTTTCCTCATATAATTCCATGACTCTCCAACACTAAAATTTGAATTCAAGTTGTTTAATTCAATATATGTCCCCATCACTTTTGCAATGTTATATAATCTTAAAACTATTATGCTTTACTAAGTCTCATTCATTTAAAATACATTATTATAAACTAAAATGGTACCGTGTGATTATATTTTACGTTATTTGATTTCACGTTTAATTGTCTTCATTCTTTATAAGTAAAGATATTAAAGATGGTTAAGACAAATAATTTTAGTTTGAACAATCAACCTGGTTCCTAACAAACTTCTTAGCTAACTTTCTAACAAACCTGTTTCTTAACCAATTAATTTTGAAATCCTTCTATAATAAACAAGAAAAAGTCTGAATTTTAAAATTTTCTAATTATAAAATAATCCCAAATATATTATAATGTAATATAGATATATTTTTCAGTCATCATGGCTTTCGACACATATAACAAATGATTTAGTGAGGAGTCTTTAAATTTAGGTATCACTTTTCATTTTAAGTCACTTTTTTCAATTACGAGAAAAACAAACAATTTTACAAAGACTTGATGGATTAAGATTTTTTATATATTAAAATAATTAAGATAAATTTAAACATCATTTAAGTTTTTTATAAATGCTAAGAGATGGTATACAATTTATATACAACTATCCTTTATAAGAGTTTGAGATAAAAGCAAAAGCTCTATCAAGTGCTTATCATTACATGAAACGATACGTATGAAGTTTGTTTGTGCCAAATGTTATCAATCTGTAGTAGCTTATAATCCAAATCAAATAATCAAAGGACCAAATCTTGTTATAAATCAATATAGACTTGGTAAACTTAATATTTAAATGAACAAATACGTGATTATAAGGGGGCAGTTATAAAGACGGGGGTAGATTTTTTATTCTAACGGGGGTTTGACTTTTTTGGCCTTTTGTGACTTTTTTTTTTTTATTTTTTTTTTATTTTTATAATTTTGTTTATATCAAAAAGCTATAAACCTGAAAGTGCGGAACAAAAAATATAAAGTTTAATAAGTCAAACTGTTAAAACTGTCAGAAATACGGAACAGAAACTGGGCTGCGCTGAAAAAAAAAGGGGGACAAACGAGGAGACAAGGGGCTGACACCCTTGTCCCCCCGTCTTTATAGGGCATCCCGATTATAAAATTAATAAAAAAGTAAGAACCAAGTATCTTGGTAAGAGTCAATTTGAAATCTAGATACGATGAACATGTGGTTTGTTAAGTACGGTAAACTTGAAGTAGATACAATGAATCTATTTATAGAAAATCCATACTTGTTTTTACTTTTTTTATTAAATATTACAACGCATAAAAAACACAAGAAAAGTTAAAAAGAATTGTATTGGAAAGTATAAACACTCTGGTCTCATTATGTGTATTATTCAAAGGGTCCACATTTATTTATACATCAGAGAATAGATGCTTGCTGCCAACACAATTAATCATATTATTTTGTAATTTAAGGGTTCATAATTTATATCAATGCCTTAAAAGTTACGTGTAGTAAATATATACCAAACGTGTGTCTAGTCTAAGTCAACATAGGAATGTTTTGCAAGACGACGTACACTACGGGCTACAAGAATGCCGAATGGCGTCGCGTCGTTTGATTATTCATGTACTGTACTTAGAGGATGGGGTACGGTGGTGCTAAAGGCGGCGCCATCACTACCAGCCAAAAAGACCGACGGCGCACCACACCGTCCCTCGCGTCATCGCTTCTGGCGCTGCGCAATTTTTTTTTTTTTTTTTTTTTTTTTAGGAGATAGCATGCAACGGCTATATAGCCGTTTAAGTGGAAGAATGCGAAAAAAAAAAATAAAAAAAAAATAAAAAAATAAAATTAACCTCAAAAAACCTTATAAATACCACTTATTATCTCATACTTTACACAAACTTCCAATCTATTATCTATTTTCATTCAAAATGAATCCAAACTCACCATGGATCAACCAAATGTTAAATGATCCGACGAACCAAATGCCGGGGTCGTCTTCGAATCCCGGTCAATATATCCTACCGAGGAGATGCGGGTGCTAGAAATGGACACAAGCAGGGACAGACTTAGAGTGTAAGTATGGGGGGCCGGTGCTCCCCATGGCTAGCCGAAAAAGTTGAAATTTTAGTGTAATATTTTTAAAATTTTGATCTTTTTTTGAAAGTGACTCCCAACCAAAACTCAAATTGCCCCCCACCCACATACTAAAATCTAGTAACATTCAACGCTCTAAAGCTTTATAAATCATTCATCTATAAGTAAAAATACTCGATTTATCATTACGATCTTATTTTTTTTTCCGCATTTTGTTGTTATGTTCAAAAAAAAATTTTTTTGCCCCCCATATCCATTTTTCCTGGATCCGTCACTGGACACAAGTAAGATGAATCCGGTCAATGCAAGGATCGTGGCAGCACAACAAGCTCGAATCCGGGCAAAATATCCTACCGATGAAGAATAGGCTTTTATTTCTATATAATGTACTAGGTTTTTAATTTTATGTATTTTTTTAAAATGTAATGTGTGTTTTTTAATATGTAATGTGTGTTTTTAATAATATGAATGAAGTTTATTTAAGTTTATAATTTGTATATTTTAATTTTTGTAAAAAAGAAAAAAAAAAAGACCGACGACACCAGAAATTTTGAAGCCAACGGATACCCCTGAAATGTGGTGCCGTGGGATTTCTGATGCCATGAAGCTTTTTGTTGACGTGACAGCAAAAAGTGCCCACGACACCAAACCGATGACACCACGGTACCTAATACTCTTAGTTGATCTATTCCAGCAATTGGTATCATGTAGAGTATGAATTTAGCAAATGATAACTATTTATATAGTTGTTGATCTAACTAGAATAACCCATATCTATACACTAGAAACAAATATGCTTAATAACAAGATTTGTATATTATGGGGCTTGTGGTCTAGTGGTAAAGGCTTAAATAATTAAGCGAGCTCAAGTGAGAGTAGTACCTGCTTGAGTGACCGATCGAGAAGTCCTCACTTGGGAATCACAAACTCTAATAATATCAGGCGAATCGGGAATAGGAGTGGGGTTATCCTCTAAGGAGAGGCTTGCGGTTGGTATCTCTGCTCGAGGATGCGACACTAACTCGAGCCAACAAATAACATCTAACATCTAACCCGCCGTTAAAAAAAAAAAAAAAAAAATGTTAAAAAAAAGAAAGAAAAAAAAAAAAACAAGATTTGTATAAATGGCAGGATCAAAAATGAATGTTTAGAATAAAAATTTGCAAAAATATATGTCAAGTATATTTTTTTGTATTAATCATATTTTTAGACATGTATTTTAAATTTTCATATCATTGCACATCTATATGCTACACAAACATTACAGCCTAAACAAGTAAACATCATTTCTTTATAAGCAGAGTGTTTACTGTATAAATTAATACTCGATAAATTAATGACCTCGATAAAATTAATAATTTATTCAGTCTCAACTTGAAACTAGTACAAATTTAGACCCCAATCAATAAAATAATAAAATAATAATTTTTTTGAAACCCTAGTGTATATATATCAGTCCAACGAATCTATAAATTAATAATTACTAAAATTCTATATGTATGTATGTGTGTGTGTGAGATACACTTCAAAATCCTAAGATTGTTTAGTAAAAAATGAATCAATAGTCACTTGTTTTTTTGTTGAACTTCAAATCTGTATTGAGTTACTGCTCTAAAGAGTTGGTGCGGTGTCTTCTCGTATTGCAACAAAAGTGTTAATTTATTTTCATAAAGTGTGAATATGAATTCATAGTGTGAATGTGAATTCATAAAATGTTAACTGGAACTTGTTTTTCAAATTTATTCTCCGTCTCTATGAGTATACATTGTAACTAGCTAGTGTATTAGACTTGAAAATTTAATGACCATACGTTAAACCTTTTTAAATTAATAAATTATTAATTTATCGATGTAATAATATCTCACTAAATTAATAAAATATCCCGATCCTAACACTATTAATTTATAGAGGTTTTAATGTAGATGAAACACAATAATGTTCTCGAAAGGTAGAATACTTGTTTTATGAAATAAAGTTCCAAACTTAATAAAAATAACAATTATGATCTCAAGTACTTAAATTGGTAATTTAAGAAAAATTTAGGCGTGTTGTTACTCTTTGTTCGTTAATCTTCATTCTAGAAAATTTATAGTATTTTCGAAATGTTGACTTACTTCTCGTTTACTTTATTTTAGCCACCTTTGCCATAAAAAATAGTTATTTCTCATATCCCCGTGGTTTGCTTACGTTAACTATTCAACATAATACCATATTTCATAAGATTAATGTCGTGTTTGATTCGACTTAATTGGCTTATGATGAAAAAAATTGAATTCATTAAATCATATAAAAACTGTTTGTAACTTAATAAAAAAAAAATATAATAATATTAAATAATAAAACTGCAGGTATCTATATTAAGTCATATTTTAATTAAATATGACTTAATTATCAATTTTAACGAACAACCTGTGCTAAAATACTTAGAAAAGAATAACTAGTTGAATTCGTAACTTATTTAAATCAATAAACTCAGCTCGATACACTTGTTCGCAGGGGCGGAGCCAAAATTTAATTATCGAGGGAGCAAAATATGACAATTTTAAAAATTATATTAAAAGTTGGTCCGTTGGGTGGGGTTGGGTGGGGTGGGGGGGGGGGGGGGGGGATTACAAAAAAATAGCAAAAAATTTTTGAAAATTTACACTACAAGTTTTTTCGCTAGGGGTTCACGTGACATCAAGGACCCCCTTTATCTTTGCCCATGCTTGTTCGGGTAAAAGAAATAAAGAATATTGTCTTATAAGTTTTTTCTTGAATTTACGTATACGCCAACATAAACACCCCAAAGACTAGCTTATGATAACTAAAAAGTAAACTAAGCAATTTTTAACATAATTGTTCCAAGATAAGCAAGTCAAATTCATAAAATGCTACCAATATTCGGTGGGTTTGTCTCAAAATACAAACAATAATAAAAAATAAAATTTTGGTAACAAAATAATGTGGCAGGAACAATGCACGTGGTAACATGGAAGAAATCAATGATACAACTCAACCTAATTTATTATTGTCCACTCTCCTCGAACCTTCCACCTTTTTGATTTTTCAACTCAAATATTATTTCCATTTCACACCCCTCTACTTTCCCATCTTCCCGCTTCACCCCACCATCTTTCCACCACTTTCCATTCCCACTCCCTCCGCGTATCCGAACAAAACGCGTTTATTCCACCCTGTAATATAAATGCAAAACACACACAACCTCTTTAAGGAAACCCAAAACAACACGATTCAAAAAAACATTTGTAACAACACACACATTCATTATTTCATTTCATTCTTTTTTATTTCCGTTAACCTGAACAGAAAAAACCTCATCCATTTATCTGGACATGCTGCGATATCGTAGTGTGGTTTCTATATTGATTAGTATTAGTCTGTTTAATGTACTAGCTAGCGCGATACGCTTAGTACCCGAAGTACCTTTAAAAAACGATGTCAAGTTACATGAAGGGTTTTTGGGCAACGAGAACGTAAGATATATCGAAGCACCCGAGTATCGAAATGGTGATCAATGTGGTGTGCTAGGTACTACTGCTAATGGTTATGGACCATTTGTGGTACATGTAGCAATGACTCTAGATTTTAACTACTTAAGAGGATCAGTTGCAGCTGTTCATTCGATACTGAAGCATACTTCATGTCCTGAAAATGTTTATTTCCATTTCATTGCCTCGGACTCGAAAACGCTTAAGCCTGATGAGCTGAGAAAGATTGTTGGGGCTGTATTTCCTTCTTTGGATTTTAAGGTTTATAGCTTTGATGATCGTGTTGTTAAGGGTTTGATATCGTATTCGATACGTGAAGCACTTGAGGATCCTTTGAATTACGCCAGGATTTACTTGGGTGATATACTAGATCAAAGTGTGACAAGGGTTATTTATCTGGATTCGGATATTATAGTTGTGGATGATATTCAGAAGCTTTGGTCTGTTTCGTTACCTGGGTCCACAGCGATTGGTGCTCCGGTTTATTGTCACGCGAATTTTACTAAGTACTTTACGGAAAGGTTTTGGTCTGACTCGAGTTTGTCGAGTGTGTTTGATGGGAAGAAGGCGTGTTATTTTAACACAGGGGTGATGGTGATGGATTTGGTGAAGTGGAGGAAGGAAGATTATAGGGGTAGGATTGAGAAATGGATGGAGGTTCAAAAGGAGGAGAGGATTTATGATTTGGGTTCGCTTCCGCCTTTTTTGTTGGTGTTTGGTGGTGATGTTGCGCAGATTGATCATAGATGGAACCAACATGGGCTGGGTGGGAACAATAAGGTTCATAGCTGTAGAACGTTGCATCCTGGTCCGATTAGTTTGTTGCATTGGAGTGGGAAAGGTAAACCGTGGGCGAGACTAGATACGGGTGATTCGTGTCCTGTTGATGAGCTATGGGCGCCTTATGATCTGTATAGACATTCTAAAGGACAACTTAGATGATGATGAATTGATGATGAAGGCCTTGTATGTTGGTTATATGTGATTTGATTCATTCTTTCTTTTGTATATTGGTTTCTTGAAATTTTGTTTGATATTCTTTTGTATATTTATACATGAACATGAGATAAATAACAATTTTGTGGGAGCATAACTTGATTTGTGAACAAACACGCGAATGATTAGTTTCAATTTCATACTGGAAATATGTATTACAAGTCTATGAACTTTTACCATGTACAAGTTAGATACAATTTGTCCTCCTAAGGTGAAAAAAAGAAGTTAACAGATGTTATACATCATCTTACATTTGAGTCTCATAGGAAGTCAACTGCACAAGTTAGATACAATCTGTTAACTACATAATTGGAACACATGAAAATAGAGAACATGAACACAGGTTGCAATGGTAATAGTGTGCTACTCGATTATAAATTGCTATCTATGAACAATGTATTAATGTACAAATTAAATTTTACATCCGGCAAATAAATATGATCAAGGGGATTTAGATGATGTTGTACTAACCTGGAAAGCAGCATTGCAAAATAATTCCGCGTTGCACAAAAGTTTCTTTTTTAGCTGACTAAGCCATGGGGTTTGATCCCACTGTCACCCTTCCCTTTTCGGGAGGTTGGAGTGGCACTTCAAGTTATATAGAAGTTTGCATTTCCAGTTTGATAACTCTCTTGGACTCTTGCTTCTAATTGTCTGTTTTACGAGAGGTAAGTATCTTCTGTATATAATTTTACTGGTGTAGAATGTACAAGTTTTCTCTTGCCTCTGAATATGACGGTTTTAATAGTTCATTTACCTGTTGTAGAAACAAAATATACAATTGAGTAACCAGTTTAAGAGGAATGACCACAAAATATGCAGACCAAGTTACAGTAGTTACCATGTCTGAATCAAGTGATCGCAAGTACTTCAATATATAATTGCCATTTTCTCTTGCATATCCTGTTCGTATAGTTTCCTGGTTTGAGTATGTATATCCTGATGAGAGATGATAGAGTAAACTGTATTTCTTATAATACACTGGGAAAAAGGCATACACTGACTGACAAGAGAGAAGTTACTGATAGGGAAGGGAGAAGGGTAAAACGTATTTAAGAACCTTCAGATAAAAATGATATGGTAGATCACTATATATGGGATGTTTGGATGTTACTTTAGCAAACATAATCAGATTTCTCAAAAGGACTTGTTACTTACTACTAATTCCTAGTACGGTTTAGATATAACCTTTTGTTAATATCAGATCCTCAGAGATATGTGATATTCATTCTCAGCTCGACCTACCAAGCTTAGATCAAGACACATATTGGGCTGTGAAGAAGGTAAGTTTTGGTGACGAGTATCATTTGCTAAGGCATAGGCGTTAAGCGTGGAGCCTGATTTGTTGCCTAGACAGTCAAGCCATTATGAAGTAAGCGCCTCTGGATGCTGATATTTCCAGGGTGTTTGGGATTGCTTTATAAAACTGCTTATTGTTTTTTAATATTAGCATTTATGGAAGAAAAAAAGCACTTTGAAGCTGTTTATTCAAGACGAGCTACTTCACCCAGAAATATAAGCAAACCTCAAACACCCTCCTGCTTATACGTTGCATCAAAACACATTGAGTAGATCATTTATGGAAGAAAAAAAGCACTTTGAAGCTGTTTATTCAAGCCGAGCTACTTCACCCAGAAATATAAGCAAACCTCAAACACCCTCCTGCTTATACGTTGCATCAAAACACATTGAGTAGATAAGCAGTTTTAGTAACCAGTCTCTAGTACCCCCCCCCCCCCCCCCCCCCCCCCCCCCCTTCAGCCATACGACTCCTATGTTGTAAACCCTATGAAGTTAGTAAAAGATACTCAGTGATGCAGCATTGGACATTGGTCATTCTGTTGTGATCTAACCATGTATACCTAATGTTCTTTATTTTCACACTTTTCTGTTGCAGTGTTTCATCCCTACATGTCTGAATCTGACCCCCGAAGGGTTTGTGGCTTGTGTGATACGGGTTACAAAATCCATCATATCTGTGGGCATAAGTGTTGCGGGCTCCTAGTATACATTTCATGGAAGCAAGACAAAATTGAAATGTCATTGCAGATAGTGATTGGCCCCACCTTAGGCAAGCAACATGCTATATAATAAGCTTATATAAGCCCATAAGTCTCAAAATAAGCCACAAAATTTGAGCTACAACATATATGGTATTACAGGGGGTGTTTGTATCTTGCTTAAAAGCACACACTCCTAAGAACTGAAGATTGCAAGTGTTATGACTTCATTATGCCATGTTGTTCAACTACTAACAACCAGTTTTGTCTTAACTGCTATAATGCACAGACGTAACAATGTATGAGTTCATCTGTCTTATCACTAATCTTAATGGTACTATCCATTCCAGCAACATGAACAGTAAACTAAATAAGAACCAAACAGAACTATGAACTATTGAATATATGCCAAATATAAGAATACAAACACAAGTGGCCAGCTGACCTTATTCGTAGTTAAATGTTAATAACCGATTGACTCTTAATTCATTCCATCAGAAGACAGACAACAATTTTCGACATTCAAATTTTCTAATTCTTCCGAAACACATTGCATTTGAACCTACTATCACACACTTCCTTGTTCTCAATCTGACCGTGTAACACGATCAAGCTATATGAGTCTCTTTGGCGAACACATTAAACTCATTTTAAAGTTTCTAAACAGATGTGGTATGTGGTTTTGCCTATTCAAGTTACCCGGGTTAATGTTTCCGACCTTTAGCGAGGTTTGAACCCTTGACCTCTTGTTTGAAAATTAAAGACCTTACCACTATGTCATTTTAAAGTCTCTCATTACCGTATCATACCTAAACAATGTCATTTTAAAGTCTCTCATTACCGTATCATACCTAAACAACATAGACCAATCCAGACACCACGTGATCACAATTCATAGATAATTACAAAAGTACGTTGAGAAACACTAGCATAGCAGAAACCATTGAGTCTTTGATGGAATCATAACAGCCGTTACTGTTTGATATCACGGAGGTTTTTAACAGTTCAATAACATTTTGGCTAAGTTCAGAATTGAAGTAAGGACTAAGACCAATGGGGAGGTCAACGTGTTTTGATTGGGCTTTCTTGGTTGTGGACTTGGACTCATGGCCTGTTTACAACGTGTTTTGATTGGCCTTATTTTCATGGATTTTGTTATAACTTTTTAGAGCTTAAATAAAATTTTCTTATCTTGTTACTTGTTAGTTTTAGATAGCTATAATTATAAGAACACTTACATTTTAGATTTTTGTAAAACTCAAATATAAAAAATTATGGGTATTCAAGCTTTTGTTATGCGACTTTTTATGTCCTTACGTAACTACAATTAGGATGTTGAACTATAAAAAATAGCTTATAGACCCGTGAAATTCACGGGATTTTAGAGAGTTTTTGAATAAGAAAACGTAAGTACGTGAATAAAGTAAAAAAGAATAAAGAACGTAAATGATGTGAAAGTTTCTTTTAACGGAATAATAAAGTTATAAGTGACTGTAAGCATAAAAAAAATGGTTATAAATATCTGTGTAATAAACGTTGATTGCCTCTTGATCTACAATATATTTGTCTTGAGAAGCAAAATGAATGTAGTGACCATTCTAAAACTTGAAGAAAAGTTCCTTTTGGTAGATAATATTGTAGATACCAAAAGGTGACTTTTAGTAACGTGCCAATCATTTGACCCGTTTTAATTTTTGACCATTTGCACCTAAAAGCCGAATCAAGCCATTAGTCAAAATTGTGACTTTTAGTTTATGACTATTTGACGCAAATCATTTTAAAACTATGTATCCTTATTGCTAAATAAAACGGGTCAAATAGTCAAAAACGTTTAAAACTATGACGCAAAGCAGTAGTCGAAATGGTAAAAAATTAAAACGGGTCAAATGAATGGGTCTATAAGCTATGAATTCTTATTGCTAAATAAGCTCATTATCATATTGAATATTGCAGATTGAACCTTTTTTACTCGGGCTTTATGTCTAATCTTACACACATTGTAATAACTTGCAAGTCACAACTCACAACTCACAACTAACCCTCATCTCATATTCATTTTTTTATGAGAAAGCTTATAAGTATATTAATGTTGACTAAAAATTCACATTACAGACAACAATTAACACTTTTAACTACTACTACTATACTATTATAACCTATATCAATTGATAAGATAAAAAATGATGAAGTTCCATACTGTAAATGCAGTTTATGGAGTACTATTTTGATATTTTTTAGTGTCTTGAGTTCAATTTACAATTTATAAACAAATAGATTTAAAATGAATAACTCAATTTACAATTTATAAACAAATAGACTTAAAATGAATAACAAATATCATATGAGGAAACAATATCCCATTTCGTTGTCATTCGCTATGACAATAAACATGATCCGATTGCAATCCGACTTTTGAAAGCGATTACAATCGGGTCATGTTTATTGTCATAGCGAATGACAACGAAATGAGATATTGTTTCCTCATGATCTTTAGAGGTAAACATTTATAAGATGGAGTAATATTTTTCTATTGACAATTTTGATTGTTAATTTAAGGGCTGAAAAATGCTCTCCATGTTAAAATGTTTGTCTACTCAAAACAAACAAAAGATGAAGCAAAGTAAATATTTACAAATAGATAAAGTTAAAAAACTATTCATCAGTGAACACTGTCAAAGAAGCTATTCATTAGTGAATAATGTGAAAGAAGTTATTCATAGGTGAACAATGTGAAAGAAGTTATTCATAGTTTCCTCATTGCATGATAATTCGATGCAACTAAAACTGTGATTGGCAACTCGATACCACATCAGGGGAAACCATGAAAACATAACCCTTACCAACTCCCAGTTCCCCATGTTATTGGCTTCTCCTATGCTTTATACCTAAACCACCATAGCAAGAAATAATTAACTCAACAAAGACTTGATATAGGCATAACTTATATGCATTCATATTAAAAGGCAACATGAGAAAATCAAAGACAACTTACAAACAGTTCATAAAATAAAATCAAAGGCAACATGAGAAAATCAAAGACAACTTACAAACACTAATGATACTACAGTGTTTATGAGATTAAAAACATAACAGACAACTTTACTTGTGTTATGACATGTTTATGAGATTAAAAACATAACAGACAACTTTACTTGTGTTATGACATGTGCAACGCAACTTACAAACATTTCATAAAATAAAATACTTCGAGCTGGAATATGTGGAACTTTCATTACCTCCAAAAAGAACTATTGCAAATTATTACGACATACGTCACTAACTTGAATTAAATTAGTGTAAAGAAGCACATACCTGATATAACAAAGAAATAGTAAACTTAGTTATTTATCTACTACACATGAGCCTAAGGACTCCTCCCACCCAACATAATAACATGCAATAAATTTACAAAGGGTCGTGCATAAGTTATGGCAAAGCACATCAACCAATTGAGATAACATATGAAAACTCAAAAGAAGATATGACCCATTTGACAAATACCAAATCCGTGGTAAAAGAAAAACATTAAAAAGTTGAGATACTATATGAAAACTCATGAAAGAGTATACACACATAACACATACCCAACCCATAGAAGATACTTGTATGAACTATTAGAATTCCAAAAAAAGATATAACACATTTGACAATTACAAGTAACCTCGCATATCGACCCATACCTATTTTGACCCATTTAAAAAACGATTTAATATGCTAAAAAGATGAGTATAAGAGCATTGAGTTACTAAAATTCTTAATTTAGAACTACCATTTGCTTGTCCCAAATGGGTGAGGAATGATTCATGAACTTTAAAAAAATGCTAATACACATTCATTATTTATTCTAAGTCATTCTTTTTGCAACAGCTAATAAAAACTATTTTTTTTATAGATTAAATATGTTTACTTTTTGAAGTTATACCCGTAACTTATCTAAAACACTTCAATTTCAAAACGTCAACCATCTTTCAACAATTTTACAACTCCATTATTACGACATACGTCACTAACTTGAATTAAATTAGTGTAAAGAAGCACATACCTGATATAACAAAGAAATAGTAAACTTAGTTATTTATCTACTACACATTAGCCTAAGGACTCCCTCCCACCCAACATAATAACATACAATAAATTTACAAAGGGTCGTGCATAAGTTATGGCAAAGCACATTAACCAATTGAGATAACATATGAAAACTCAAAAGAAGATATGACCCATTTGACAAATACCAAATCCGAGGTAAAAGAAAAACATTAAAAAATTGAGATACTATATGAAAACTCATGAAAGAGTATACACACATAACACATACCCAACCCATAGAAGATACTTGTATGAACTATTAGAATTCCAAAAAAGGATATAACACATTTGACAATTACAAGTAACCTCGCATATCGACCCATACCTATTTTGACCCATTTAAAAAACGATTTAATATGCTAAAAAGATGAGTATAAGAGCATTGAGTTACTAAAATTCTTAATTTAGAACTACCATTTGCTTGTCCCAAATGGGTGAGGAATGATTCATGAACTTTAAAAAAATGCTATTACACATTCATTATTTATTCTAAGTCATTCTTTTTGCAACAGCTAATAAAAACTATTTTTTTTTATAGATTAAATATGTTTACTTTTTGAAGTTATACCGTAACTTATCTAAAACACTTCAATTTCAAAACGCCAACCATCTTTCAAACAATTTTACAACTCCATTATTACGACATACATCACTAACTTGAATTAAATTAGTGTAAAGAAGCACATACCTGATATAACAAAGAAATAGTAAACTTAGTTATTTATCTACTACACATGAGCCTAAGGACTCCTCCCCACCCAACATAATAACATGCAATAAATTTACAAAGGGTCGTGCATAAGTTATGGCAAAGCACATCAACCAATTGAGATAACATATGAAAACTCAAAAGAAGATATGACCCATTTGACAAATACCAAATCCGAGGTAAAAGAAAAACATTAAAAAATTGAGATACTATATGAAAAACTCATGAAAGAGTATACACACATAACACATACCCAACCCATAGAAGATACTTGTATGAACTATTAGAATTCCAAAAAAGGATATAACACATTTGACAATTACAAGTAACCTCGCATATCGACCCATACCTATTTTGACCCATTTAAAAAACGATTTAATATGCTAAAAAGATGAGTATAAGTGCATTGAGTTACTAAAATTCTTAATTTAGAAACTACCATTTGCTTGTCCCAAATGGGTGAGGAATGATTCATGAACTTTAAAAAAAATGCTAATACACATTCATTATTTATTCTAAGTCATTCTTTTTGCAATAGCTAATAAAAACTATTTTTTTTATAGATTAAATATGTTTACTTTTTGAAGTTATACCCGTAACTTATCTAAAAACACTTCAATTTCAAAACGCCAACCATCTTTCAACAATTTTACAACTCCATTATTCGTAATCAACTTTTCATTATACTTAGATTTTATAAGAATGAAAAAAAAAAATACAAAGCATGAAGCGATTCTCGACTATAACAAAATCGTTACAGTAGATAGTATTAGCATATAATGTTAGTAGATAGTCTTATAATAGAATGTTGTCTATTAATAAATCATTGAAAGGTAAAATGACACAAAGGGTATGTTTGTTAAAGTAGCTGCTTGAGCTGATATTCGGTTCAGAGTTGTAATGTAGAGATTCTATATATGTAGACATGGCTACTAAAATAGAGGGCCCTTATTATAAAACTCAAACTAAGTTTTGCACTAAGATTGTTTGCAATGAACTAACCCATTCTCAACCATCAACCCATTCTCAATGTATTAACTACAATGATAATAACCTATTATCAACCCATTCTAAACGTTTACCCCACTCACACATTATCAATTTGCAATAGCTTATTCTTCCTCAACCTATTGTTTGAATAAAAATGGGAAGTTAAAAATGCAAATGAAGCAATGAAAAGAACCTGTACTTGTAGCATTTTAACACCTTGTACATTAAAGCACATTTATCCAAAAGCCTCGTGTAGTTCAAAAAGGTTTTGGGCATTTTCATCTTTAAGAATATAATCTAAAAAGAGTACATATGATCATTGACACGTTGAATAAATGAAGAACAACAAACCTCATTGAACAGGTCAACAACATCCACATAGTAAGGCTTTCCCTCATAAATGTTTATTAAGAATCCTCAGGACATGGTTGCAAAGAAGAATTCCATCAGCAATCTTACAAACCTAGATTCAATTATTCCAAATTTAAGCATGGTCAGAGTAAAAATAAAAACTACATTACGTAATGGCTTATTGCTCTAAAATCACACCTTGGGTAACCTGAACCATCAGGGTTGCCCTCTGCGGATATGAGACTCATCCATGATATCATCAAGCACAAGAAAATGTGCTTGAAGCTGCAACATTTAACGACATGAAGGATGTAAGTATATCTTTCTAAATTACTAACGATTAAATTGGTTATAGAATATTGTAATTACCCATTCAATTCACCAACCAAGGGGAGATGAAAGGAAAATCTC